>JANRFK010004440.1:41037189-41049781 GCA_030068395.1 Apalone spinifera | reverse complement strand
GCCTATTTTACATGCCTCTGCCGACAGAGGCATGTAATCTAGACATACCCTAAGGGCCTAAACATGAACTCTTCCACAGGAGTAAAGTACATCTGGACAGGCACTTGGAGGAGTCAGTCTGAGAGTGCATAATGAACTCTGACAAGAACTCAGCATCACCACAAACCTCCCTCAACTTCTGCTCCAAGTGCAAAGAGCACACCTTCAATCTTGCTAAAAGCAAATGAAAACCAAACCATCCCACCTCAAAACCACTCCCCTGCACACAGAATTCTTCTGCTGGGGATAGACTGGGCAAAAAACCTACACATACATTTTTAAATCAGGTGCTCAGACACTATGATGATGAGGGAGGTGCAAGAATGTACATATTTATCTTCACTTACTGGGAACTCAATGCTCTAGAGATCGATCTCCCGGCATTCAATTTAACAGGTCTTATAAGGACCCAGTAAATCAACCGCTGATGGTGCCCCCGTTAATCCTGATACTCCAAGTCACAAGGAGTAAGGGGAGTTGATGGGAGAGTTTCTCCCATCAACTCTCCACCTCCTGGTGGGATCCCTGGGGTAAGTTGAGCTAAGGTGCATTGACTCCAGCTATGTTTTTCATGTAGTTGGAGTTATGTACTTTAGATCGACTTTCCCCCTTAGTGTAGACCTGGCCACAACAGACACTATATTAAGAGAACACTATTACGCTTGTAAAGTCAAGCATTCGAGAATTAGGAAACCCCGGAATTAAGATTACTGGTAGGGTTGATAGATACTCATCTCATCTACATGACAAGCTCACAGAGGCTCGAGTATGCTCAGCGAGAATGACTTGCTGGAGATTTTAGCTGCTAAAAATTGAAGACGTTTCTACTGAGCACCTGCAAATAGCCTTGTTTAGAACGATTTATCCTTTGGCCAAACACAGGCAGTTTCTCAGGGATGGCAAAAGACATACTTCTGACATAGGCCACATTTCAAATCCCTGCTCCAACGCACGAGGGTGAGAGAGCTAAAGAAAAGTCGCCAACATTTCTTTTAAACATTGGCAAACCAGCATTTTTCCTGACCTCCGTCCTCAGAAACAAAAGAACCATGTTGGCTCCAAACCTGTCCAGACCAGCTGGGTGTCTGCTTCAGCGTGAAGCAGACACCCAGCATGCAGAATATTATTCAAAATGGGTTGTGATTGGTAAAAGTTTTAAGCAAATGAAACCAGGCTTTTATAAAGGAGTGTATTGGGGCCTTTAATAGTAGGCAAAGTTACCAGTCCCACGGGGAGCAGATAGAGTTGACCTGTGGTGCCCAACATACTAGCCACATACGGCTGGTTGAGTGAGACTAGTTCGCTATAGTGGCTACTGCTTCAGAAATGGTTGGACACCACAGGAATAGATGCTCCACACAAATGCAGAACTCAAGCCAAATGTCCCCTGATTTGACGCAGTCAAACAAAATTCACTTTGAATTCACACTACGAATGTTAAACTGTTTTAACTCCAGGCTCGCTGTCTGGCTCGCTATCCGGCCCCGTCAAGGCAATGGGGTCCTGCTGGCCTCCCTTAGAGGTGGGGGGGTCCAGTTAATTAGTTAACCTGTTAACCGTTAAGCCTACCGGTAAGTCTCCTGCTTACCTGTATGCTTAAGGGTTAACCGTTTTAACATCCCGAATACACACAAAGCTAATTATATATGGAAATAACTGAAAAATTAGATGTTTTCTAGGCCTGCCGGCGCAGGGAGGGGGAAGGAGGCAGTCGTCCCAGCGACTGGAAAGGGACCACAGCTCCTGGCAGCCACAGTTGCTGGTACCACAGGAGCGGCAGTGGCTGCAGCCCTGGGCCCTTGTATTGCTGCCACAGCCCAGTGTGGTGTGCTACAGGTAGTGCTAAAAGTTGCCTGGAGTAGGCTTAGCATGCTCTGGGCTGCTCTGAGGTTGCTCTCTGCTCTGTGCTGCTCTCTGCTGCCTCGGGGTTGGGGGTGAGGAGGAGTAATGTGGTGCGCTCAGAGCAGTGCTAATGGTTGGCTGCCCCCAGATATGACCCTTCTGCCTGAGGCCTTGCCCCTTCCAGGAGCTCAGAGCTGGGGGCCACCCCACCCAGTTCAGGGGTGCAGCAAGTCAGGCACCCCCCCTCTCCCTCCCGATGTTTTACCACATGGTATGTTTTGCTTTATCAGCCCCAGGAAACAGACATGAAGCAGTGTTCTCATTTTTTTTAACTTATCCATTCCTCTTAAGCTTTCGTAAGCCATTAGTGTTCTGTAAGTGATGGTAAAGGAGACTTTGTATAAAACATGCTTTGCTATCATAACTGTTATAACGGTACTTAGTACACATTTAAACAAATGCCTGCACACACATGAAAATACAGCTCTTTGTCTGGACTACAGCCGATTGCATGATTCTCAACATGAAAAAGAAGCCTATTAAGCACAAAGAAAGGTCAGCAACATAATTCGCCATTGCGCCCTAAAAAAAGAAGCTCCATTAGAAGAAACATCCCATGCCTTTTGGAAAACTTGTGCCGTCAGATCTCTAAATGAGGAATGACAATAATTGTATAGTGTCTGGCACGAGAAAGGTCAATGCCAAGACTCAACAGCAATAACACTGAAAATGAATAAAAACAGGCATGAATTTAGATCTAGAGGAATCTGTCAGAAAGGAATTCTCTGCTCTGACATTAACTGGACTTTTGCTCTGGCATTCTCTTTTTTTCTAATACTGCTTTTTAATGGAAATGATTGCAAAGAAAAATCAGATCTTGAATTTAGTTGCCATTCATATGGACGTTTGTGATCATCTGGTATGAGCTCCTGCATAAACCCAGGCCAAGTAGTGTGATGGGCCAGGTGCACAGGGGAAAGCATGCTTCTATCTCTGAAAGAGTGTCGCTGTGGCCACACCCTCACTGTGTCCTAGGGCTTGTCTCCATTAGGGGGTGGTTCAACACTGCAGCGATCGATTCACCAGTGGTCAATTTAGCAAGTCTAGTAAAGACTCACTAAATCAACTGCCAATCATTCTCCCATTGACTCTGGTACTCTAGCAGAACGAGATGAGTAAGGGGAGTTGACAGGAGATATTTTTGTACGCCACTAATTTAACTCAAATTGTGTTGCTTAGACCAGGGGTTTTCAAACTAGGGGTCACGACCCAGCACTGGGTCATGGAATGTCGGGCACCGGGTCTCGTTGCTGCAGGGGGATCAGGTGAGTTGCAGGGGTACTGAAGCAGCTTCCTGCCTGTCCTGGCACCGCAGACTGCACTGTGCCCCAGAAATGGCTGGCAACAGACCCGGCTCCTAGGGGTATGGAGTGAGGAAGAGCTCACAGGGCTTCATGCATTGCCCCTGCCCTGAGCTCTAGCTCCGCATTCCCATTGACTGGGAACCTTCTACTGGCTGCTCCTGGGGTGCAGTGCCAGGAGAGGCAAGAAGCTGCCTTAACTTCCCCACTGCACCTCTGACTGGGAGCTGCTCAAGGTAAACCCCTTCTGCCCTATCCCTGACCCCCACAAAAGCCAGAGTCCCCTCCTACACCTCAAAGCTCGCATCTTCAAGCCCACCCCAGAGCCCACACTCTAGTCAATTATGTGGGGTCGCAGGCATCAACAATTTTCTTCAACTGGGTCATGAGAAAAAAAGTTTGGAGCCCACTGGCTTGGATCACACTGTCCTTGGCGCACCAGGAGGGTCCTATCTGCCGAAGAAGCAGAAGGAGGGGAGAAGCGAGCCGGCAATAACTGCACTTCCCATGCGCTCACACATACAGGGACCAAAAGCCGCAAACATGCCCAGGGCTGGGAAAGAGGCAGCAACAGGCTTGTGTTCTGCTGCACCCATCACCCCCGGGGCTAGTCCCTTGGTCTGCGTGGTTAGGCAGTGCTGCATCAGTAGCGAATCTGGGCTGTTCAATCTCCCCGACACACAATGTCATACAATGAGCCCACGCCGCCTTCTATTCAGGGCAGTGGTGAAAGGCACAAGCCAGCCCACAGATAGAACAATGGACTCAGCAGAGCTGTTTCCACAGAGAAAGACTGGCCTAATGATTAGGGCACAAACCTGGGACTTTAGAAACCGGCTTTCAATTTCATGAAACCCCCTGCCAAAACTTACTTAACCTCTGGTCCCCTCTGAAAAATGGGTTGACATCACTTCCCTACTTCACAGGGGTGTTCTGAGGGGCTCATGTAATTGGGGTCAGATAATTAACTTGAACTAAAGGATTCCAGTGACATAGCAGGACCCATCCTCCCTGCAGCCAAGTTTGCTAGCAACAGAAGGCAAAGGACAATTAGCATGCCCTAAAATAACTTCCCTTCCCTCAGAGTAAAGCTGGGAAACTTCAGCATCCCTCCTTCACTGCTCCATCTCGAGACTTAAATGAATACCCAGGTGTTCTTTGAAAGCAATGCAAGGTGTGTAGCCCTCCAGAGAGAATTCAGGCATCACAGGCAGTGTTCCCTGTAAGTGGAGTGCTTGGCTGGCCGCCCAGAAGAGATTCAGGTGCCAACCAGCTGATTGGCAGAGCGCCCACTGCTTCTCACAGCCAGTAGCATGTGTTTCTACTGGGGGTGCACTTCAGTACAGGCCTTGGTGCACATGACAAAATGTATTCTGCCCAAGCATGGGAAAAACTAGAGGGAACATTGACCACAGGGCCTAGGTGCAGTCTGGGAACTTTACCTGCATGGCTGCAGAGAGGCTGTGAACTGGGTAGCAGTATTTGTAATCCTGCTCTGAGGAGACGCCTGCATTAATCATCCTTTCTTCAGCAGGTTGGTGAAGCTTTATGGTGGCCAAATTTGGAAGACTTCTTTTCTGTAAAATTAACTTTTTCCCCCCCTCTCAACATAATGGCATGCAAAATTCCTGGATTACGTACACGGCACAATGACTGGTGTATCTATGTTATGAATAAGGACGATCAGATCTCATAAATATGTTATAAAGATCAGAATGTTCAACTCTCATTACAAGTCAGGGCCTGTTATACAGTCTGGCAGCACCAGATGTCAGCTCCAGAAAGAACCACGGCTGTACACGAGGAGCAATGCACATGGAGAACAAGACTAGATTTTTGAATGTACTCTCTGAGATCCTGTGCTGTGGACTTGCATGACAAATGATGTGACCCATCCTCTCTGTCACTAGGGCTTTCCACTTCGGGCTTGTTATTCTGCGTTAGTAGTACCGGGAACCAGCGCTGCAGAGACTCATTGGAGTTTACAGCTGTCAGCTCAAACAGATGACCTATCAGGTTGGTCCAGGAGTGACTCTCCTCTTTCTGGCTCCATGTATATTTGGTCCCCCTTGTTTACATACCATCTGCTTACACACTTCTTACTGCATAGCCTGCTAGTCCAGGGATGGGCAAAATACAGCCTGCCAAGCCGCCAAATCCGGCCTGCAGACTAGTGGGGAGCCCCAGGAAGGCTCCCTGCCTGCTCTACCTGCCACTCAGAAAAGCAGCTGCAGGAGCCAGGTTTGTCCTTGAACAGCTGCAAGCCCCTGGGGAAGGGGGTAAGAGGCTTTGTGCGCTGCCCCTGCCATCAGCACAGTCCAATAGGCTGGTTCCTGGCCAATGGGAGCTGCCTGTTTGAAGAGCAGGAAGTGCCAAGTACTCTTCCCCCTCTCTTCAGGCTCATAGCTGTTCACAGATCCACATGGCCCTTGTTGGGCTGCTGGTTGGGAGTCACCCAGGTAAGTCTCCCAGCCAGAGCCTGCTTCTGGCACTCCAGCCTCTGCTCCCCCTCCTGAACCCATCCCTCACATAACCCAAATCCTCTGCCCTCCCTCCTGCACTCCAGGCCCCTGCCCAGGTCACAACCCAAACCCTTGCACCTCCTCTTGCACCCCAGTTCCCTGCCCCAGGTCACAACTGCCTCCTTCATCCAAACTCCTTCCCAGATCCCACACCCCTTGCTGCACTCAACGTCCAACCCAGACCCTGCACCTCCTCCATTAATATCTTGGAAGAGTGCAGCCCTTGACCACTTTCCAAATTCTTGGAGTGACCCCCCCATCAAAAATTATTGCCCACCCTGTGCTAGTCAGTCCTTGCCAATAAAGCATGATTCAGAGCCGCAGCTGCACCCCCACCTGCCTACTAGAAATATGCTGGAGGTAGCATCTGATTGGATTATAATCAAGGCAATCAGACAAGCAATCAGGAAGGTAAGATCTCCTTTGCTCCTAGCACAGAGTATGTTTGGAATAAACGTGTGCACAGGACACTGTAACACTCCCAGATTACTGCGATGGCGCCATTTATGGATCTGAGTTGAGTTTTGCTGGGACAAGCAACCTGATTTAAGGTTGTTGATAGGTTCAGCGGGTTATTCAAGAAGGACCTGATCCCATTTCACTGAAGTCAATTAGGGCACATCTACACTACTGGGGAGATTGATGCTGCCGTGGTCTATCTTCTGGGGTTCAATTTAACAAGTCTAGCATCGAACCACTAGATCAAACTCAACCCCCATCAGCACCGGTACTCCTCCTCCTCGCAAGGAGTAAGGGAAGCCAACAGGAGCAAACCCACTGTGTGGACAGGGATTTAAGAAACTTTGACTCCAGCAATGTAATTTACATAGTTGGAGTTGCAGCCCTTACTTTGACCTTCCCATGAACTGTAGACCAGGCCTGAGAGGAGGATCGGGATATTAAAACTGCAGCCACTTTGACCTCCACAGCCCTGTACCTTTGCAAAAAGTTGCTGCCCCCAATGAAATATTTTACAGTAAACTCACAAGACCCAATAGCACCCTTGAAAGAACCCTGGGCATCTATATGTTCTTAACATCTCCATATGCAGCAAATGGCAATAAAATATGCGCACACCGCACATTATGGGCACTTTAAATTACATTTAAAAGAGTAGAGCAATAAAGCACCATATTCACTATTTTAGTGTGGCACATTATAGTACATTAGGATACTTAAATGCATCCTCACGAGCAGGAAGTACTTATGCAGAATGTCTATTGCTGACCTTGAAGCAAGATGCCATGTTACATACCTAACTGTGGACTTCTTTCACCTTGCCTAGGAGGACTTCCATAACACTCTAGGTATGCAAGATGACTTGCGGGTAGCCCGGGGGAGGTGCATGCCACCTATGCCGCTGCCAAAATTTTAACTGCTAAATGGGATGCCTCAATTGCCCCATCCATGCCCCATTGGATGATCTCTCCTGCAAGTACTAGCTGCCACTGCAAGAGATGTTTAGGCTGCACACAATATTTGGTAGTCGGTGTTTTGACTTGCATGATGATGATTAGTCTACAGCAGTGGTTCCCAACCTGTGGTCCGCAGATCCCTGATAGTCTGTGACAGTACTGCAGGGGGTCCGTGGAAAGTTTAAAAATGAGGATCCTTTCTTTTTCTCTTTTCTCTCTCTCTTCTTTTCTTGTTTCCCTCTCTCTTTTCTCTCATTTCTTTTTACTCTTTTCTCTCTCTGTCCTTTTCTCTCTCTCTCTCTCTCTTTCTTTTTTCCTCTTTTCTCTCTTTTTTTCTCCTCTCTTCTTTTTTTCTCTTTTTCTCCTCTTTTCTCATTTTTCCCCTCTTTTTTTCCCTTTCCACAGGGAGGAGGCAGTCCAGTCCATGACATTTTAATAGATTGAAAAGGGGTCCACATGCTCAGAAAGGTTGGGAACCACTGGTCTACAGGAAAGGAGTTCAAGAACAAACAAAAAAACATTAATGAACCAAAAGAATCATCTAATAGGCAACACCATTAAGGCATCAGGTAATGCTTTATAGCTAGACTGGGAGATATGGGGGGACGGTGCAGAGGGGCAGTTCAGAGAAGTTGTTGCTATTTAGCAAAAAGTGTCTTGTGTTGTTTTGCAAACGCTAAGGGCCGGAACTTGGGTTTTGTAAACAAATGACACGGCCCATATCCAATATCTCCCAAGACCCTGCTGGAGAGATGCCTTATTATGGACTCAGCATGAGCAATGTCATCCATTGAACTACCGAAACATCCAGGTGTTTATAGTGAGGAGACTCCTATTGATGGTTTGAGCTGTATTGATGCCTGCTTCACTTGTGAAATATGATACGATTGCACATAGGACAAGCCCAGGGTAATTTGGCTTTTTTTGTTTTTTGCAGTGCAAAGATCAGAAGGAATTTCCACTCAGCCCCTTCATATGTCAACTTGGAACGATAATCTTAGAACTGGAATGAGAATGAATTAAAACAGGACACTGCTTTCGCGTTTCCTAATGATCTTTGTGATGGAAATGGATTGATTTTCTGTCGCTTTCTGTTCTCTTTATAATTTTTATGAGAACAAGGTAGCAGAATTTCCTCTCTCAAACCCTATATAAATCCCACTTTAGCCTATGCAACTTGCAGCTTTCATTCTGGCCAGCGATTTCACTGCTCCCCTGTTTACAACCTGGAAAAGAGGCCAAATCAATCAAAATACGGAATATTGAAAAGGTCAGCATAGCTCCCCCAATCCCCTGAACATATTTGGCAGTTTTATTCCATTGCATCGTTCCAGATGTGCCTGAACATGGATTCCTTGTATGATGGGCTGGAACTTCCTCAGTCCTGCACAAAGTAGGGAAAAAAAACTCGGCGAAAGGAAATGTAACTAAATAGGAATAGAGACTTTTCTGCAAACCCTCCAACCACCCAGCAGTCCCAATGTGACACATTTGCAACAGGGCACTGGAAAGAGTCAAAGAAATCACTTATGGCAAAAAAACATTATCAATGTGGAGTGTCTTAGCGCCAGCCTCTCTGAGTGAAATGGTGTTAACCTGCCCCACTGCCATACTCTCAGGGCACCCTTTATCCCACCTCTCCTCCTAGGGCAGCAGGGCCCAGAACTAGAACACAACACTCTACCATCCCCAGCTGGGCAACCTAGCCTCTAGGCCATGCCAGAACCCACCCCACCAGCTTTATTACAGCAGTGAGACGGTCCTTTTGTATAGCCACCTCCCCCGCCAAAAAAGTGAAATCATTAATCAAATGTGAATCATTTTCCTTTCAACACCACATGACCTTGATGAGTCTCCAAACACCCTGCATTCCATGTGGGTTTTTTTAAAATTAACCCTCTGTCCCTCTCATTCAACAGCTTCCGGTATTGTCAAGCAGTTTTCTCCCATGTACACCCCAGGTAATGAAAGGACTGAACTTTGGAGCCTCCATGCTCAGCGTTAAACAGGAGCATGTTTACTAATCACTTCCAGACTGATAACCACAGATCAACGCAAAAACCCCATACAAAGGACAAGTTGTAGTAACTATGGCAGTGGTTCCCAAACTTTTCGGCATCACGCTCCCTTTTTGATTTTTGAGAAACCTTCACGCCCCACCCCAAAACAGCAGCAAAATGTGTTGAGCAGAGCAAATAAATAAATAAATAAATCTGGGGGGGAGAGGGGTTTGGTCACCTCACACCCCCCTGGAATTTCTTTATGCCCCCCCAGGGGGGCACGCCTCCCAGTTTGGGAACCCATGAACTACGGAAACACCGGGATGAAATTCTCAAAAACTGACAAAATACATGAGAACAGCCAGACTGTTCCAGACCAATGCTCCCACTAGCCCAATATCCTATCATCTGCCAGTAGCCAATGCCAGATGCTTTAGAGGGAATGAACAGAACAAGGCAATTTTGAGTGATCATCCGGTCCCAGCTTCTCACTGTCAGAGGTTTAGGAACACTCAGAGCATGGAATTGCACCCCTCACTATCTTGGCTAACAGTCATTGATAGATTTATCCTCTGTGAACTTATCTAATTGTTTTTTTCAACTCTGTTATACTTTTTGTCCTTCACAACATCCCCGGGCAAGGAGTTCCACAGGTTGATAGTGCATTGCATGAAGTAATACTTCCTTATATTTTTTTTTTACCTGCTGCTTATTCATTTCCCTGGGTGACCCTCTGGTTCTTGTATTAGGTAAAGAGGTAAACACATACTTCCTTATTCACTTTCTCCACACCATCCAGGATTTTATAGACCTCTATCATATCCCCATTTAGCCATCTCTTTTCTCAGCTGAACAGCCCCTGCCTTTAAACTCTCTTCCTATGGAAGCTGTTCCACACCCCTAATCGCTGTTGTTGCCCTGCTCTGTACTTTTTCCAACTCTAAGATATCTTTGGGTTTAATTGACTTCAGTGGCGTGGCCACAATTAAGTATAGGGATAGAAGCAAGCTATCTGTGGCCATAGATCAGATGCCAGCCATCCAGGCAGCATAAATCAATGTACAGGCTTTTCCTCCCTGGTCCAGCAGCGTAGGGACCTGACCGGTCCCAGGTGAGGGATTTTGCCTGACATGGGGAAGTCATTTCTCCCCCCCACGTCCCAAGTCATAGCCTGGCTTCCAGCCTCCCAGCCAGCTCCATCCTACCACCAGCCCCTCCATGCACAGGGCTCCTGGCCCCACTGTGGGAGCCCCACTACCTCCCAGTCCCACTGGGGAGCTGTGCTGCTGGGTGGCAGCAGGGATGCTGGGCTCTTGGCCCCACTGTGGCAGCCCCAGCACCCAGGTGGCCCTGCTGCCATCAGGTGGTAGCTCTGCTTCCAGTCTCCAAGTTTTGCCACCACCGGGCAGCCCTGCTACTGGGCTCCAGCCCCACTGCAGGGCTCCCAGCCACTAGCCCTCTACCAGGACTCTCTGGTCCTGGGACATCCATGCTCCTGCTGGACCAGAGATGTTGCCGGACCAGAGAGTGCTAGTTTAGAGAGGTTCAGCCTGTAGTTCTACTGAAAATAATAGAGTTACACCAGATGTGCTAGTTGTGGATCTGGCCCTAGGATGTCAAAGGTAGAACACACATACCCACAATTAGATGGGACAAAGCTAGAGGGAAGTTTGCTCCTATGGACAAAAAATAGCCCATTGTCACCACTGCAGCTTATTCTTGTAACAAGAATGAAAGCCATCGCTTAACTCTTTCAAATGGGAAAGCTGTCTGTGAGAATGCCAGAGGGTGGAATTATAGTGGTGTATTTTGTGCTATAAAAAACAGTGAACTGGAGAATGGGAACGTGCAGCTGCGACTGCCCAAATTTCATTGCTGTAGCAAAGCACCAAGAAAAATGACCCTGTTTTGCCCCCATTAGGGATGAACATCCCCCAAGAAGCTCAAACGCGGATATTGCTTGCACAATGATGCAAACAATGCAACTTCGGGAGCTGTCTTGACTGCACGTTCACAGCTCGCTACTTTGATATCCCTTGCTTCCCATTCAATTATTTATCTTGAGCATCTGTGTTACATTTACATCACAAGTGAAACGGAAGAAAGGATCCTGCACGAAGTAATAGAACCCCTGTAGCTACCAGGTGCGAAGAATTTCAGTTGTCTCTTTTGGGCCTCTGGTACTAGCTTTGGCAGGTTCCCAGTCTCCCTCCCTTCTCAAACATAACTGAAGCATCATCCATGATTCTACTACAGGAAAGAAAAGACAGTATACCAGTACGAATTGTGATTATCATAGGAAACCAAACAAAATATTTCTTTAGACCCCCTCCAACCTGCCTTACGCTTCAAATAAGAATCACAGTCCAGTCCAAGAGAAAACAACATCCCTTTTGAACTCAAAGTTTAAATATTCTCTGTTGACGTTTTGAAAAGCAAACACACACACACACACAAACAAATATATAAATGTACCACTCATTGAAGTTTGCCCCTTACATTTATTATAACAGTCTCAGAGGGATAGCGGTGTTAGTGTGTAGCTTACAAAATAAGTGGTCCTGATGAGTCATCCGAGGAAGTGGGTTTTGCCCACGAAAGCTCATGCTACTATATATGTATTTGTTAGTATCTAACGTGCTATAGGACTACTCATTGTTTTAAGTTTATTTATTATACAACGAAGGGGATCATGACATTTTGACTTTAAATAAGATCTCCAATTTGACAAACCCGAGAAACACTGATCTAGACCCTTCACTTTTGACCATCCTTCCTCCCTTCCCCTCTGTGAAATTTTGGCGAACCTTTTGGCATGCTGATGCTGTCTGTCCCTGCAAGCTGTGACAGGCTCATTGGTTCAGAAATGAGACAAAACTATCAAGCTCTCGGGACTTTTCACTTTTCCTCTTTCCTCTGCAAATTGTGAGAATATTGAAGATTATTAGCTATGCAAAGCTGGAGTCTCAGCCATTAGAACCAGTGTTTCTTCCCTAAGGATGATCCTGTGAATAATGACAGTCGGTTTGCTACCTCTCTTGTCTTTACATTTATTGACCTTTTGGCCCCTTGCTTTTATTCCAGTCTGTTTTCCCTCTCTGCAGGCAAGCAACCACTTCTTCAGTTACTGCTGAGGACCTCCTTCCTGGCTGTCAGAAAACCATTTTTACTAGTAAAATGGGGCAGATTTAAATCTCAGCTTCTCACAGTGAAGACAGCATTATCATATATATAGTAGCCCAGTGTCTATGCGTCTGTAATGCTGACGTACACGGCCACGCCCCCTGGCCATGTACGTGAGCGCCCCGGCTCCCTTCCCCTCGCTTCCTGGTGGTTTGGGCCCCATGGCCCCCCAGACCCTCCCCCACCAGTGCTTCTTCCCTCCCCCTTCCTCCGCTCCCCTCCAGCCCCAC
>JANRFK010004440.1:40997545-41010481 GCA_030068395.1 Apalone spinifera | reverse complement strand
GTGTGTGTGTGTGTGTGTGTGTGTAAAAATCATTTGATTATAGTCAGAAAAACATGTACCATTTTGATTGTTACTTGAATCACTCATATCTTGATTTAGGAAGTCCTACTGCAATCTCAGTGTGTCCTAAGTGTAAGCTCTTTGAAGCATTGCTAAATGGGGTAATTTTATTGTACACGGAGTCCTGCTGTAAAATTATTGTCTTTCTGTATGTCTAATTAAAATAAAGATGTAATAAAGAATTTACGGTTTTAATTAGAGCATAGATCTTAAAGCAATTATGGTGTGATTAATAATTCTTCAACAAGCTTTCTTACACGAGATGAAGAAAAAAGATTTCAGCCCCATGAAAAATCAATATGCATTACTCAATTACATTAACGGAGTTACACAAAGCAATCTGGGTCCCAATTAAATTGCTTCTCTTGTTAAACTAGTGGTGGAATCGGCAGTTATTAATGAGGTGTGATTGGTTTGTTTGCTTGTTTTAAGCTATATCTTATTGAAAAGATGCTAGAATAAATGGCAGTGACTGTAGGCCAAATTCTCTTTAGTCACAAAGTAACCCCATTGAGTGAGGGCAGCACAATCTGCTTTCAGTGAAGCTTACTCATTGGACAGAATTTGGACAGAATTTGTCCCAGACTCAGCTAGCTCAATAGACTGAGGTCTTCATTCTCCACTGCCTTCACCTCCAGTCTGATCCAGAGTCCATTGAAGTGAATGGAAACTGTCTTACAGAATTCCTTGTTTTCTCTTGTGGCCATTTGCATTCATGCAAACTGAATGAACAATGATACCATTCTGACTTAGTAACATTTTACATCCACTTTGCATTCACTGAAGATAGGCATAAATGACTCCACAAACTGTCCGGCTGTGGAGAGCAGTGTTCCGTCTAATTTTTACCATACATGTGCAGAATAAATTTTATGTGCTTCAAAGCATGTGCAAATGTGTACCACCAACAGAAACATAGGCTGTGGGTGCTCTGCTAATCAGCTGGGCACACTGGAATCTGTCCAACTGGCCGCCCAAGCATGTGGCTTACAGGGAGCAGTGGTGGAGAGTGAGGTACTGAAAGTGCAACATAAACTTGGGTCCAGCACTTTGTGTCTTCCGGCTGGGGCAAGCATTGAGATCCTCTTTGGTTACTATTCAGGGATCCTCCATTCATTGGATCACGTGATCAGGACAAGAACTCATACCTGTCTCAGTGCCACTGCAAGTAGACTATGGATCTATTACCCAGGTGATGGGCTTCATAAGCACCAATATCTCCCTGGTAGCAGTACCAGGAATAGCGAGTTAAGAGCAGCCAAGACTGCGTTCTTCCTTCATGTGAGTGAAGATAGGGAAATCCATTTGCAAAAGGGAAGTGGAACAAAATGAGGTTTGTTCTTGGTAGTACTGAGACCCACATAAACGTAGGTGGTATTTGTAACAAAAAGCTAAATAGAAAGACGCTAGAATGCAGGTGCAGGAAGCACTTAAGCACACGCGTACTGAAGTCATGTGCTTATCATTAAGCATGTTCTTCAGTGCTTTGCTGGCATGGGATCTAATGCTGAAGGCAAAGGCGAAATGATATATGATCTCAGGGAGAGGCTTCAGAATGGCAGCTCCAAACTGCACATGCTTGGGCCACAGTTGGGCCCCTGGGGTTGTACATTTGTGAAATGTTATGAATATTTTTCACATGCAATTATTTATCTGGGTTGAGGGTATCAAAAGGGCTGAGCTTTGGACCAACTGTTCTTCCACTGAAATTGGGGGGAGTTGTACCATTGGCTTCAATGGGAGCAGTGTTAAGCCAAGACTGAGCACTTGAGGATTCTCCAATCCCCCAGTTTCTGGGGTGGCCCAGATAAGCCCCATGATAGAGTAGCCTAGAGAATTCATTACTACTGGGTTAAGAGACTGGAGTATTTCTCTGGAAATGTGATTCAACAAGCAGTCCTCTCTGTCACCACCAGTGTTCCCTATATTTTTTGCCATCCACTTTCAGAATAAATGTTGTTATGTGCACTGAGGCATGTGCTGATGTGCACCACCAGTAGAAACACATTCTGCTGATTGTGGGCATTGTTGGTGCTCTGCTATTCAGCAGGGTGATGCCTGAATCTCTCCTGGGCGGCCGCCCCAGTGCTCAGCCTACAGGGAACAATGGACCATCAACGTTCCCCCTGATCTTTTCAATCCATGTGTGGATTTTTTCCACCCAGGTGCGGAATAAGTTATTTTATGTGCACCAAGGCATGTGTGAATGTGCACCACCAGGAGAAACACAACCCTGGCTCTGGGCACTCTGCTAATCATTTGGGCAGCATTTGAATCTCTCCTGAGAGGCCGCTCAAGTGCATAGCTTACAGGGAACACTGGTTGCCATCCAATTTTCTGCCAAAGCATGCATCACATCTCCCATTCATGACTCAGCTGACCTAACATGAACTACAAACTAGATTAAAAGAATGCATTAATGACTATTTGATATTTTAAAAATTACACCAACATTAGGTTACATCCATTCATGCGCAGCCAACCCCTTATGACCAAGCTGTCCGGCAAATGAAGCTTCACTAATTCAAAAGTAATAGAGGGAAAAGTAATCTCATAAGAAACATCTCTAATTTGTCATTGTGCAATATGGATTGTTGCTTGGTAACTCACTAATTGATCCTTAAGAACATATTGGGAAAAAAAAGAGAATTTCATGAGGGACGGGGGAATGGAGGAAAAATCGGAAACTAGATAGGATAGAAATCATTGCTCCCCTCAATACATCTGGACGACTGCGATGCTTTATTGTGTTCAGGGCCAGCTGTACTAGACAGCATATTTGCTTCATCCCTGTCACTGTAGGAGGAGAGCTGAAATGAAATTGCATTGAAACCAATGACTGATGTTGTACTAGTGGAGCAATGCACCAGGGGAAAGTGCCTGTGCAGGTATTACTGGAGCTACCTGCAGCTGTCAAAAGTGCTGGCCACAGGGAATTGTTAACTCACCTGTGATAACTTTTGGGAAAGGATGGAATGGGCTTTCTGCTGGTTCACTGCTTCCTTTCCTCTCCGAAGGTAGTGCTTGGCGTTTGCTTTTTTCCTGTCTCTATCTATCTTCTTCTATTATCCTTATCCCGCAGCAGCTAGGGTTAGATCCACAAAGGAGACTAAGATTCAGCACTGAAACCCCTCGGCTGCGTCTAGACTGGCATGATTTTGCGCAAATACTTTTAACAGAAAAGTTTTTCCTTAAAAGTATTTGTGCAAGAGAGCGTCTACACTGGCATGTGCTTTTGCGCAAGAGATGTGCTTTTGCGCAAAAGCATCCGTGCCCAGTGTAGACACGCTCTTGCGCAAGAAAGCTCCGATGGCCATTTTAGCCATCGGGCTTTCTTGCGCAAGAAATTAACGTGGCTGACTACACTGGCCCTCTTGTGCAAGAATACTTGCGCAAGAGGGCTTATCCCTGAGCAGGAGCGTCGCAGTATTTGCTCAAGAACCACCGATTTTGTACATTACAAAGTCAGTGTTCTTGTGCAAATACTCATGGCCGGTGTAGACAGGCGGCAAGATTTTGCGCAAAATCATGCCAGTCTAGACACAGCCCCTCATGTGTAGAAGCCCTGCTGCCCAATGGGATTAGCAACCCTGAATTAGTTGCCCAGGCTCCCAATTCAATTCATGGGGGGAGTTAGGGACCATGCAAAGGGAAATAGGCATCTAACTTTGGGTTGGAGGGAAGCATCCCACCTTAGCTTGGGTTTCACAGCTATGAACCCTCATCAGAGTCAGGTGCCTATGCCTGTTCCCACAACAAATGTGGGCAGGAGAACTTTTAATTCAATAGCTAGAGCACTCATCCAGGGTGCTGATGACCCAGTTTCAATTCCCCCTGTGCCTGATGGGAAGCAGGGATGTGAACCCATCTCTCAAGAGAATACCCTAATCACAGGGCTGTGGGATATTTGGGAGTGGAGCTCCCTCAAGCTGTTCTCCAAGGCCTCAGTGCTTTAAACATAGATGTTGCACATGGAGTTCCTCTGGAGCTCTGTCTTGTCACTCCTTTATCGGCAGGGTTTGGTGATCTGAGCTGCAGTGGCACCAATAGGCTGACAATACCCAGCTCAATATTTCCTTTCTATTACATTTAGAAGCCCGTCTCCTTCCTTTCCCATTATTTTCATATCTAGTTACATCTATCAGGGATGGCCTAGACAGTACTGAATCCTGCCATGAGGGCAGGGGTCTGGACTCCCTTCCAGTTCTAGTGTTCTATGATCCTATGATTCATATAGATCCCTGCCTCTGACAGACAAGGCGACAAGGAAACATTCCGGAGCATGGAGGAGTACTTTGTCAAAGGCGGGTTTCCATCTTGCCCAAAGTGTTTGCAAGAGCAAACTTTCCTCTGCAAGGCAGATCTCACAGTAGCTACCCCAGATGTCTGTCGTCTGTAAGCTTGACTGCTGAAATGGGTTGTATGCATGATGGAGAGGTCATCTGTTGGGCAATTCAGTTGTCTGCCTGGTTCCAGGCACTGCAAGCATGTAGCAACTTGCTTCAGATCTTTGCCCTGGCTTCCTCTCTGCATTTGTGTTCAAGGCTCTCCATAGACTCCTAAAAGCTCTCCTCTAGTCCCAGGATAAAGATCATGGGCAATAAACTCAGTCCCCCAGCACAATGAAATTCTTTTCCACAAATGTAAAGCCCTTCTGCACAGAAGACTAAACTTTCTTGGGAAGTGGTTTGAGACGCTCCTCAGGAATCATTAAAAAGGGCTAGAGCATAAGACAGAGAATATCTATTAACCCCTGTATAAATCCATGGTACACACACATCTTGAATACTGAATACAGATGTGGTTGACTAGTCTCAAAAAAGATATCTTGGCATTGGAAAAGGTTCAGAAAAGGGCAACAAAAATGATTAGGGGTTTGGAACAAGTGCCATATAAAGAGAGATTAAAAAGACTGACTTTTCAGCGTACAAAAGAGGAAACTAAAGGGGGATATGATAGGGGTGTATACAACTATGAGAGGCATGGAGAAAGTGAATAAGGAAAATGTATTTACTTGTTCCCATAACTTAAAAACTAGGGGTCACCAAATGCAATTAATAGGTAGCAGGTTTAAAATAAACAAAAGGAAGTTTTTCTTTATGCAGCACACAGTCAACCTATGGAACTCCTTGCCAGAGGATGTTGTGAAGGCCAGGATTTTAACAGGATTCAAAAAAAGAACTAGATAAATTCATGGAGGATAGGACCATCAATGGCTATTAGCCGGGATGGGTAGGAATGGTGTCCCTAGCCTCTGTTTGTCAGAGGCTGGAAATGGGTGATGGGGTGGGATAGCTTGATGATTACCTGTTTCTGTTCACTTTGGTCTGACCCAGTATGGCTGTGCTTATGTTCTAGAATATAAGGACCATTCCAAATCTCACCACCTTCTGCTCCAAGCACCATGTGCATTTCTTTGATCTACCTTCTGTAACATATTTATTTAGCAACCTGTGTATTTAGAAGAAATCCTCCTAAAACAAAACCCCTGTCATAACAAGACACTCCACTACATCTGTTTCTCTCCCTGGGGAGAAAATGAGAAAATGAACCACACATGACGGCTGTGTAGTCATGTTGTTTAATGTGCTACCGGGCAGCATTCAGATACCATGGTGAGGAACACAATCTGAGAATCTATATAAAATAGAATGGAATTGTAGGCCTAACTCAAGCTGTTAGTAAGAGACTCTGATGGTTGTTTCTTACTTACATTTCCTAAGTTTCAAAACTCCATGACTTCCGGGAGGTTGCTCAGTCAACAGCTTCTTTAGAATTGGTTCCTGTTGGCAGTTCACTTCACAGAGGGTGTGCTGCAAGACATATGTACTCTGTTTAGCATATGACTGACTCCTTTTATAAATAGACATATCTAATGTGCATTGTAATCTTTGCAATTCATCACCTGGTCTGCCATAGCAATAGGTGCCATGGAAACCACTGTAGCTAATAAATAAACAAACGGTTGTCAGGTTTTATAGCTCATTTTGTAGGCATGACTAGAGCTATTTAACCTGGGGTACAGAATCTTGTGTGTCTGATGGTACTGGTATCAGTGTTTCCATTTGTAATATGTCCCTAATGAATCCACTGAAACATCTCCTACTAAAGTCGTCCTTCAAATAGGAATAAATAAATGATATGCGTAAGGGGAAATTCTATGTGGACAACAAGATCTCAACCTTCACAGAGCAATATATCCTAAACCACAGTTGCTTTGAAAATGTAAAACAATACGTACACTCCACTGCCACTAGCAATAAAACCAAACAGCTTTGTTGTAAAAAACACAATACATCGCTGATTAGGAAGGGCATTCAGGATACAAAGTGAAATTCTCCAGGAATCTAATAAACATATTTGATTAGGCAGGTAGGTTTCAGTTGCTGGAGTGATTCAGGATAGACTCAGGACTCCCAAAGCCCAATCAGGTAAGTATCTTGGTGTGCAATTTGCTTTCTCTTGTTCTGCCACAGATGGTTCACCTCCTCAACAATGGACAGGAACATCACTCAAATATATTTTGCAGCATCCAGATGGCTGGTGTCTCAACAGATTGTCTTAGGTAACAATCCCAATTATCACCTGGACCTTCTGGCAGTTGGACATGTCCAGTTAAGCTGCCCCAGATGTTAGACGTTGCTTTGCCTAGTTAGATCTAGCAGAATATGTTTGGTCAAAAGTGGCCTTCTTTCTGACAGTCTCTGGTCTAGTGAGGAATTCCCAGTTATGAAGGGTCTGAAGCCTGTAACAATGACTGACGATGGATCTGCTATAGCTGAGGAGTAAATTGTTCTCTCCTGGTGGCAGAGAAAGAGAGTGAGTTCCATTTGCTGAGGCTCAGAAGATGATGTCCAGGGAGGATGGATCTTCCAGGACACGACTGCTGAAATGTCCAGAGATGTTAGCAAGCTGACAGGAACGGATCATCTTCTTTTACTCATTTCCTTCTCACTGGCCAGAATCACTCAGCTATCCCTGTCAACTTCTATTCCTGGTCTCTCCTCCTAGTCCCATCAAAGGCTCTTCAGAAGATGCTAGGGCCACTTGGCACCAACAACACAGCAGGAAAGGAAGAGAGATGGTCTAATACAGGTTCATGTGTTTCTTACTTCAAGCATTGAGTTTCTGTCCTATTGGAGCAAGAAGGAGGTGTCTTCTGGAAGGAGTTTGGTGAGGCTGGCATGAAAGACCAGGACCTAGAACCTGAGGGTGACCAATCATCAGTTACAATTGAGAGGGAACTGAACCCCCAAGGATGGCCAGCTCCTACCTGCTTGCTAGCATTTTAGCACTGTTATTTTTAAGGGTTCTATTGTTCCTGTTCTTTCCTGGTTCTTGTAATGCCCTCCTCCCCATGGTTTAAGCACTTTGTAGCTGTGCATGAAGTGGAAGGACTAATGTCTGCCACAGTGGCTCTCACAAAATGGGTGGGTTTTCTGTGTTTTGTTCATTGACTTTGCAAATCCTCTGTGTAGCAAGATGGACACACTGCAACCGGAAAACTACCAAGGCGATACAACAGTGCATTCTGATTGCAGGTATGAACTCTGAGCCCTCATCTACAATAGGGAGTTATTTCAAAATAACAAGCAGAGCATCCACACTGTCAAACCTGTTATTTTGAAGTAATGGGCTGGTTATTTCAAAATCTGTACTCCTGCGTTTCTTGGGGACTAATGCTTATTTCAAAATAACATTAGTGTGAATGCTCTACTGCTGCTACTTTGAAATAATTACTCCCCAATGCTTCCTGGGATGAAATTTAATAAGGAGGAATGCAAAGTACTTCACTTAAGAAGGAACAATCAGTTTCATGTATACCAACTGGGAAATGACTATCTAGGAAGGAGTACTACACAAAGGGATCTAGGGTCATAGTGGACCACAAGCTAAATCTGAGTCAATAGTGTGACACTGTTGCAAAAATACGAATCTGGGATGCATTAACAGGAGAGTTGTGAGCAAGACATGAGAAATAATTCTTTCACTCTGCTCTGTTCAGGCCTCAACTGTAGTAGTATTATGTCCAGTTTTGGGCACCACATTTCAAAAGAGACATGGAGAAATTAGAATCCAGAGAAAAGCAACAAAAATGATTAAAAGTTTAGAAAATATGTCCCGTGAGGGAAGACTGAAAGACTTGAGTTAGTTTAATTTGGAAAAAAGAAGATCGAGAGGGGATATGATAGCACCTTTTAAGTACCTATAAGGGGGAAGGAGGAGGGAGAAAAATCATTCTCCTTAACTTCTGATGATAGGACAAGAAGCATTGGGCTTAAATTGCAGCAAAGCAAAAATTTAGTTTGGACATCAGGAAAAACTTCCTAACTATCAGGGTGGTTAAAGACTGAAATAAATTGCCTAGGGAGGTTGTGGAATCTCCATCACTGGAGATATTTAAGAGCAGGTTGGCTACATATCAGTCAGGAATGGTGTAGTTGGTGCTTGGTCCTTTCATGAGGGCAGGGGACTGGACTCGATGACCTTTCGAGGTCCCTTCCAGTCCTAGTAGTCTATGATTATGATGATATACTTTATGTCACACCATCTAATATTGCCCCATGCTTTACATAATTTTTAGAAGATATGGTCCCTTCCCCAAAAGTCAACTCTGTCTGGCTTCAACCTGCCAACACTGACTGCAGCACAGCAGTGGAAGCCATCAGTGGAAAGCCAGGCAAAAGGAATGGGGGTTGGTGTTAAGGTTTACAGGAGCACAGTGGAATGGTCAGTGCCAATTAGTGTGAGATGATATGCCAAGACAGGCAAGGTGTCAAAGGCACAAAGGACAGGGAGCAGAGGAGGAGACAAGTGACAAAAGGAGGGGACGGGAATGGGTAAACGGGGTTTGACAGGAGAGGAGACGAAGACAAGGATGAAGTTAGGCAGAGGCTTAAAGAGCAGAATGAAGAGCCCAGACTGCATGTGAAATAATAGTTGCCAATCATCATGCAGCTTCAGGCTGTTATTTTCATTATGAGCTGGTTTGGACATGTGTGAGCTCTTTATTACTGAGGATTGAATCAACTTCCCTAGATTGCACCTAGCATCACCAAGGTTTCTAAACCAAAATTCCCAGCATCCCGTGACCACATCTTTGGTGATTTCACCCCTCCAGGCAATGTGCCCCGTGTCCGACGTAGCTTGCTATTGTAATACGGACATGTCGAGTGATTGCAGATGGAGGGCATTTTTAGTGTACTCACAGCCGAGTGATATTTCATTTCCACCTGGGAATTGACTTTAAGAGGTTGGCCTGGCTGATGGATTCAAAGGCAAACATGACCTTTTGTGAAAGAAGGTGGATGGCTCATAAAAGCAGAAACAACAAAATTACTTCAATCAGTGAAAACAAACAGGACTATCAAAGGCTGTTTGTAACTGGCATGTAGGAGAGATGGACTGATCAGACCGGATGCAACTGGCCTTTGTGGATGGAAAACTGTTATATCCACTCCTAAAACCCACAGACATTCTCTCCACAACTGCAGTCTCATTCCAGGCCCTGGAATTTCAGCCACAGGGTCTGAAGCCAGTGGGAGTCACACTCTTACAACGGAGAGCAGAATGTAGCCCCTAGTTTTCGACGCTGTCTCCAGCTTACACACTGTTAATCTCCAGTTGTTTCCTCTCAGATCTCATTTCCCATTAGGAAGCCATTTGTCCAGGCATATTTTTCATCTGCTCATTTGCATGTCTCCCGCCAGACTGAAACCCCAGCGTCGATTTCACCGCAAGATAATGTTAACAGGATCAATAAACCACGACGAATGTACCAAAGTGCCTGTTCTTCACCCACCAGGGATGTATAAGGCGGCTCTCTATTAGGAAGGCAGGTCTAATATACTGTCTCTTACTCTTCCTGGTCTGCTCTGATCCACTGGGAACGGTCTGTCTCCCTTATACACAATAAATAACTCGGTAACTGAAATAATTTAATTTTTAATATCACTTCAGAACGTATAAAATATTACTGATGCCATTAAAAAAAGACAGTCATCTCAGGGCATCAGCAGGTGAGTAAAGAATGAGCTAACAGGAATGAAGGAAATCGGTTTGGAAGACAAGCAAAAATACAAATCTCTTGTAAGTGTGTGGGGGGGAGGAGGGGAGAAGAAAGGGGCCAAAAGCTTAATTGGTAGAATTTGGTGACCTGTCTGCACATGTAATGCTGAGAGGCAGAACCGAACCTGGGATCTCTGGAGCTTAAGGCATAAGTTTCTATTGTATGAGCTAAAAGCCAGCTGGCTGTTGGTTAAGGCTGCAGAGCAAACTCGTTGCTTTTCTCTGTAAGTGGTCTCAGAGCTACTACATGGGACAGTGAACCACACCCAGTAGGTGTCTGGCCAATAGTCATTAGTACTATTTGAATGTGTGTTAGGGGAAGAATGGAGAAAAAAGGATTAAAACTATCTAACTCCTCAGTGGGTGTCAATTGAAATACAGGTGTAACTTCTCTAGTCCAGCACCCTTGGGACCTGACAAGTGCCAAACCAGAGAATTTTCCGTGAGGTCAATATTGTCTAGCAGCATTACCAACACTTTCACTGCTTTCACCAGAAGACACCTCCTTCTTGCTCCAATAGGATGAATGTTGCCGGACCTGAGAGTGCTGAACTAGAGAGGTTCAACCTGTACTTCCATTGAAATCATTGGGGCTACCCTGGCTGATAGCAGCTGAAGATATGACCATATGCGTTTTAGATACCAGGTATGTGGATTTTGATGCTCTGCCCTGTGTGACCTTTGACAAATCATTTCTCAGTGCCTCAGACTCCCCATCTAAAATGGGAAATGAGAGCTCTGTTGGGAGTTGGATACCTGACGAGGACGTGCTTATTACATATACTAAACATTGTTGTCAGGCTAAACCTCGATCTTGAAGAAGAATCATCAACTGGGCGTTTGAGCCAGCTGTGGAAGCAGCACAAAGGCACTGGCGTAGAGAGATAGTCCACAGTTAAAAAAAAATTATTTGCTACTTGCTAGAAGCCAGCAGTGTGCTTGGAACCATAAAAAGACACAAATACCAAGACATGACTTGCCATGGAGATCTTAAACCCCAAAGCCCCAATCCTGCAGTGCAAACTATTACACCCATCAGTGGCTTTATAGAAGTAGGCCCACTGAACCCAACTGAAGAGAACTGCTCCTAAGTGTAAAGTTAGTCATGGGTGTAAGTGCAGGTTTGGAGTCTGAGACCTGGTCTGCACTACATGAAAAGGTCGAAGTAAGATACACAACTCTTTTGTAATTTACATCGCTGGAGTTGATGTATTTTACATTGCATTTCTGTGCCATCCACAAAGCAGGAGGCCAATGGGAACAAACACTCCCATCAGCTTCCTTTACTCCTTGTGAGAAGCAGGAGTACCAGTGCTGAAGGGGGCACCCTCTGAGTTCGATCTAGCGGGTCTATACTATACCTGAGAAATTGAACCCAGAAGATTGACCGCAGTAGCATCGATCTTCCGTATAATGTAGACATGCCCTGAAAGTTTATCTCCTGTTTCCATCAAAGATCCTGAAAGCTAGAATGTCTCTGATGATTTCTGCCGAATGCATTGAGGAGTCTTTAATTCTTCTTTTTAAAAGTAAAGAGAAAAGAGTAATCAGTATTTAAAGTGGATTTCGCTTTGTTTAAACTAAACTGCAAAGCTGATCTTGGCAAACAAAGTACCAAAATCTCAGTAGACTCCTGTAAGTTTAAATAACATTTACACGTGCTACATAACGGTTTCAGACTCAGAATCTATTACCCTATCTAGGTCTGGAGAATAATGTAGATGTAGAAAATGGAAAATCTTTAGGCTACAGCTGGGCAACCACTACAAGAAACTACCTGAATATGTTTATTTGAATAATTAAATTAATTCCCTTTGACTGATTGTGTCCCTTTTGTTTTTACTTTCCAGGTTAAAGTCACCCCAGTGAAGAGGGTTTAATAAACTGGGTTCCACTGGGACAGGATGAATTTCATTCTTCATGAATAGTCTAGTAAACACTACTAGCACAAAGGTTCAATAAAACAGCAATTTTTTTTGTGACTATCACAGACTATACAAAGAGTATTCCCACTGGTAGCCTGTTTCTAAGAACTCCACTCATCTAGGAAACAGGACCATTTCATGTGACCAAGATTATCCAGTCAAAAGGGCTTGAAATCTGAGGATCACATAGCTACAACTAATGGCTCAAGAAACAAACTAGAAACTTAGAATGCAAGAAAATGTTGATCTGAATGCAGAAAGATTGCACTCATAAAGATAGGTAAAATCTCTCAAATAACTTATTTAGATGGTTTGTTGCTGACCTCCACACTTGAATAACAATATAAGTACAATTTTATCTAGTCCCACAGCTATATTTTGGAAGAAGAATCTGTTACATAAATTTTCCAGAGGTCAGAGGTGAAAGTGAAAAATCCAATTTACATATTTTGTTTATCAAACTTGATTCATTTAAAATTCAGGACACTTTCAGGGCCCTGTGTGACACCCTCAGACATGGCGCCCCCCCCATAGAACATGGATTGGGGGCATGCCAAAGAGCAGATGCGCTTGGCACAATGAATATCAGGCAATATATTTTCAATTATATTGACGCTCACTCCACTGTACAATGTATCCTCTATGGAAGCTGAGAGAGGATCTGCTGGGTAACTTGCATGGTGCTTGGTTTCTGCTGTGGGGAAAGTTTGGGCTCTGGGGAAAATGGTTTCATCTTGGGAATAGTTGCATGGCAGCATTAGGAATGAAGCTGAGCGCCTTGAAAATTGTGTATTTAGCAGCATGTTATACGGATGTAAGACATGGGTAATAATGAAAGATTAGAAGAGAAGGATATTGGCATTTGAGAGGAGTTGTTATAGAA
>JANRFK010004440.1:40968475-40984771 GCA_030068395.1 Apalone spinifera | reverse complement strand
GAGTAAGGTTGTTAAGGAGAATATATTACATGCACCAATCACCAAGTTCTTGATACAGGCTCTTAGCAGAGATGTTATAAACAGCTATCTTAAAAGTCTCTGGTGCACATAGAATCATAGAATACTAGGACTGGAAGGGACCTCGAGAGGTCATCGAGTCCAGTCCCCTGCCCTCATGGCAGGACCAAATACTGTCTAGACCATCCCTGTTAGACATTTATCCAACCTGCTCTTAAATATCTCCAGAGATGGAGATTCCACAACCTCCCTGGGCAATTTATTCCAGTGTCTGACCACCCTGACAGTTAGGAACTTTTTCCTAATGTCCAACCTATGTCAGGATGGGTCCACGGTTCTTCCTGGCTCTGTCCCTCGCAAGGCTGCATCTGGGATCAGGAGCAGAACTGGAGACCACATGGAGTTTGCCTCATGGCATTTTATATCCCTCCTGGCTAGAGCAGGTCACATGGTCGAGTGACCTACCTCCGTTTCACAGGCTGGCAGCCATTATGCCCTGGCTGGTTTGCAGGTGCCAGACACATTCCTCAGGTGTGTATTCGCCTCTCTGAGAGCCTTGCGCTGGAGCCTTGCTAATTAGCATAGTCACTGACTGAGCATTAACACAGAATACGTATTTATAACTCTACTCCAGATATCACACAAGTACATGAGTAACATACATAAAATCAGTGGAACACAAGCTTTCATTTGACATCTCACCTGGCCCCCTTTGTACAGACTTTTGGGGCAAACACTCCCCCCAGTGATCTTTAAAATCCAATAACATGACAGCTCTTCTGAAAGGGGACTTTTTTGCCATGATAGAAAAGCCTCTTCTGGAAAAGCGGAGCGCAGTTTGTGTAGCTTTTTCTGATAAAAAGCTATAGTCTAGACATAGCCTAAGAGTCCAGCAAGCAGTGGAAGTGTTGGTAATGCTGCTAAAATAAGCATGGGGTTGTTGTTTTTTTTGCTTTATCTACTTGTTTCCTTGGGCCAATACAGTAAAATTGTGTCACAGTATCACACTTTGTTATGAAGAGAACTGATATGCCTTGGCTGGGCATAGGCTTATAAAGGGTGTATCAGTGCAGTCAGACATTATTAAGTAGCATCATAAGCCTTTTTCCATTTATTTGCCTTGGTGACATAATAATAAAAAGAGACGTGCTTGCTACAATATTGACCTCCCGTGGTTCAGCAAATGATCTGATTCAGCACCTATCAGAGTACTAAGTGTCCCAGACAAGAGAGGTTCAACCTGTAGAATTCTTTGTGTCAACATGCATGTGGACAATGGGGATCCAGTGGATATAGAGTACAGGTTGGACCTCTCTGCTTTGCTACCTTCAGGATTGGAGTGGTCCTGAACCATGGAGTCTGCCAGACCAGGAGGAGTCAGATTCCTCTCGCAGCCATCTGCCTCGCTCTGGAGCACACACCCTGGCTACTGGGCTCCACTCCCAGCCCCGCCAGCCCTACTGGGCTCCGCTCTCGGCCCTACTGCACTCCGCGCTGACCCAAGTTACATGGACTGGTAACTTGTTAAAAGTTAAAAAACACAAGGTAAGACTAAAGTGTCAGTTTTCAGAATGGAGAGAGATAACTAGTGGTCCCCCAGCAGCCCATGCTGGAACTAATCCTGTTCTACAGATTCATAAATCAGGAGACAGGGGTAATCAGTGAATTGGCAAACTCTGCAGATGATACCAAATGGCTCAAGGTAGTTTATTCCCCATCAGACTGCAAAGAGCTTCAAAAGGATTTCACAATACTGGATAACTTGGCAACAAAGTGGCAGATGCAATTTAATGATGATAAAAATGCAAAGTAATGCATGCAGAAAAACTTACTCCCAACTATACATATAAAATGATGGTGTTTCAATTGGTTGTTATCCCTCAAGAGAGAGATCTTGGGAGTCATTGTGGATCGTTCTCTGAAAACATCCACTCAATGGGCAACAGCACTCAAAAAAGCAAACAGAAAGTTGGGAATCATTTAAAAAGGGATAGAGAATAACACAGATATCTTATTGCCTCTATAGAAAAGATCCCCAAAAGTTCTCTTGGGGGGGAGGGAAGGCAAAGACAATTGCATACCACCACAGTGGCTAACTGCTAAAAATCTCATACTATGTAAATACCAGGCACACAAGGCAAATAACCAATAGTACAAGGTATGAAATAAAGAGTCTAAGAAAGGAAGCTTCAAAATAAAGGATCTTGTGGACACCGGTTGTCTCGCAGGCTTTTCTGTTGTATTTTATAGAGCGAAAGCAGCAAAAAATGTGATTTAATTTGTGGAGCTTGCCAAGACTATAGCAGGGTTCAGAAGGAACTAGATAAGTTCCTGGAAGGTAGGTCCATCAATGGCTATTAGCCAGGATGGGCAGGGATGGTGTCTCTCACCTGGGGTTGCCAGAAGCTGGGAATAGGTGACAGAGGATGGATCACTTAGAACATGTCTACACTATGTGGAGGATTGACGCTGCCACAGTCCATCTTACAGGGTTTGATTTAGCAGATCTAATATGGACCTATTAGATTGAACTCAAAGGATGCCCCCATCAGCACTGATAGTCCTGCTCCTCTCAATGAGCACCGATGGGAGCGTTTGTGCCCGTCAGCCTCCCACTGAATGGACGGGATAATTTACATAGCTGGAGTTACATATCTTACTTCGACTTTCCCATGTAGTGTAGACCAGGCCTTGATGGTTGCCTGTTCTGTTCATTCCCTCTGGGGCAGCTGGCATTGGCCACTGTCGAAGACAGGACACTGGGCTAGATGGACCTTTGGTCTGAGCCACTATGGCCGTTCTTACCTCCTCCAAATATTACTACAAATGGGGAAAATGGGATTACTTAGGGAGGTTGGGACAAACGAATAAAACCCCTCTCATCAACATGGGATGTGGACAATTATTTTCCTTTAAATTCTTCTGATTGTGCCCTGAAGTGGAATAAGTGGCACATTTCTCAGAAAATTGATCTCAGTAAGATAATACAAAAGATTTGGCTCCAACAATTCCCTCAGAAAAGAAGGAAAACATATCTATTTTTGGAGCAATAAGTAAGATGATAAGGCCTCGTTCTTCAGGAGGTCAAATCTCTGATTTTAACTAAATGGTCTTATGTATGATTTAGAAATCACTCCATAAGAACAGCCACACTGGGTCAGACCAAAGGTTCATCTAGCCCAGTGTCCTATCTTCCGACAGTGGCCAATGACAGATGCCCCAGAGGGAGTGAACAGAACAGGGAATCATCAAGAACCCCTTCCCCGTTCACCCATTCCCAGCTTCTGACAAACCGACTTGAACCTGACTCCTAATTCTTATGTTATGGGAACAAGTAAATAACTTTTCCTTATTCACTTTCTCCACATCAGTCATGATTTTATAGACCGCTATCCTATCCCCCCTTAGTCTCCTCTATTCTAAGCTCAGGGAATGCATGGACTATTCACACTCAAGAGGAGAAGTGAGGACTACAGTCAACCCACCACCACCACCACCACCCTACATCTGCCAAGAGTTACCTGCACTGCACAAAGGGGAGAGGCTGCACCACCCTTTGTCATCCAATTTGCACAAACGATCCCTCAATTAGAGACTAGAAGGTTGGTCACTGCCGCCAGAGGAGTCAGGTTCTGGGAGAACCTTCTAAAAGGAGCAGAGGAGGCAAACAATGTAACTAGTTTTATGATGGCTCTTGGTAAGTTTATCAATGGGCTGATATGACTAGGTAGGCTGTGATAACACGGGGCTGGACCAGATGACCCCAGAGGTCCCTTCCAGCCAACATCCCTAAACTAATCAGCACAGCCAGCCCAGATAGGGTCATGGGTCATTTGGAAAGCACTCTGTTGATATTTCTATAGCTATGAATTTCCAGGTTTCTATCTTGGACAATATGGAGATAGCATGGAATATTTTCTTCCTACACAGCTGTGCCAGTTTAATGGATTCTATGAATTCCCATTACCCCCTTCACTTCTGCTTGGGGAAAGGGAGCAAAGTATGAGACTCATGCGGCTCAATACCTGTTTACAAATATACTGTGCAGGCTTGTGTTGGCTTGCTCCCATATTGCATCTTCTTACTTCCCTACTTCTTTTGACGCCCATCAGCAGTGATCAAATGTAATTGCCGGCTAATGAGGCCATCTTAGAATCGAAATGGCTGTCTCCTTGTGGGGGCTGGAAAGAGGGCGGATCCCGACAGTGGCTGTTGAATTATATATATTGAAACTGTCCTTTGAAAGTTTACAAAGTATTCTAGGATCAATACACCCTTGACCATGATTTATTACTTGTGCAATTTAAGGAGTTGACACATGCCAGAAATTGGGGGTGGGGATGAGCGATAAGGATGCTAATGAGAATTCTGACATTTGGACGGAGAGTATTAAGCTTCTGCAGTGGGATGTTGGAACCATGCATTGCGTAGGCCAGAGCTACTGCACTGGGTAGAATCAGAATTGTTCATCGATGTGTCCAGACCCATGCTGCTAACAAAGGTGCCTTGGACTGCTGGGGCATGGATGGTGGGTTCTTGGGGTGCACCTACTGCAACTGGCTGGGGTGGGTGAGGCAGGAACTCTGGGACCTCACCTTGTGCTGCTGCATCCCCATTTCATCCCCGTTTCCCTCCAGCTACCTCTGTTTCTTCTCCTCACAGCCATTCCTGCCCCGATCCTCCCCAGGTGGCCAAAAAGCAGCGCTACAAGCACGTCTGCTGCCTGCTGGGACAAGTGCAATGCACCAGCTGGGACAAGTGCAAGTGTACTGGGGTTCTCCACTGACAAGATTGACCTGCCTCATCCATTTTAATGGGTTGCTAGACTGGAAACTTATTGCTCTAAGGGGGCTTCATTCAATGGTACTATGGTACAACCAGCCCAGTCGAGGACTCCGTAGGGGCCTCTTTACCACCCCTGTCATAGGTCTGCAGAGCAAGGACGGTCTAATGGTTTGGGCACTAGATGGTATGCTAGTGGACAATGGTCAGTTCCCTGCTCTGCCACAGACTTCCTCTGTGACCATGGACAAGACACTTAGTCCCAAGTCCTCAATGGTATTGAGTCATTTAAGTGGAATCTTATGGTGATGGGGACATACCTTACATATCTAGAGGCAGTGTCATCAGGGCCATCACCCTCCCGTAGGGCATATGGTCGGAACTGGTTACTGGCTTCAAAACTAGTAACAGTGTCAAGGAAAAAGACATGGGGCTGGACAGTCAAGGAGAAATCTGTTTGAATGTCTAATAAAAAAAAGTGGGCAGGACTGATCAAAACGTAAAGACATTGGGAAAGATTCCCCACTGGTGTACAGCATTCAAAGTTGTGTCCACTAATACCATGGCTGACCGTCTCACAATGCCACGTAGAGCGCCAAAGTAAAGTAAGTACAACAAAAGCTAGTTCCAGCTGAGTAAAGGGAAGAGAGGACAAGAAAAACTTATGTCCACACTGTAAATTGCAGAGGAGCATGGATTCCACTTGGAAGGAAGAATGGTTTAGTGAACAGGACACTAGAGTAGATGTAGACTCAGGAGGCCTACGTTTTATTTTTGTCCCATCAACAGACTTCCTAAGTGATGCTGGGCAACTCCTACACTCTACCCTGTACCTCAGCTCCCTGCAGTAAAATGGGGATAGTACTTCCTTATCTCATAGACTTCTTGGGAGGAGAAAAATAAATAATTGCGAGATGTCAGATTCTGAGGCACCTTGTATGTGTGTAGGTCAGGGGTGGGTAAACTCAGGCCCGTGGGCTGGTTCCAGTCCTTCCTGGCTAGCCACCACCACTACCGTATATTTACTTGTCTCTCTGCAGGTACAGGTGCTTGCTGCTCCCATTGGCAATGGATCACCGTTCCTGGCCAATAGGAACTGTGGGAAGCAGGTTTCCAGTCTGTGCCACTTCCTGTTGCTCCCATTGGCTGGGGATGGTGATCCGTGGCCTACGGGATCTACAATCTCCTGAACCTGCAGAGGCACAGGTAAATATAGCAGCAATGGTCCGCCAAGGCTAACCCTGGTGAACCACCACCCCTGGTCTAGACAGACAGATTGTGTTGGAAGTCAAAAGAACCTTGAAAGGCAGGTTAGATCAAGAAAGGCCCCCAGATCATGCCCACAGCTCATATTGCCAGGCTATATTTAGGCCCTCAATAAATAGAATACACAGGACAAAGTTCAGCACCAGCTTACAAGCTATGCAGTCCCACTCGAGTCAAATCACAGCAACGCTTGTGCCAGAGAATGGAAGAGGGTGAAGAGCATAAGGAAACGAGAAACCAAGTTTCTACACAGCACATACACAGTCAAATCCAGCCTCTCAGACAGACTCAGCCTGCAACCTCACCCACTCTTGAATGGTGTGGTGGACATAAATACCCGTCACAGTTCTGTTACCTCAGAGAAGAACTAAGTGTCCTGGCCAGCAGTCCCTGGCAAAGTCAATCTCCTCCTCTTCAAGAGCATTATATGTACAGGAAGGGGCCAGCAGGGTGACATGTATTCTCCACAGACCCCCAGAGGTCCAGTAGGCCTTGACGCATAGCACATATCCACCAAGAAGCAAAGAGCTTATGACTTTCCTGTAAGCCAGGGCTTCAGAAATGACAGTTTTTTTCCTTTCTTGACTGCCCCGTAAAGGAAAAATTCCTTCTGCCTCACAGTAATGGCACTGCACCCTACAACTCTAGGACCTGAATGAGAGTCACGCAGTTCATACAGGAACACAGGTGTGTACTAGAAAGAGTAGCACAGTTTATGGGAAAAATCCATGACACACCCATGCTCTGTTATACTCTCAGGGGGCTAAAGTTCAATTAAATGATTGTCTGAATCTATTATTTTTTCCCCAAATTTACTGTATTGTATTGCTGGGGGATGGTCATTTTTTTTCTGGCGGTAGCTAAAGATTTGTGATACATAAAACCAGCAGACTATAGTCTCCTCGGGGCTGGTTAAGAAAACCCAATAACAGAGGAATTTCATGTCTCAAACAAATATGTTTCCTCCTATGCATGGTTAGGTCTGTCAGGATGAAAGCGATAGGCAGCCAGTATTTCTTCTGTGTACCACTCAGCAAGGAGTGAAAGAGGACAGGTTTCATACAACTGCAAAACTATCAGGGATGAGATCTATCTGGAATTAGCATGCTATCAAATCTTGCTCTGTGAAAGCAGAACGGTCTAGCTGAGAGGGCACTGGCCAGGGACTCGGGAGACCTAGGCAAGTCACTTCACCTTCTGTCCTTCAGTTTCCACTCTCACTCTTTACCTGCCTTTCCTAGTTAGAGTGTAGCACTTTGCAGCAGGGATTGTTTCTTACTATGGGGGTGGACACTGCCCATAACAGAGAGGTCCTTAACTGTGGTCTTTAGGTGCTTCAGAATAGACTAAATATTACTACTACCACTACAAACAGGTTGATAGCAAAATAGTTGCATGAAAAATGTGGCATTGTTTGGATGATTTTTTCTGCAAGATCACTCTTTCATAATAGCTGCTGCCAATCAGCTACTCTGCTATATATTTGAGAGCATTTGTCCGCCTGTCTGTCCATCTGTTTGTTTGTTCAAGAACTTCTCCTAAACGGTAAGAGCTAGGACCACCAAATTTGGAGTGCAGCTTCCTCTCATCATAACTGAAAGCAAGGTCAGGGTTTGGTTGTGCCAGGACAATGGGATGTACCTGGAATGGGATTGCTTCTCAGAAAACTACAGGAGAGAGTGAGTGAGAGAATCACCAGGCAGGTGAAAAGGGCTGGCTGGTGTCACGCTCCCCCTCTCCCCATCAGGGACTGCCCCAGCCCTGAGCCTCCCATCACTCAAGTACCCTTTAGAGAGGACAGGATGGATGGAAGTTCCCTCCCCCAAAACACAGGTGGACATTACTGGATCTTCCCCTTCATCAGGGAGTGAGGGGAAAGTGCAGTTTGCTGCATTCCTCACTCTGGCTGGGGAGTGGGGGCAGAAGAACCTGGGCCTGCCCCAGATAGGGGACATGCATCCCTCCCCCTGCTGGAGGTTCAGCGGCCATGGAGAGGAGCTTCTCTCCTGGCCCCAAACTTCTTGGTGAGAGAGGGCTGAGATATTCCTCTCTCCCCGGGGCAGCCTGCAGACTGAAACCCTCATCCTCAACTCCACCCTAGAGCAATGATTTAAATGAAGCATGGACATTTTCATTTTATTTTCCAAAAGATAAAAAACTGAAGGCCCCAAGCAATGCCAGGTAAATCTTCTAGAATGCCACAAGAAGAGACGCCCGAGAATCTTTTAGCAGCAGTAAACCCTTTACTTAACTTCTTCCAGAGCACCAGCTAGACAAGCATAGCAACCTGGCCTCCCTAGCTGCAATACAAATGAGCTGTTCTGCTTCTGCTGACAAGACTCAACACATCATGATCCTCCCTTCTCCCCCCACCCACACACCACGATTTGTTTTCTACTGCAAAATTCATTCTGTCCTTACAACTTTCATTCTCTGCTAAGTTCAGTTTGCTCAGCTAATATTCAATAAATAATAAATAGAAACCGAGGATGAGATTTCCCCCTGCACGCTGGCTTTAGACATATATTCTCTATCATAATGAACAGAAGGTGTGTGTTAAAATCCCTTAGCCTGCTAGGAAAGTCGCACCCTGACCACTTCTTCATTTTAAAGTTAGGCACAGTCGAAAACAGCATAAGGCTCTTTGCATCCAATATACAGTGTGGCAGAAAGTAAGGGGCACTGAGCAATTCTCTCTACTCAAGCCAATTGCCTTTACTCACGTCAGCAGAGCTGCATCTAGACTGGCATGATTATCCGCAAATGCTTTTAACAGAAAAGTTTTTCCGTTAAAAGCATTTGCGGAAAAGAGCGTCTAGATTGGCACGGATGCAGTTTTGCGCAAAAAAGCCCCGATCGCCATTTTCGCCATCGGGGTTTTTTTTTGCACAAAATGGTTCTCTGTTGTCTACACTGGCCCTCTTGCGCAAAAGCGTTTGTGCAAAAGGGCTTTTTCCCAAGTAGGAGAGTCATTGTATTTGCGCAAGAACACTGACAATCATACATTAGATCGTCAGTGCTCTTGCGCAAATTCAAGCGGCCAGTGTAGACAGCTGGCAAGTTTTTCCCCCAAAACGGCTGCTTTTGCGGAAAAACTTGCCAGTCTAGACACAGCCCTCGTGTCTTGAAGTCCAGACTGACTCTCCACTGTCCTGCACCTTGTATCGCCCTCTCCCTCTGCACAAAGTAGATGTAAAGCATTTAGCATTCCGACCTGCGTGTTGACCAGCATTTACCAGTTGAGTCTGCTGAGGCAAGAGACTACAAAAAGGGTAAAATCTTCAAAGGTGTCTAAGTGATTAAGGCACCTAAGTCCCTCTACACCAGGGGCAGAGAATCTTTCTTGGGTTAGGGGCTGCTGACCCACAGAAAAAAAAAATCAGTTGGGGGCCTCACGCAAGTGAGAATCAAAAACACCCAAAACAAGCCTTCACTGATGTGGCCCCTGGCTGAGCAGGAGAAAGGCACTCCTCACATTCTCCTCACACAGCAGAGCCTTTGGGGGGCCTAGGCTAGCAGATTTTGTGTGCACCAGCCCCCTGTGGGGCTGGAGCCCCATTATGGGCTCCCCAGTCCTGGGAAGGACCCCTGAAACTTGGTGAGGGGATAGATCCAGGCAAGCTGGGGGCTGCATCTGGCCTCCAGGCCTGAGGTTGCCCATCCCTGTTCTACACCAATTCCAGCTTCTGAATCCACAAAGATATGTTTGTCATGCCTGCACCCACAGCCACCCTCTCCATTTGCCTGGGCCTTCACAACTGTACTCTTCTAACTTATGCCTGTGGCAAACCAGGACTCTCTGGCTATATCTAGACTGCATCCCTCTGCCAACAGAGGGATGCAAATCAAGCACTTTGAAAGAGCAAATGAAGCCGGGATTTAAATATCCCGCACTTCATTTGCATAAACTTGGCCACTACTTTTTTCGAAATGGAGCTTTTTTGAAAAAATGGCCATCTAGACGTGGATCTTTTGAAAAATAAACCCTTTTTTGAAAGATCCCGTAAACCTCATTTTATGAGGGATAAGGGATCTTTCCAAAAAGGGTTGTATTTTCGAAAGATCCCCGTTTAGACTGCCTTTTTTTCTGAAAAAGCTCCATTTCGAAAAAAAAGCGGCGGCCATGTTTATGCTAATGAAGCATGGGATATTTAAATCCCCGCTTCATTAGCAATTTTGACATGCCCAATCTACATATCTCTGTCGACAGAGAGGTGTATTCTAGACACAGCGCATCTGCCCCAGGAAATCAGTAAGTGGCTTAAAGCTTCCTTCCCCCATGCCTTGCCCTCGTATGTACCTGTACCAAGGGCAGGAATGCAGAATCAAGCCCACTGTCACACCACAAAATGTAGGACTGATGTGGCAATCGTTCTGCTAGACTGTTGTGTCTGTCAGCATTAAAGATTATGGTGTCAAAACTGCTATGAACATAGAAGAAATATAGTGCCATGTCAGCCTATGCCCACCTCAGTCCAGTGCTCTCTTGGACAGGAGAGGTAAGGGACACCTCAGACCGTTGGGGAAACCTGGCCTTTCAACAGACAAACAGTTGTTTGCTCCATCTCTATTTTTCACTCGTATCCCTTCCTGACAATTTCACCACCCTTGATGAAAAATCGGGCTTGAGGAAAAAAGGAAATGAGTTCTTTCTGACGGCTGCATAAATTTTTAAGCATTTCTGTCACTATATATTAGAGTTGCAAAGCGCTGTAACGATGTTGCGGAGTACCTTGCTCCTTGTGTGGCACAGGGCAATAATATTCATCTGTGAGGTTTGAGAAGCCGAACAAATCTTCTCTTTCTTCCCATTTCATATTAGCCATTACATTTATATGGCCGTCAGAATCTCGACCAAACAGAATAGTTACCATAATTCTGAGAGAAAAATAAGCTAACAAGGATCTCAGGAAATACAACATTATTAACCAGGTCCTGCTCTTAACCCTCTTAGACAGACAATATTATGAATCTTCATCAAGAATATTCATTCTTCAAGAAAGAAATGTCATACTCTTAAAAATTGGGAACCAGCCTTCTTGGGCATGACTCATCAGTTTTCGGGCCTGTCAGAATCATGGAACTTGGGAGACGAAAATGAACAACTCTCGTAAAACCTTCTACACCCTGGACTCCTGTTTGCCATGAAAAAATATCTAAGGACTCATTGTTATGTATGCAACCAGCTTTATATGGTATATGAGCTTGTACAAAATCGTTTGGCTTCTTTGGGATGAAAGGAACTGTAGTCATGTAAGACATTATTTATACAACCAGCTCACTATTATTTTAGATTTGAATAGAATGTATAATATGAACAACTGCAGTAAAAACTTCCTACCCTGGACTCCTGTTTGCCATGAAAAATTAAATCTCTGTATGTTGTGGAGGGCATAGCAGATGCAAGTTGCTTCCCAAAAATAAATAAATAAGACTTCCAACTTGCATTTAAATGACTCATACTTTACTTCTTTAAGAAGTAGATTGTGAGTATTGTGATGTTGTATTCATCTTAGAGTGTAGAACAGATGGCAAAGCCTCAGTGTATATTCTCGGCTTGATGCACAGGGACTTCCAAAATTGCATGTTGACTGCACTGGAAATCCCCGTGCACATGTCAATCCCTCCACACTCACATGAGATTATCCTTTCATGGAAAGCATTATGCCCATTAAAATACCTCACTCTTGCTTTTCAGAAAATGAATTGTCAATAGAGTTTAAGTGGGAATTATTATATATTCTAAATGTAAAAAGAATACCATGTGGGGCTTATAAATAATGTCTTACATTGATATAGTTCCTTTCATCCCAAAGAAACCAAAAGATCTTAAACTTTTATATTATATAAGCTAGTTGTATGCATAACAAGTCCTCAGATAGATTTTTCTTCCAGCAGAGACACAGTGGCAAAGTACCATTCTCTGGTGGAATGGAGTCAATGTAATGCTTACATCTTTAAAAAAAAAAAAAACCCACCTCTCAAATTTTTTAACATATACATAACACGTCAGTAGTATTTGGGAAATGTCACTATGGTCCCAATTCAGGAAAGTGTTTAGAAACATGACTTCAAGAGAGCTAACCACATGCTTAAGCACTGTCCTGAGTAGGAAGAAGGGCCTTATGTTAAAGACACCAGATGAGGAGCCAGGAAATCTGGTTCAGCAAAGGCTTCCTGTGTGACACTGGGCAAGACATTTTGGGCCAGAAGTTGAAAGCTAATTAAGTGCCTAGTGCAGAAGACAGGCTCCTACTGGAATTCCCATAAGCAGGGGACTAATTGGGAGTGCATCCCAATGGGATATAAGGGATACCTGTCTTCATCTTTAGGCACCTAAATACCTTTAAAAATCTGGTCAGTCTCTCTGTGTCTCTGTTGAGGAGTCGGCACGCATTTCCTGTGAGCGCCCCCATCTGGCCAAGTGTCTTTTTGGCAACTCAACCCTCAGGCTGATTTGCACCCTGTATATCACAAACCCCTTCTGAGGCACACCTCTAACAAGGACCCATTCTGGTGCTCTCTGTATAGTGTGTCTCAGTTCAGTCTGTTCTCTTAATTTGTTGCCCCACTCTGATCAAAAGTGGTGCCCCCTGTTCTCCTCCTAGAGACAACTCCCTTGCTCTTACCTTAGGTTTTTATCTTCAAGTCCATAAGTCTCTCAACAGTTCTCCACTGGGAGCTGTCCATTGTGCTGCTGCTGCTCCCTCAGTTCCCCCTGCTCTTGTTTCCTTCCAGGCTCCACTGCAACTGATTGCTGCTGAGCTTTGCAGCTCCTTTTGTAGACCTCCTTGGCCCCTGATTAGCTGGTTTCTTCTGTTGCCACTCTAGCCTCCTAGAGGACTTCTCTATGACCCTTTCTAGGCTCAGTGTCTTATCCATCCCATCACAGCTTCAGTTCACCATCTGTTAAAAAACAGATCATAATATTTCCCTACTTCATTGAGTGGTTGTGAGGATAAATTCACTAATATACATGAGAATTTGAGATACTGAAGTGACGGTGGCCATGTAGATAAAAAAGAAGCACTGCCCCATAGCACCTGGTTACAAAGCAGATATTTAGAGCACACAGCAGTTAAGGTTCACAAATGGACCAGGGGACAGACTGTGCTTCCCTTTGCTATTATCTGCAGCCATAAAAAACATTAGTTTGAAAACAGTTGTGTAATCTATGCTACAAGCCCAAGCAATTTGCTGCTGCACAAAAAAAGTGCTTTTTCTCTGCAGAAGGTATAAGCAAAGTGACACCCAAGAGAGTTAGCTTTGAAACACCTGTTCAGAGCGCAGAGTTTTAATCTTAGCGCATCTTTACCTGTTCAGAGAAAGTGATACATTTCCTCATCTTTAATCCTTTTGTTACAAACAGAATTTAGTTACAATCCACTGTGCGTCCAACATGTCATGACTTCAAGATGAATGAAATTGTCTTTAGAATTCACTCAAGATACATTCTTGAGAACGTGCCCTGTACGGGTTCTACACCAGGGAACTAGCGATATGGATTGGTTTTCATCCTGATTCCTCTTCTAAGTTAAACTGAGGAATGTTCATGGCTCGGAGAGGCCATGATAACAGATTCAGCTGGGCTCCAAGCCAGTGAGGCTTCATGACCTGCTTGCAGGATGCGTGGAAGGGACTCAGCAAGCTACCAGGGCAGCCTATCAAGTCAAGTTATGGCAGGTTAATGCCATTATTTATAAAAACAATGACATTCTGTGAATCCAAAACAAGAGCAAAATCAATGGCTCCAAGATTCATTGTTGGCCAGCGGTTGAGCTATAACCCAAGTTTCACTAAGAGTCCTGTGCCCTTCTCTGGGGACAGAATTTGGCCATTATATGATTTTAAACACTGAAAACTGGGGGGAGAGGGGAATGGTTACGATGGCAAAAAACAACTCAGGCTTTCTCCACATACCACTGTGATCTATAATCACATGGAAAACTAAAGAAGAGATTCAACTCTTGAAATAGACTTGGGCAGTACAAAGGCTTTTTTCTTAAGTTACAAATATGGTGCAATGCTCTCATTTTCATTCAGATCCAATAAAACGTTTAGGCACATGCTTAGCTCTAAGCATCTGGCTAGTGTTAATGGGACTATTTCGTACGGAGTCAGTCCTTCTGGCATCAAAGGAATCTAATTAAATGTAAGCAAATGCTTCAGGCCCACATGTGTAAAGGCCCTTTGCAAATCCCTTTTGCAACTAAGACTAATGTTCTGTCTACCCTGCTCTGTACTTCAGAGTAAGGGAGTATGAGTAGCAGTGCACACCAAAGTGCTGTTCTGTAATGCCCCCATATGGATGGTGCAAGGGCAAACATGAAGGTCCTGAGTTTGCAGGACCTTTAAGTTTGCCCCAGCAGAGTTCATATGGGAGAGTTCCATGAAGATCCACCGATGGGGGAAGGGGGCGGTTGGACAAGGGGGCACCTGCCTCAGGGCCTGGTGATTCAAAGGGGCCCAGGGATCTGGACACTGCTGTTGCTGTAGCAGTGGTGGTGCCCAGAGCCATGAGCCCTTTAAGTCACTGCCAGGATGCCACTCCATATGCTCTGGGCAACTTTTAGGGGTGTCTGGAGAGGCAGGGGTGCTATGCGTTCCAGACAGTGCTAGGGGAAGGGGTGCCCCGGTCTAGACGGCTCTGAGGGCCAGCTGCCCGCAGCCCCGCCCCTTCCACCTGAGGCCATGCCCCTTTTGGGGAACAGGAAGTCGCCTCCCCCATTTTGCCCAGGGGCCCAGCATGGCTGTTGGCTCTCCTGATTCCATAGCAGCATTTTGGTGCACGTGGCTGTTTACACCCCCGCAACCCAAGCTGCAGAGCAGTGTCCTTTGGCTCCTCAATCAGTTAAGCATCATAACACGGAGCGTAGTGAGGCCTGAATACCTTTGCAATTCTGGGTCTAAGTGCTTTGCTGGATCAAGGCCTTTAGCCTCTTTCTTTCACTCTCCAGACAGATGAGAAAGGGACCGAGGGAGGAATGGACACATCTCCAAAAAGGACAGGACTGATCATTACATCACATTCCGCCACCAAAACAAAAGACGTCAGTGCTCTGTTGCAGCATGAGTGAGCTGAAGTCTGGTGTCTCACATCAGTTTTTACCTTTTCTGCAGGATGAAATGCAAATCTCTGCTTAGGCGTAAAAAAGGAAAGGGGTGCAAACGGTGTGCTGCTAGGACACGCAGCAGAACAGAGGGAAGTCAGCCAAGCTGCCCTCTCGGAAATGGCACTCTTCCCAGAGCTCAAGTCTATTGTGGAAAATTAATATTTGATTACATTATTTTCCAATTTCAGCCCTCTCCCTCGCCGGGCTCTTGGGTGAAATATTTTCCAAAACTTCAGAAATATTTTTCTGCTCACCATCTGCCTCATTGGCTGGACATATTGGACATCAACACAAGGATCAAACATCTGTGGCCCAAGGACATCAAGCTGCCACCAGCACAGTACCAAGGGGATGTGTGAGTCAGAAACCTTTGCCACGTAGCAGAGCAAAACTTTATGAACACATAGACAGAAGCACACACACACACACACACACACACACACACACACCGACCCTTTTCTGTGCATAAAAAACCTGCTTTGAGAATTTCAATGAGCTTGATTTTAGGCTGACCCCCCTGCCCTCAACACCATATTCCCAAATCTTTGGTGAATTACTGTATTTTTTTAAATAGCAGAACACACATTAGCAGATGATTAACCTATTCATATGCGTACCAATTTAACCTACATGTCATTTGCATGTGTTTTGGATATATAAGGTGTTAAAATTGTGTTATTTCCAAACAAAGACACTAGTGCCACTGTGCAGTTACCAGATAGTGTGGTGTCCACATTGTGCACCCTTTCCTCATATAGATACACACTTACTGTAAATAGTGCCATTAACGAGAGAGAGGAAGGATGGCTCAGTAACCAGGATGCTAAGCTGGGAGACCAGCATCCACCTGAGACGTTCTGTGTGATCTTGGGAAGTCATTCACTTGCGGGGCCTGGGTTCTCAATCTATAAAATGGAGATAAACTCATTCCCTATTCTGCAAGGGTGCGAGGAGGACAAAGATAGCACAGTCTGCAATGAGGGAGCATAAAAGCACCTTGGAAACATTGACCCCATTGTAGTCAGTAAGGGTACATCTACACTAGCCCCCTAGTTCGAACTAGGGTGGCTAATGTAGGCATTCGATCTTGCAAATGAAGCCGGGGATTTAAATATCT
>JANRFK010004440.1:40948615-40964794 GCA_030068395.1 Apalone spinifera | reverse complement strand
CCTCCGCTGGACCCTCTCCAATGTGCCCACATCCTTTCGGGGGAAGGGGGAAGCGGGGAAGAGTGCAGAACTGGACAATACTCCAGATGTGGCTTCACCAGAGCTGAATAAAAGGGAATTGTTTCCAAAATGCCCTGCGACCAAACCGTTGCCCTGAGTGATTCTTGCCCATCCAGGCCCCGAAGGTACCTCACGCCATTGTAGTGATACTGAAATCAGTCATGCCAGGCATAAAGAAGGGCTTCCCCAGAGTGACAATGGCTTACACCAGCTGTGGAGCTGGGTTACTTGCAGAGTATAGGCAATGTGATGAAGAACAATTGAATCAGGCCCAAAGACAGTAGCTAACCTTAAAAAATGTGTGTCGAATTAAGTTGATAGGTACCAGATGAAACTGAGACAGTTGGGTAATTAATAGGTATGGCAGAAGGATGGGGGGAGCTGCTGTTTGTCAGGGAAAGCAGACGCTGTTATGTTTGGAAGTGAGAAAAAATCGCATGCTGCTTTTATAAAATGTGCTATTCTCCATCTCCCTGGCCATTCCTTAGGCACTTAATTGGACACGGCTTATATCTCAAGCTTATATTTCCAAAGGTCAGAAATTTCACGATGATCCTCTGCACAATGCTACCACTTCTACGAGCACTTGAGGAGGGTAACATTAATTGCCTGTGACTGTAATTGGCTTTATGATGGTAGCTGGGCCAGGGCCTGGGAAAACTGTACCCCAGAACAGCTGTCAGACATGTAACCTGGCAGAAAGTCATCAAGTATCAGGAGTGTGACTTGAACAGAATTGACATTCTCTATGCCCAGGCAGGCAGGACGATCGTGAGAAAATCTCTCTATGCAATGATTCTCAAAAGTGTCTCATTGGACAGACTTTCAGCAGAAGATGCAAAGCATGCTGTGTTCCGGGGCAGTTGGCATAAAGGGTTATTTTAAATAGTGAAAACAAAACACATTGGTTATTGGATGACGGCTTAGGAATTTAGACAATGATTAGGCAACAATTACATTATTTGTTCAGCACTGAATTTCCTAATTGGAGATTTTGTGGGGAGGGCCAAAACCCAAAATGCAGAACAGCCAAGAATAACTGTCTTCAGTCATTAGAGGAATGTTATTAAAGTAGCACTAGCTGCATCCCTGGTTTTTATTATCCTGACCCAGGCTAAGGTCTTGATCCAAAGCCCAGTAAAATTTGTGGAAAGATGCCAACTGATCTCAATTAGCTTTAGATCAGGCCCTAACGGCAGTAGAGTTCCATATACAGCTGCATCCATCAGCCAATGTATTGCTCTTCCAAGCCATAATAATAGCTACTTCTCAGGAAACAATGTTTCCTCTAATCTTTTTCCAGCTATAGGTGGATTTTTTCCATCCAAGTGTGGAATAATTTTATGGGCACTGAAGCATGTGTGAATGTGCACCACCAGTAGAAAAAAAACTAGCTGTACACACTTTGCTAATCAGCTGGGCAACATTTGAATCTCTCTTGAGTGGCTACACACTCGCACAGCACACAAGGAACACGGTTCATGCTCTGTACCATTGAGCAGAGAACTCTGCAGTGGTTTGGCCAATGATCTCATCATTTTGCTTCAGCTAAAGGATGAGGCGAACCAATGCCAGTAACACAATTATAATTCTATGTCAACCAGTGACTGTTCTGTTCTTCTAGGGCCAGCTAATGTGAAAGTCAACTCCTCAGTTTCCTTTCACTCTCTCAGCATTCAGCCCTATGGCTTTGTCTACACTATGAATTTTGCTGTAAGAGGCAATGCAAATGAAGCACAGATTAGCATTTTCTCATGCTTCATTTGCATAATCTCTTTCGGTCCGTTTTTGCACAAGGGGTTTTTGCGCAAAACCAAGCAGTGTGGATGTATCCTTTTTGCGCAAAACCTCCTTTTTGCACAAGATCCTTATGCCTCTCGGGGAGAGGTGGTGTCAAAGAGGCTTGAGGCAAAATCAGTACCCAGTGGGCACAGCAGAAATGCAGTGAGAGGTGATCCCCATCCAAAAGAAATTACCATTTAAACACACCAGACAAATGGTGGGAGGAAGGAGGTACCATCATCCCTGCATCACAGAGAGTGAACTAAAGCATAGAGAGATTACAAAAATTGCCCAGGACAACAGCTGGAAAAAGAACCCAAGACCCTATCCATACTAAATGGAAGATTGATGCTCCAGAGGTCAATCTTTCAGTGTTTGATTTAGAAGGTCTGGTGAAGACCTGCTAAACCAAATGCCAAGGGCACCTCTTTTGACTCCAGAACTCCGCACAATTCCAAGGAGTAAGGGAAGTTGACGGGAGAGTTTCTCCATCGACCTCCTGCTGTCAGGCTTCCCCAGAAAATTGATGCAAGGTACATTGACTTCAGCTACGCAATTCACGTAGGAATTGCGTACCTTGCATCCGCTTTCTCTGACAGTATAGACCTCACTGAAGTCTCCAAAATACTAGCCGTGTGCTTTAACCCACAAACCACCCTTCCATAAGTGAAGACATTTAAGTATATGGCCTAGAGGAAAGATACCAATATTAGCCAAGTTGTTTCCCCACCCACTGCCAAACAGCAGAGATGCAGTGGATTTTATCTTAATGTGTTCATTAATGTGTTCTTGTCATAAAACACAATCAAAATACATACTGAGAATAACGACAGGTTAAGCCTCTGTGGTCTGGGACTTTCTGGTCCAGCAACATCCGTGGTCTGATAGAACCATGGCTGTTGCCAGACCAGAGAGCCTGGGGGACAGGGACCCAGCAGCTCAGCCTGGTCGGGGGCGTGGAGCCTGCCCAGCAGCTGGGGTTGGGGCCGGACTGGCTGCATGGCCCAGCTTGGCTGCCAGGGCTGGTGGCCCAGGGACAGGGAGCCCAGCAGCCAGGCCATTGGTTAAGATGGGAGCCAGAACCGCTGGCAAAGGAGCCAGGTGTGGGCATGAAGCCCAGAGGGGATTCTGGCCTGGTCTGCTGATGGACCCTGGGAGAGCCTGGAGTGCATCAGCAGAGGAGCCAGAATTGACTTCCTCTGGTCTGGCAAAATCCCTTGTTGGGGACCGACCAGGTCCCGAAGGTGCTGAACCAGGGAGCTCCCACCTTCACAAGAATATGGTACATTTTGGAGGTGTCAGCCTAAGAGTTCCACCACATGAATGCTATTCATTCCAATAGGAATGATGCTGCTATTAATTCCAATAGGAATAATGCAACTTTTTGGATATGCAACTGGAAAAATCCACACTACAGTGCAGATTGTAGATGTACTGGCTGGCTTTTTTTTATGTTCTTTCCCACTGTTTATTATACCATTTTTCTCTGCTTTTCCAGAGATCATTTATCACACTAATGAAGGAGCTGCAAATGAAAATAGAGTGGTCAATGAAAAGAGTTATTTCTTGAAACCTACTGTACAGAGAGCTGTTTAAAATAAAATCCATGAATAAAATACCGGGATATACTAACACAAAGAGAAGTCTTAGCAGGTAACATATTACCCAGTGGATGTGGAGTCATTTAAACTGTTCACCACATATTTCTCTTCCAAAACTCAAGAAATATAGTTAAACACATCTGCTCTTGATCATTGAGCACAGCAAATGAAAATGGGAACCGGTGCATGCCTGCCCACAAGCACAGGAACACACAGTTACAGAACTTAGAAAATAAAGGACTACCCCTCCACAAGCCCCCCATGCTCAGACATATAACCACAGAACTCAGCAAATGAAATCCAGCACACACGTCGCTTCTGATTACAGAATCCAGCAAATTATGTCTTGTACTCCCCACTCACCTTTGGGCACGCTCACAATTACTGATCTCCATAAATGAAATACCACACCCATACGAGAGCGGCCAGAACACTGGTTTTTCATAAGAAAGTCTGGTCAAAAAGCAGACTAATGGGGTCCAATTTATTGTCTGTACAGGATAAACCACTCTAGTCCAGCACCCTTGGGATCTCACCAGTGCCGAACCAGACAATTTGCTGAGCCATGGGAGGTCAATACTGTCTAGCAGCATTACCAACCCTTCCACTGCTTACCGGGCTCTTAGAAGGCATGTAGAGGTAAATTAGAGCTAAACAACCACACAGAACACTGAGAATCAGGACTGGAGGCTGTAAACAAACTTTATGGGACTGCTGGACACCCATGATAAGTGGACACCTGGCTAACTAAAATCATGTTGGACCACAGATGTTGGCAGATCAGAAAGTGATGGACTAGAGAGGTTCGTCCTGTACACCCAAATTCCAGTTACTGTGAGTGGCAGGAGATGGTGAAGCATTAAGTCATCACCTGCCCAAGCTCCTCATAAAATGAGGTTTACCGCCGTCGACAGAACTGCCACATTCTGTCGACCTACTGTTGACAGAACGCGGCGGTAGCGTAGATGCAGGTATACTTTTGTCGACAAAAGTGACCTTTTGTCGACAAAAGTGACAAAACCCTGCAGTGTAGACACACCCACCCTCAGTTTCAAGTTAAAGTCGATTAATATCTTTCACGATATGGGCATACAACACACATACTGTAAGTACTAATATGATTGCTGTGAGGTTTGCAGTGTCGGTCCCAGGATACAAAAGAGGCAGGGTGGGTGAGGTAATATCTGTTAGAACACCAAGCTCTGTTGGGGGAATAGACAAGTTTCGAGCTTACACAGAAGACCTGAGAAAGAGCTTGGTGAAAGTGTGAACACTTGTCTTCTTCACCAAGGCTACGTCTACACTGGCATGAGTTTTCAGAAATGCTTAAAATGGAACAGTTTTCCGTTATAAGTATTTCCGGAAAAAGAGCGTCTACATTGGCAGGATACTTTTCCGGAAAATACCCATGAGGATGACGCTCTGGGCTACTTGACCTTCTTCGAAAGCGTGACAAGCATCCTCTCTGTGCGTAGCCAGAGACTGTGGGCCTGATCTGCACTCATTGAAGTCTAGGGTGTGACAGAGCGGGTGAAAGGGCTTGGTAGAAGGAGAGAGAGGCAGCTCTTCAGAAAGGAACAGCCACGGTCCTGGCATCTGAGATGGGGCTGCTACCAATCAATAAAGGGCCAGGTGAGCTGATTCAGGCTGCCAAGAGACCTCTTTAAAAACCCTCCCTGTGGGGGAGGGTGTGGAGAAGGAGTTTGGAGAGTGAAGGTGGGGAGAAGTTTTGGAGAGGGGACGTGGAGAGGCACAAACAAGTGATAAGGAGATTCAGAGGAGCTCGAGCAGGGAACAACACCAGCCCTGCTAAAGGCTGCAGCGAGAGGTGAGGGACTGGAGCAGGGAGTGTTTGAAGACTCCCTATCCCCGGGGGCCAGAGGAGGACTTTTTGACTCAGCCCCGAGTGGCCTGGGGCAACGGGCCAACACTCCATTGTTTTGCTGAGGGACAGAAGGCCAAATGCTGAGTGAATCTTACACTGCAGCCCCTAAACTGTGGGTTAGTGGGCAGAACAGGGGTCTGAGACCCAGGCATGGGACTGACCCTGCCACAACAGAAAAGACATCCGGAGGCTTTGGATCGCAAAAAGCAAATTGCAATCGTCTGCATTACAATTCCTCTGCTGAAAACTTACCTGCTTCCCCCTGGGAACATTTCTGGGATTGGCTTGAGACTGTATATGAACACACACACACACACACACACACACACACACACACACACACACACACACAAAAGTAAAGTAGAATGAATAGCACAGCAGTAAAAGTATGATAGCCTTTCTAGAAACCTTAATAGCAGAATGCTTATTTTTTCCTTCTTAATTCATATTCTCTGCCTAGCTGTAACTCTATGTACCAGCATCAGGCAGAATTCAATTAAATATTTATATGTTGGTGATGAGATACTTTGTTACTGTGTAGAACTTGTACATATGGAACTCTATTAATTTATGCTAATTCTTTATTGCTCTAGAAGAGCTGCTTTCCCATTGGCATTTGCTCATTTAATACAAGTTCACAGCACATGCTACATTGAGCTCCAGAATCTTTTGTAATTGAAGCTCCAGGTGCATTCACTGTGATCCTTCAAATAAATAAAATAAAAGGAAGCTGTGCACAGCTCTTGCCTCGGCCTCACATGTGCGACTTTAATATGCAATAAGCTCTCCGGTGAACTGTTGACTGCCAGTATGAATGGCAGCAAACAAATCTCTTCAAAGTTGTGGATTTAGGGCATGATCCTGCCTTGCTGAAGTCCAGCGGAGTTTTTCTACCGGCTTCAGTGGGAACAGGATTGGGCTCAGGCTGGATTCGCTTGCCACTGTGTGTCATAGAGATTACATTTTACTGAAGCAGGAATGGGGTGGTTTCTGTTTGCCTTGCAGACATTGGCAAAAAGCAGTCCTACAACAAAAGGTCAAAATTCTTCCTGCTCAGCAGGTTCCTTTCTCTCATCTGCACCCTCTCTGTGTCCTGTTGATCTTTGTGCCAGACTCCCTAACCCAGACCCTCTTTTATTATCCAAGTCCTCTGGGCCATTTGCAGTTGTGGTATAACTAAGCAAAGCTCCACTGCAATGAGTTGAACTATCAAGCCACAGCTGAATATGGTCCAAGGTCTACAGGCTCTGAGCTCTTTCATGCTTCGGACCTCCTTATTTCACATTGCTCTTCTAGGCCATGTCTTCACTCAGCAGGAGATTGACGTTGCCTCAAATGATCATCCGGAATTCGATTTAGCAGGTCTAGTTAAGACCCGTTCAATTAAACTCAGAGGGCACCCCCATTGGCACCGGTACTCCTGCTCCTGTGAGGAGTAAGAGAAGCCAACGGGAATGTTTGCTCCTCTCAGCTTCTGTCCTAGTGCCAGCCTAGAGGGAGGTCAAGCCGCCTCACTGCACAGCATTCAGATGAGTTAGTAGGCCTTTAGAACACTGCTTCAGGGCTGGCCTGCCACAGTCTAGTGGGCTCCAGGCTATAGCCTGGCTAAACAGTAGCTCAAGTGCCCTGGCACTAGCTCACGTTGAAGCAATCAAAAGTCCTGGGGCTCAGGCCAATGCTCTGGCCCAGCAGCAGTTCACAGGCCCAGCCCCTGCACAGGGCGGGGCAACAGAGTAAAGGTTCAAACCTTCTTTAGGCCGAGTGGTAGTTCAAAGGCCTGGCTCTTGCTCAGGGCAGGGCTGCAAACAGTTTAAAGGCCGAGACCTGTCTACAGGCTGAGCAGCAGTTTATATGCCCATGCCCTTATTCAGGGCAGGGCAGCAAACAATTCAGGCAAGCAGTTTAGGTGCTCAGGCCTCTCTTTCAGGCTGAGTGATGGTCGGTGCTCCTTTTGGCAGAGAGCTGACAACCCCGGGGCAACCTGACACGCAAGGTGTAGGGTGGGGGGGGGGGGAGAGGATACAGGCCCACCCACTCCACTGAGTCCCACTGGGTCAGCAGGGATGCTGGCAGCAACACGCCAGCCAGGTCAGCAGGGATCAGCTGCTGGGGGTCAGCAGGATCAGCAGGGATCCTGACTGCAACACGCTGCCCAGATGACCTCCATTTCCTCAGCCAGAAATGGGTCATCTACCCCTGGGCTGCTTCCCTGTTCCCCCCCATGGGGTCTACCTGGTTTAGTCCCTGCTCCTCTGGGTCCGCTGGAGATGATGGAACCAGTAGATGTCCATTGGTTCTGGGCTGGGGTCAAGCAGTACTTTGAGCGGCCCTGGCCAGTCCTCTGGGCCTGGTAGCAGCCCTGGCAGCTGAGGCCAGTATTCTGGATCCAACAGTGCCAGGCCAGTTTTCCTCTCTAGGATGGTGTGGTTGCACCTTCCTCCTCAGGAGCTTGGGAAGAGCATCTGGCTTCCTTTGTGGCTGGGCCCCAACTGAGCTCTTAGTTCCGCTTTTATACTTCTGGCCCCACCTTTCTGCTTCCTGTGGGTGGAGCTGGGTTGCTCTGCTCCATCCAGTAGGGGTTCTTTGGGGGTCCTTCCCCTTCTGGGTCAAAGGGAGACCAAGCTGTCTTACTACAACCTCCCACTGTAGGGACAGCTGGGAAACTCGAATCAAGGTATTTCGACTCCAGCTATGTAATTAACATAGTTGGACTGGTGTATCTTGATTTGACCTTCCCCGTCAGTGTAGACCTGGCCTTACTCCACTGACGATGCCACGCCTACCAAGTCATCTAACATTTGTCAGAGAGAAGTCTATAGAAAGCCATTCAGCCTTCATAGCCAGGATATCTTTTGATAGTCAATTTAGGGCAGGACTGAAAGAGCACCAGAAACCATCTAGCTGTGGATGATGACAATAAGAAATATACTGTCATGTCCTTGCATGCCTATTTTTTCCTGAAGACTATCTTAGAAATTATACAGAGTAATGTACTGGGCTGGTCACTTTCATCTCTTGGTGTAGATAAAGATGTAAAAGACAATAGGTATAAATATATGAGGCCCCAATTCAAGAAAGTGCCCTTATTTAGGAAAGCTCTTTGACACATTCCTAAGGGCTTTCCTAAATTGGAGCCTAAATGACACATCTCATAATAACTGTACTTATACTGTGGGATATTCCAGTGAAAACCTGAAGACCAGATATTGTAGTCCAGTAAAGTGGGCTCCATCAGGATTTTACAAACATCTAAAAGGACGCCTAATTTAAAAAAAAAATCAATTTAAGGAGCACTTTCTATTTAGTGACTTCTAGTCATGACAATGTTGATTTGAACTGCAGAAAAGATCAGCAACTTATTTTTTTCCTGAGAATCGTGTAATGGAATTAAACACCATCCAAACTAACTTGGACTCATTTCTGTATTTTGCCTGTGAATGGACAAAAATCCCAGACAAAAATGTGGGAGTGTACAGGTTTAACCTCTCTAGTCCAGCACCTGTAAGTGTACAGGTTTAACCTCTCTAGTCCAGCACCCTCGTGTCCTGACTGGTGCCAAACCAGAAAATTTGCTGGACCATGCAAGGTCAATATTATCTAGCAGCATTACCAACACTTCCACTGCTTAATGGACACTTAGAAGACATTTAGGGGTAAATTAGAGCTAAATAACAGCACAGAACACAGAGTCAGGACTGGTGGCTGTAAACAAACTTTATGGGACCGCGGGAAACTTGGCCACACCTTGATAAGTGGACATCCGGCTAACTAAAATCATGCCGGACCATGGACATTTCCGGACCAGAGTGCTGAATTACAGAGGTCCAACCTGTATTTGGAAGCTACACCTAGCTACATATTTTAATCTCATAGTTCAAGTGTTGGGTGAAAGTTTGGGCCAGGTCATATTTTATACCAACTCTTTTTTCTAGCTATATGCAGGTGGCTGTGCACACCCTGCTCTCAGACACAACCCACATGCTGCATCGGAATCAAATGTATCCCTTTTTCAAGGGGTTGGTTTTTTTAACCCAGAAATTAATGACACTATGTAATGTTCAACTCAAACCCCTGTCTAGACAATAATTGCTACTTCCCGTTATCTGAGTGGTGTAATGGGTCCCAATGGGTCCCCGCTTAGAATTCCCTATCAGGCTCAACACCTGCTAAGGGGAGGGGGCCGTTTCAGGCCAGACCTATAAGCTTGCCACACTGTATTTTTAAACATAGACCATAAAATTACCTGGTAAGTACTTTTAAAGACAGTTACCCTATGGTTATTGCTGCTTTCTAAATTAGCATGTCATCTAGGGTGTTAAGAAGTGAGAGATACAGGTAGAGAAGATGTTCATTCCTTAGCTTGAGTGCCTGATGATAATTCATTTTACATTAACAAGAAAGACCAGAAAATGGCTCCCCACACCAAGAGGTAAATGATTTCTGGAGCACTGTACTTGGTTGCTTCAAGTATAATTACCTTGTAATCTGCAGGGTGTGGTATTACTTGTGGCTAATGTGATTTTTTTCCAATATATATTTATGGCCTATAAAGGAAGTTGACGTCCAAATGGTTGTTTATAAATTGGTGCCACGCACATTGGTCCCCTTCCAGTGTTAGAGTTTCTGCTCTGTGTGAATGTCTACAGTGTAACTCCATGGGCTTCCCTAAGAACTGAGCTCTATCAGGTGCAAGGCATGATTTACTAGGGCATGTGGGATTGTTTGCTGTAGAAACAGACTCCAGGCCCACTGATGGTGGCGTGGGGGAGAGGGCGGGGGGGAGGGAGAAAGGGGAAGGGGACTGCCTCAGAGCCCAGTAATTGTAAAGCACCCGGTCCTGCCAGCCACTGGCATTACTGTACGAGTGGCAATACCCAGAGCCCTGGACCCTTTAAACCACCGCTGAAGCACCACGCTGCATGCTGCAGGTGGCTGTAAGAGCAGGGGGAGGAGGGAAGCATGGCACATTCTGTGCAGCACCGGAGGCCTGAGGGCTGGCTGCCCTAGTCCCACCCCTTCCATCTGAGGCCCCGCTCCGGGAGCATGGAGTTGGGACACCCCCCACACACACCTTGCCATGAGGCCCGAGGTGGCTGTTGGCCCCGTTGAGGGGTACGCATACTCCTGGGGATACACAGAGGTCTTCCAGGGGATATATCAATTCATCTAGATATTTGCCTAGTTTTAGAAGAGACTACAGGTTGAACCTTTCTAGTTCAGCACTCCCTGGTCCGGCAACATCCATGGGCCGGCATGATTTTAATTAACCGGATGTCCACTTTGCATGGGTGTGATCACATTGCCCGCGGTCCCATAAAGTTTGTTTATAGCCACTAGTCCTGGCTCTCAGTGTTCTGTGCGTTATTTAGCTCTAATTTACCCCCTAGATGTCTTCTAAAATCCCAATAAGCAGTGGAAGTGTGGTAATGCTGCTAGACAATATCGACTCCCGTGGTTCCGCAAATTCTCTGGTTTGGCACCAGTCAGGTACTTAGGGTGTTGGACTAGAGAGGTTCAAGCTGTAAAACACTAGTGAAGTCAGTGAAAACTAAAACCTCATACAGACATGGCTCTGTGTACTAAACACTGACATATAAGCACAATATTTATATTGAAGTTGATTGGTTTGATAATTAATGTTAAAATGGGAAAGTGAGCAATGTCAGTGCCAGTGTGTTGTGACCCTTTTGTATTTTTCGGCATGATTTTTGTAAGCATGATTTACAGCAAAGTGAAACTTGGGGCTATGCAGGACAAATAGGACTCCTGAAAGGGGATCAAGAGGGTGGAAAGGTTGAGAGCCACTGTGCTAGGTCATTCTATTTCATTAAAAACCTGGATCAGATCACACTATTACTTTTAAAGCAGAAGACAGTAATGCCAATTGAAGTTTCAACTTTAAGTAATATTGCCTTGTCTAAATTCACTGGTGTGGAGTATTCCTCCATAGACCTAACCAGGGGCAGAACTGGACACAAAGCACAAGATCAGCTGATCAATTTTATCATTTTCCAATATCATTTGTAAATGTTTTATATTTATCATATTGAATTTATCCTGTTTTAGGACAACGACTCAGGCATTGCCCAGAGAGTCAAGTTCTATAGCATTCGTTTCTGCCGCAAGAGCACATCTATATTCTAGCACTTCTCCTTGGTATCACTGTAGTGAGCAAGTACATCATCCACTGATATAAATTTGCAGATCCTCATTTTAATAGAGTGGACCCCAGTTTTCACCAGTTGAGAATCTGGCTTGGGGTGCTGATATTGATGGGTAATATTTGAAGTGGGAAGGAACCTTTTCTTGAAACTATGGCTCAAGTCATCCAGTTACTGTAATTTGGTGCTGTCCACTAATATAATTTTTTTCATAAATATTTTACGGGTTTTTCATAAGCAATATGCAAAAATATTAACCTGTGGAACAAAGAATACATAGAATCCTTCTTAGCTGCACACTTTATTAATGTTAAATTAGCTGGCTGCTGTTTAGTCACTGAGGCCTCAATGTATAATTAAAAAGTCTGTAATGCTTTACTATCTTGGAGGCAAGACGTAAACATGCAAATGTGAGTTGCAGGCAGCATCTCTAACTCTTATTTACCTTGGAGCCAATAATCAGCTTCTCGGGTAAAGCATCCATAGTTGTGCAAACTTTTTTTTGACTTGCATTTTTAAATTTATTTTTGGAGGTCAGGAAATGTGTCTTGTGCAAAAAGTTTATTATCGGCATTCAGTAGAACTGTAACAATGGAATTGTCATCTGAAAAATTCATTATCGCTATATTAAAACCATTATTTTCTCCTCATCTACCAGCAGTGGAGTAAGCACCCAAAATCACACAGAATTTGGTTAGCCATTAAAAGATCCAGATGCTGAGTTGAGGAACATTTAAGAGACTCTGGGTCTTTCACAGGGACCAGGTGTGTATAGTCAGCTGTATAAATGTCTCTTTGTTTGTTAGGTCATGTCTACACTAGAAGATTATTTTGAATTTACTAAATTCAACTTCTGGGCCCCTGATTTTACAAATTCAAACTTCCGTGTCCACACTATGGGGAAGAATCAAATGTAGTCCACAGCAGGCTCTTTTACTGTAGATGCACTACTTTGGACTCAGAACACCAGGAATACTGCATCCCCTTATTCTGGAATAACAGGTTTGGTTATGTGGACGCATTGCTTACAAATTCAACCTTGGGGGAGGGGTATTTCGGACTAAGTTCTTAGTGCAGACCAAGCCTTAGAGATTAATGTGCCTGATAAACTTTTCCTTCTTAATTGCCACTTCTTTTCATCCCCTTTCTGATTACAACAAGAAATGCATATAAAAACAAATTACGTGTAGGTTTTATTTGGGATAAAAGATCGTTTGAAATGATGAGAGTCACCTTAGATCTATCTAAGCATCTGTGTTGGCTTTATGTTTTTCTAACTGCAGTTTTTTTCCCCCTTCTTTGTGAATCAAGAATGAACCCCAGATGCCCTCTACAGTGTGAAAAAGGGCTGTGCTTCTGTAAACAGAATTTCTGAGGGAGTCAAGCACTGGGATTTCACAAGTCAATCAGATGCTTTTTTTAACATTTAGTTGTCGTTTTGTTGAAGAGAACATGAAGGGCACCATCTTCCAGTGAATTATTCAGTTATCGAGACCTTACAGGTGAGTCTCCCCAGAATCAAAACCCACCATGGTGTTTTATTTAACATAAACGGAGACCAGGAGACATTATCGGGGGATAATTGACACTCCCAAATTTAAACAAAACCACCCTGGTGTAGAATATACACAAGTAGAAACTGCCAGCAGGGTATTTTACAAGATATTAATAAGCTAACGTCCGTGTCTGTCTTCAGATGAACAGTGTTCCACTTTGTGACAATCCTCTGACATGCGTGCAAGCCCGGCAATGTAAAGAGAAATGTTTCATTGTAAGTAAAACATTCCTTGATGAATTTTTTCTCTGATACTGAAAAGTAACACGGACCTAGTAAATCTGCTGGGTGCATGGTACAGACTTATTTCAGCACTAATTGACAAAACAAGCCTCAAGAGCCATCTAGAGGTTGCTTGGCTAGATTCAGCTGTATCATTGCAAGAATGCGGGTTGTGTATGGCAGGAAAAAAAAAAATTCCTCCGTCTAGCGTGAGAGTCCGTTCTTACATTGAAGATGGTAAATCAGGAGGAACGCCAAATACATCAATGGCGCTGAAGTGGTGTAGAACTGCTGTCAGTGAGAGGGGAAATCAGGATTCCGAATGCAATAATCCGAGCCCGCCTTGCAGAAAGAAGCCTTTGTTTGCTCTGTGAAAATATCCTTTGCCAGGCAGAAAGTGTGGTAGGCATGAGAATCGGGGTGTGGTGAGCACACCCTCACACTGCCGCTGGTCACCAAGATTCAGCACGGAAATAAGTGGATTTGTCCAAAGCTCATAATCTGATCCACTCTGGCAGCCCCCCAAGCCAGTGCAGAGTCTAGTTACAGTCCGCCAGGCTCAGCACAAGGGTTCAGTCACATGACCCCAGGTGCAGGATCAAGGCCTGCAATAGCAGCAACCATTTTGCTACATATATAATACAATGGCTTGACAAACAAAATAAGAAATGAGTCATACAGAATAGCCATAGACCTTTTTCTAGTACTTTCATCCCTCAGCTTCCCCAAACACGCTACAAATTATAGTCCTTCTGGACCATCCGTGAAAGGCAGCGCCCTCTGAGATGCAGGGAGGCAGCTGTTCAGGGGATCAAACTTACACCAGTCAAATTCATTGGCAAAACTCCCATACACTGGAGTGTGGGCAAACTTCATTTCCAATAGCACACAGCAATGTTTGGAAGAGGAAGTGAGAAATAATTGAATCTTTTTTATTTCAATTTTAATTTGATAGTGATAACATTAGTGGAGGCATGTGGGCTGGTTGGTACAGAAAGGAGAGAGCTGCTGAGGAGGTTTTATCCACCAGGGCTCTTTGACATTAGAATTCACCTCCATTGATCTGAAATAGCCAGAAGTTGATGACACGCTATACAGCCCACCTGTTTGTGGGGAGCTTTGGGAGGGATGAGGTTTGGGGATGTATATGGCGGGAGCATTGAATTTTAGTGGGGGAGAACAGGGTTTTGTAGATGGGTAAATTTTCAGTTTTGTGGACCAGCTTCTTCTACAGGATAAGTGGTTGCAGGTTTCCGACTACTGCTTTTGCCTTGGTTGGAGAGTTTTTTCTGTTATTTTCTGAGCTGCATGGAATTTACGGTAGGCTGTCTTTTTATGGTGACATACTAAAGTCAAAATACATTTTAAATCAGTAACTCTAAATGTAATTCAGCCAAGACTTTTGGGGCTCATTTTCTATCCCTTATGCAAACTCTCATTCGCTCTTTACTGACACATTGCCAGGGCACTGATTTTATGTCATCTGCAAAAAAAGAAGAAAATATCACCCTTTGACTACTGTAAATGCCTTTTGGTTGCCCTTTGTGACACAGCTGTTGGTAAAACTCTTTTCTGGTGCAAATTTTGCAATTCCATTGGTCTTAAATGGCATTTTACCCATTTACACTAGTAGAGAATTTGCCCATGAAGACTCAAATCTATTTTGCCAAATCAAAATGTTTGTGTTTCCTTGATATTTGTAAAATATGCTCATTAAAAATAGTCAGAGCCAAAAACGATTCAACAGAGTGTGTCTCGTGTGCTCATTTTGGTTTAAAGAATACCCATTGGGAGTAAAGGATTCTGTTTGATATTTCCTATTTAATGGATCTGTGGGAAGGGAGGGATATGTCCTCAAATAACCACAGAATGGGATGGTTAAAGGATGAGAGGCGTGTCACCTGCTGTTGCAGCAACTATATCGTTCACGCTACAATGTTATTTGCAGGGCTACAAGAAACAATGTATTGGCAAAAGGAGATTCCTGAAATTTGACTTTTTTTAAGTTGTGGTCCAGATTCTTGAGAAACCGGGCTATAGTACATATCAATACTAAGTACAGCTTTAATTTCAGATTACTCAAACTTCCTAAAATGCTTTCTGAAATAACTCATGCATCTGCTTTGGTCATTCCCCAGTGGTTTCTGTCTTCAATCCTGCGTGTACACCTGTGGAAACTTTGATTGTATAAACATGGCCTTGAAATTAGAGTCCCGAATGCAACCCCTACTTTTGCATTATGCATGAAACCTTCTGATCATTTTCACCAGCTGTGGGTGGAGAGGGTTACTTGCACAGATGTTGCGAGAGCACTGGCAGGCACTGGTAGAATCCTGAGTGAGAGAGAGATTTTCAATGCTTATAATAAATAAACAGAGTTGAAAATTTTACATAAGGGATTTTTGGCTTCAAGATGAATAAACTTGCTTGATCTAAATGCCAAAGGTATAAGAGACAACAAAGAGAAAGCCTTAAGGGGCATTAGTATATGCCAGTTATTCTAGTCATGTCTCATCAGGAAGCTAGGACTCATTGAACAGGTATACAAATCATAAATAGCTAAAGATTTTAAAATCACAGGCTCATGCACTAAAAAATGATTTTTAAAAAAGATGCATCCCTGTTGTGTCTGAACTCTTAAAACTGACCATAAAACCAAGAATTAAGGGCCCCAGACTTCAAACAAACAACTAGGCGATAACAAAAAGTTCTTGTAAAAGATGGTGTTCCAGATCCAAAAACACGAGTGCAATCAATCACCTAATGCAATCTGAGCCTCACATAATTAATATGACAAACTATAGATGCCGTTGTGCACACTTACCATGAATATAGAAATCTGTTAAGAATGTAAGGGCTAGCAACACAGCAAAGACATTCTTAATATAAGGATAGCTCTTGTTACTGACAGGG
>JANRFK010004440.1:40902602-40913166 GCA_030068395.1 Apalone spinifera | reverse complement strand
TAATGAGCGCTTCATTAGCATACGGTCTGCTGGCAAAAGCCTGAAGTGTAGACATAGCCCGCAGAGGGCCTGCCACAGACAGGGGCTGCTCCTCCAGGTATCTGGAGCAGCCCCGTCCATGGTGGCCTGGGTGAGTCGCAGGCAGGGGCTGCTCTGCGTGTTTGGAGCAGCTCCTGTCCTCAGTGGGCCTGCGGAGGGCACAGGAAGGGGCTTCTCTGGCCAGGCTGGGGGCAGGAGTCAGGCTAGAGCACCCCCCTTCTTTGGTTAACTGGTTAAACGTCACGTTTAAATAGCCAATTAAATGGGATTTTACATCCCTACTTTGGGGTCACTCACAGTCTCTTGCAGTCTCACCTGAGTAGCTGAATGCGGGTCATAAGAATGGTTGAATTCAGACTAGGAGGCTGGGGTCAGGGCGTGGGGCAGGGGGAATCGACTATGAGCCAGATCTTGGGTCCAGATTTGCAAAAGTGGCCATAAAAAGTGCCCTGACTGGCACCTTTTCCCAGCTTCCTTGTGACAGCAGTAATGAGCCCCGACCCACAATTGAACCCTGATTCAGCAGAGCTGATGGCCAAGGGTTTGGATACATGCTGAAGTCCTACTGACACTGGTTTGAAGTTCAACAGGTCTTTGAGTGCCTGGAAGAACCAAGGTTTTTGTTCATGGATTAACAGAGTCAAAGATTCCAAAGCCTGTTGTGATCATCTATTCTGACCTCCCGCAGAACACAGGCCAGAGAACAGCCCCAGTAGGTATTCAGGCAGAAGCCAGATAGATCCTCTCCCTCGAGTCTTAGGACATCAGAGGAGAGAGAGGACAAACTGATTCTTTAGGACCAAATCCATATTCCATTAAAACGAATGAGAGGTTTACTATTAGGTTGAATAAGCTTTTGGGACAACTTTTAAAATGAGAGAACCTTCAGGGACACTGGCTTCCTATTGGCAAACATCATATCTATTTGCGAGCATGCTCAGAATGACTACCAAGCCGACATGAGATTCTCTGGGTACCTCATGCGTTTGTACAGCACCTTGCACAGTCTGGGCACGCCTGTAAATACAAATAAGCAGAGGCAAATCATTTGGCAAGGATTTGAACATCATCTTGGCCACCAAAAGCTGGGCATGTGGACAGAAAATAGCTTTGCAGCATGGCAATGAGGGTCTATACAGGGTTTACTCATAGGGTGTGTACCTGCATTGTATCCACAGCTCTTTTATGGCCTAATTACTATGCGGGCTCATGTTTGGCATCTGAACAGGAGGGAAACGAGTTGGAAGGTGTATGCTGGGGCTACTTCGTCTCATTATGCCACATGCTTCCTCACTCGGAAAAATCAGCTGTGACAAGCCACTTTCCTGGGTGCAGAGCTCAAAAGCCGCCAAGAGGCTTGGGGCGCGATGAAAAGTATTTGATGTCAATAGCATTTGACATATGCAGGTTTGATACGTTCCCTGCTCCTAAGTGGTGCCAAAACCGCCGCTTACGAGAATAACATAAAGAAAGAGGACATGGATCTAAACCCCTTCAGATAATTGCTCTGAGTTGTTGCAAGGTGACCTTCATCGCACTCCCTCCCACCCACGCAAGCGGCTCATCAGGGAGAGTGCAAAATGCAGCTCCTTCTCCATCTCATCTGGGTATGCAAAATGTATGTGATGTCAGTGAGAGAAAGTAATTATGGCCCAGTGTACGCTGTTCAGGTAGACTATAGGGTTGCCTCTGTTTGTGCATAAGTGTAATTGTCCTCACATTTCCCATCTAATTACTGTCTGAAGTGCTTAGCATAACCCTTCAGTCACTGCATACTAAGTACCCATAAAGATGGGTGATAAAATAAATACATTTCCAATGGGGAAAAACACCCCATTTCTTCCCTGGATGGCGTCTTTGATTCAGGGCTTGTGGCCAGGCATCCACAGACAAATATTTTATTCCTAAAAAAACTCAATTTATTCTGATCACCAGGTTATTTAGCAAGTCATCAGCAAGGCACTATGAGACTTGGGGTGCATCTATACTGCACCCTAAACTCAAATAAGATTCTCAATTTGTGCTACGCAAATTGCATATCTTATTTCAATTCTATTTTGAAGTAGCTTATTTTGAAATTTGGCGGGTCTACACAGTGCCAAATTTCAAAATAACACACTATTTTGAGATAGCCCTTAACCCTTGTGTAACGAGGGCTACAGGGGTGCCGAGATATTTCAAATTTTTTTCAAAATAACGGGTGTGCTAACTGGCGGCTGGCTAGGATGCAGGATAGCTATTGCAGAATACCTCCAGTATCCCAAAATAACTGTGCAGTGTAGACGTGCCCTTGGATCTGAAAATCCCTATTTCCAGTACAGCTGTTTCAATGAACCAGACATCTTCCTTATCCCATTTCTGAACTCTCCCTTGAAAGGTTTTGATTGTGTAAACCCTGGGATGGTCCCAACCAATTGGCAGCCCCGGGCAACCACCCAGCTCAAAAATTTGTCAAGAAAAAAAAAGGGTCAGGGAGTAACCAGGGAAACTGGGGGAAGGATTCAGGAGGTTGGGCCGAAATGCGGTCGCGATCCACCCCTAAGACTGCCTTTATCGGCTGCCCCCTGAAAATGGTGGTCCCAGGCAAGCTCGCTTGCCCCTAAGACTGGTTCTGCATAAACCTTGAACTGGGCCATTAACTGATTGCAATTAAATTAGAGAGCTGGCAGAATCTTGATAATAGGAAAATATTCTATGCCTCCATTTTAAACATCTAGATTTTCCCAGACTGGTTTCCTCAAGCTTCCTTCAGGTAATTATGCGAAGATGCCAAGTAAGATTTACATGTAAGGACTCTCAATTATTCTACTGTGACGTACGGTGCCTAGCTTTCTTCGTGGATCTCTTATGAGGCATGAAATGGGTCTGCTCTGCAAAACGCACCCAGGAATGGCCTGAGCAAGGTGGGAGTTAAACAGCCTGGGAAATGCTGGGTAATGTTAGATTCATGGTGACGATGGTTCCTTTGGTTTCTCAGTATAGTGCAAAAACACAACCGTACAGACACCGGAGGCATCTGCTGGGACTGAAGTGCAAGATCCAGCATCAAAAACCATAAGCGCCCACCTGATCCGAAGCCCATTGGAGCCAAGTGAACCAAAGAAGTAAGGGTGAGTTTCTCAAAACCATGTAAAGGAGTGCAAGATTTTCAACAGGAGTCAGCAACCTACACTTCAGCACTTCTGAAGATCCCCTCTTAAAGCCTTTGGCTTTGAGTCAGCAGCAGTTTGAAATTAATGGGTTGATGCGCTTCTTTGCTTGCTTCTGAAGCAACAAAACCTGCAAAAATCACCAAAAAGTGAACACCATTATCGATTATGCAGTGTTTCTGCCTCCCATTGTCAACATTTCATGGCCACATTGCTAGCTCCCCTGTCAACAGATAGGGCAAAGCAATGTGGATAAGCATGCCTCAGTGCAGTGTTGTGGGAAGCAGAGCTGATCCCTACACTACTTGGGATTCTCTCATAGCTCTGTGAGCAATCTGTCCTGAGGAGCAGCATAGGAGCATTCCAATTATTTGCTTTTTGTTTGTTCCCCAAATGGAGCAGCTCACTCAGCTGTCAGATACTTCCTGGAACTTTGAAAGGGGAGGGGCGCATTCCTGCAGGGCAGCAGAGATCACAAAATGCTGAGCACAGCCATCAGGGCAGGCATTGTGTGATACTTGTGGAAGCCAGTTCTCATGACAAAACAAACAACAGAGTCCACAGTGGCTCTTTGTTGACAATGGGGGGGAGAGGAGTGGAAGGTTTTTGTCACCAAAACTGGATGTTTTTCCTGACAAAAATTGCCTTGTAGTTTAAACACTTTCATTATATTTGTCTCCAAAAGGCAGGTTTTGGTGACAAAACCTGTCAGTGTAGACAAGGCCTAAGTATTGTTTCTAGAACTCCCCATTGATGGAAGCCCATATCATAAAAACCCACCAGTCACCCTTACACACCAGCACTTTTCATGGGCATCTCAGCAGAGATACCAATGAGAGAATGAATAAGAACAACCTCCGAAGTATTTCCCTTAGGTGGGAGGGGGAGGGTCAAGAGATGCCATTGTAGGGGACTTATTCAGAGTCAATATAAGCCAAACCAACTGAGAGATGTCCCTGACTGGTTTTAATATACGAAGCCAACTCTTACTGAGGCTTGTTGCCAGGACATTTCCACAAAATATTACCGTCAGGTGAAAAACTGCTTTTCGCCCTGCGTCCCCAAGCAGAGAAATAAATGGGGAAAAACAAGTGTGGTTTTTTTAACTGCTCTGTTTTACTTGGTGTCCAAGCAGTGCAGTGTGCTACAGATTGAGGTTGTTACTACTAGTCTGTCTGGACTGATGAATGTTTCAGAGTCCCTTAGCCCCTCATCAACATGTCTGTCAAATACAACAAGGTCAGAGGAAATAAGTTTATTTCTGTGTGCGTGTGTGTGTGTGTGTGTGTGTGTTGTGGAGTGACAGGCATATTTATTTATGTGCATCCCCAGCTGCCAAATGTCCAAGTGTAACTTGCCTAGCATCAGGTGACTTTTGTTTATGACAAAGTCCCTCACCATAAGCCCTTAAGCAAAAGACAGTGCCACGGGATAAGACGGGGCGGACTCCATGGGTGCTCCAGAATTGATGCATCCAAGGAAACCCACCAGCCACAACTGTGAGAACATCCCAAACACTGATCAGTGGTTGCTGCCAAAAAGTTGTCTGGTGGCTTGGGGAGGGGCTTGTGGGAAAGCAGTGAGCGGGCAGGGGGGCTACAGGGAAGGGGGGATGGAGTGAGGCACAAAGAGGTGGGGACAAATGTGGGGCCTCAGGAAGGGGTGGAGTGGGAGGGGCAGGGGCTCAAAATGGAGGAGGTATGGAGGCCTCTGGGGAAAACTAGAAGTCAGCACCTTCCTTTTGGGCAGCATGGGAAGGGGGATGAAGAGATTGTTCATGCTGATCAGTGCTCCACCCTCCAGGGGTGGGGAGAGAGGAGGTGAAGTTGACAGGGGTCTGGAAAGATGACAGAACACGAGTTGGCTACATTTTACTGACTCCATAGAGGAGCCACAAAGGGAAGAACATCAAAGAGACTGTCCAGTTGGCCAAACTGAGGCTTAATGGACACAAAACAGGGCTGTATGCAGGGGATAGGGGATGTGAAGGGTGCAAAAGCACCCCTATTATCCCCCAAGGAACCAAGCTCCAGCTGGCCAGGAGAAGGCAGGAGCAACACACTGCCCAAGCCTCTCTCCTCCATGCTCTGGCCGCCCAGGAGAAGGCTGGGGTTGATTTCCCCACTTACTCGGGGAACCAGGGGTGCATTCACACCCTTGTGGTCCACATTTACAAAAAAAGTTCCCCCCTCCCATATTCCTGCATCTGGGCCTGCAAAACAGATATTATGAATGATAATGCATAGAAACCTATAGGCAACATTTTAACCTGCCCGAGAACTCATTAATGGACCTAAACATAGCCATTCTTCGACAAAGGAATTTCACAAGCCAACTGCGGAGAGAGAGTGCAGATTTGATCGTCATATGCAAATCTGACAGTGACTCCTTTGGCTTGTACAAAGATTTGAACTGGTTAACATATTATACAACCAGCTTTCCTTACATTCAACACCCTAGTGACCTCAAAAGCTAAGTAGGGGACACTTCCAGCCCACTCATTTAACCTCATTAGGCACTGGAACTGTAACTTTTTTTCCTCCTTCTCCCTTCTTATTTTGAAGGTCCCCCTTCTTTTCTCCACTCAAGATCCTTTCATTTGAGGAAGTGGGTTTTGCCCAGGAAAGCTGATGATACTATATATCTATATATATTTGTTAGTCTCTGAGGGTATCTACGCTATGGGAGAAGGTCGAGTTAAGATATGCCACTTCAGCTATGTTAATTGCATAGCTGGAGTCAAAGCATCTTAACTTGACTTTTGGCACTGTCCACAGCGGAGGAAGAACACTCTCCCTTTGACTTCCCTTACTCCTTGTGGAAACAGGACTACCAATATCAACCAGAGTGCCCTTCTCAGTTCGAATTAACGTGTCTTTATTAGTTCTGCTAATTCGAACCCTGGAAGATCGACAGCAGCAGCTTCAATCTTCTCTGTAGTGTGGCTATTCCCTAAGCTGCCACAAGATTACTCCTTTTTAAAAGTTACAAGCTAGCACGACTATCCCTCTGAGAGTTTTTGCAATAATAATAGTCCCGAATGTCACCGTCCTATTTCAGACTTCATTTATATGATACACTTCCCATTAACATTGCTCATTTTCAGCCATTCCTGCATTATGTTTATGAAATAAAAATCAGATTAGGTCTTAATGGGATAATCATTGCACATTTACTGCCTGTGTCTTGCAGATCTTACAGGCAAAATAGAAAAGGTAGACAAATGGTAGGAGAAAAGATGTAACATGGGTATGGGGATGTAAGGCCTACAGTTTCAAAACTGGCTAGTGATTTGAATGCCTCAAATTTTGGGGTGTCCAACCTGAGAAATCTTAAAAGGACTTGATTTTCATTAGCCAAACACTCCAATTTTTCGGAGAACCAGTGCTCTGTAAGATGTCTCGGGCTGGATATCCAACGCCATCTGGAAAATGTTGTCCAGAGTGAATAAATGCCCTCAATCTTACCGTAAGACTGTAGCAGAGCCAAGAATAAGAATCAGATCAACTGAGGACAATCTAGTGTGCTAAAGACTATTGTAGCAAGGGCCCCTCTTACCCAAGCCACCACCGCGCAGGCCCCTCACTCCTAACCCCAGAGTTTGGTGGGGGGGTTTTCAGCAGGTCTCTGTGGTAGGGAGCCCAGCCATGCCTCCTCAGACTCCCTCCCTAGCTGCCTCCACCTAACGCTGTTACAGATTGTTCTCTCAGACTTCTTCCTCTCTGTCTCTCCACCACCTCCCTTCCGTCCTCTCTCACTCTCCTCCAGCTTCCAATGGCCGAGACTTTTAAAGACCCTCATTCAACCAGCAGAGAAGTCAGCTGTCCCCAGTTTGCCTGAGCCAACTCCCTCCCAGCTGCGTCTAATTGGCCTCTAGTTCTTTGCTTCTACTTCTAGGCTACATCTCTACTGGCAGCTTCTTGTGCAAGAACTGTTTTGCGGAAGAGTTCTTGTGCAAAAACTCTTCCACAAGAAAGCGTCTACCCTGGCATGTGCTTTTGCGCAAGAGCATCCATGGCAGTGTGAACGCTCTCTTGGGCAAGAAAGCTCTGATGACCATTTTAACCATAGGGGCTTCTTGCGCAAGAAATTCATGTTGCCTGTCTACATTGCCCTCTTGTGGAAGAGCTCTTGCACAAGAGAGCTTATTCCTCGTGGGGAGAGGAATAACTCTTCCGGAAGAAGCCCTGTTTTACAACGCTATACTGTAAATTTACTTGGACAAGAACGCGCATGCAGTGTAGATAGCAGGCATCTTTTGCGCAAGAATGGCTGTTCTTGCGCAAGAAGCTGCCAGTATAGACATAGCCATAGGTTTTTTTCCCCTTTTGGGGTGCCTTTTTCTCTCTCTGCAGCCGCTCCCTGGCCTGACCCTGCTACACTATTCCTCAGCATGAACCCTCTAGGGTTGTTACTGAAATTAACTTCATAGTGGTTTCATCATTACAATCGTTGGGGTTTTTTATGGTTCTTGCTTAAATCTGTTAAAAATATTTTGAATATCAAAAGATAGAAAAAATCCATGCTGATGTTTCTATGTCTCAGTTAGAATCTTTCTTAGACGTTCTCTAGAACAACAATCTATGTTTTCTTCAGTGTACAAGAAGTTTTCTATGCAAGCCTTCCTTATTATTCAGTTTAATCACAAATAAAATAGATGGCTGTTTCAAACATGGCTCCTACTTGATGTCTTGTAGAACAATGTTTTTCTTTCCCTATAATTCTGGCTCTACAACACTGCTTTTACTTGCCAGATCTGGTGAACAATGATCTATCTGTCCATGTCATGCATATTATGTCAAATTTATAACAGCAGCTTTTCAGCATATTTCCAGTCAAGGCTTCTTTCTTCTTAGAAAGCCTGCAAACGAACAATAGTGTTAGTTACAAATGTTTCCCAGTGAGCCAGCATTCCTGACAATAGAATTGAAGTTACTGTATTTCTTGCAAAATTCTGACATTGATACAACTAATCATTATGACACATTGCTGAGAAATACCATTCTGCTCTGCTGTAGATATATTCCCAGTCCAAAAGGAGGAAGAATGATATGGAAAGTCATTCAGCTCTTGATTAGTTCTACTAGTATAACTTCATATCCCATTAGGAATGGGAGAACCCAAAGACTTAAGTTTCACATAACTAGAACCTGGACTAAGCAGAGCTTTGTCCACGGAAACAACTGAAATATGAAATTGTTCATTTTCAGTATATATGTAGCATATATATCAAATACAGAGCATTGCAAAATATTGTCCACACAAAAAAAATGATTTTCCTTTTATTCTGTTCACACTCCCTTGAGTTGTGAACAAATGTGAATTCACATTGGTCCAGTCTAGCAAATCATGTTCAGTTCAAACTTGTGAGTAGTCCCACTCACTTCAGTCACATGCTAGTGGTAAGCATGTTAGAGTCTGCTCACAGAAGCAGTCTACCTATCCAGTCAGATCCTTATACAGAAGAGATGGGCAATAATTGTGGATGGGGAAGGGGTACACTCCAAGATTTTGGTAAGTGGTCAAGGGCAGAACTTTTCTATGGAGGGAGTGCAGGGTCTGGGATGGAGGTGGGGTGCAGAAGGGAGTTCAGGGTAGGAGACTAGGGTGCAGGAAAGGGTGTAGGATCTGAGAAGAAGTTTGGATGAAGGAGGGTATTGTTACCTGGGACAGAGGGTTGGGATGCAGAGTCCAGGAGGAAATATGAGTACAGGAGAGGATTCTGGCCAGGGGAGGGTTTTAGGAGCAAGTCTATAGTCTGGGAAGGAGTTGTGACCTGCGGTGGGAAGATGCAAAGGGTTTGAGTAGTGACATGGGGAAGGAAGGGGTTGGGGTGCCAGAGTCAGGTATCTGAGCCTTTAGCTATCATCTTAAAAGTCATTCAAGTCGAGAAAGATTCCAGCAGACTGGAAAAGGGCAAATCTAGTGCCCATTTATAAAAAGGGAAATAAGAACAACCCAGGAAACGACAGACCAGTTAGTTTAACTTCTGTGCCAGCAAAAATAATGGAGCAAGTAATTAAGGAAATCATTTGCAAACACTTGGAAGATAGTAAGGTGATAGGTAAGAGCCAGCATGGATTTATAAAGAACAAATGTCAAATCAATCTGATAGCTTTCTTTGATAGGATAATGAGTCTTGTGGATAAGGGAGAAGTGGTGGATGTGGTATAGTAAGGAATTTGATATGGTCATGCATGATATTCTTATCACTAAACTAAGCAAATACAACTTAGATGGGGCTACTATAAGGTGGGTGCACAATTGGCTGGATAAAGGTTCTTAGAGAATAGTTATTAACAGTCATGCTGGAAGGGCATAAAAATGGGATTCCACAGGAGTCTGTTTTGGGACCGGTTCTGTTCAAATATCTTCATCAATGATTTAGATATTGGCATACGGAGTACGCTTATAAAGTTAGAATCATAGAATCATAGAATACTAGGACTGGAAGGGACCTTGAGAGGTCATTGAGTCCAGTCCCCTGCCCTCAGGGCAGGACCAAATACTGTCTAGACCATCTCTTAACCTACTCTTAAATATCTCCAGAGATGGAGATTCCACAACCTCCCTGGGCAATTTATTCCAGTGTCTGACCACCCTGACAGTTAGGAACTTTTTCCTAATGTCCAACCTAAACCTCCCTTGCTGCAGTTTAAGCCCATTGCTTCTTGTTCTATCCTCAGAGGCCAAGATGAACAAGTTTTCTCCCTCATCCTTATGACACCCTTGTAGATACCTGAAAACTGCTATCATGTCCCCCTCAATCTTCTCTTTTCTAAACTAAACAAACCCAATTCTTTCAGCCTTCCTTCATAGCTCATGTTCTCTAGATCTTTAATCATTCTTGTTGCTCTTCTCTGGACCCTCTCCAATTTCTCCACATCTTTCTTGAAATGTGGTGCCCAGAACAGGACACAATACTCAAACTGAGGCCTAACTAGCGCAGAGCAGAGCGGAAGAATGACTTCTTATGTCTTGCTACAACACACCTGTTAATGCATCCCAGAATCATGTTTGCTTTTTTTGCAACAGCATCACACTGCTGACTCATATTCAGCTTGTGGTCCACTATAACCCCTAGATCCCTTTCTGCCGTACTCCTTCCTAGACAGTTGCTTACCATTCTGTATGTGTGAAACTGATTGTTCCTTCCTAAGTGGAGCACTTTTGTATTTGTCTTTATTAAACTTCATCCTGTTTACTCAGACCATTTCTCCAATTTCTCCAGATCATTTTGAATTATGACCCTATCCTTCAGATTAGTCGCAACCCCTCTCAGCTTGGTATCATCTGCAAACTTAATAAGCGTATTTTCTATCCCAATATCTAAATCATTGATGAAGATATTGAACAGAACCGGTCCCAAAACAGAC
>JANRFK010004440.1:40891307-40902502 GCA_030068395.1 Apalone spinifera | reverse complement strand
AATTGATGGCAAAACATTGTCATTATGCAGCAAAATAGCTTTAAGACTCGTCTTTGATGATTCAATGAACAGTCTTCACTCATCTGGATCGTGAACGATGTTGAGGGCTGCCATCACACCACTGATGCTGTTGCAGGCTACAAGATCACCTTCCATGAAGAAGAATGGGACAAGATGCTTTTGACGGTCACGGAACATGGAAACCCTAACATCACCTGCCAGGAGATTCCACTGCTGTAGTCTGGAGCCCAACAGCTCTGCCTTACTCTTGGGTAGTTCCAAATTCCTGACAAGGTCATTCAGTTCACCTGCAGGTCGTCCCTGCAAACTGCTCTGCTGTCCGCCTGCACTTGCTGGTTGCCCCTGCAAGCTGCTCCGCTAGTAGCTCAGCAGCATAGTGCCAGGCTCCCCTCAGCAACAGTGATTTCAGCTCTTCCACAGTATAGCACCAGGCTCCCCACAGCACACAGTGATTTCAGCTCTTCAGCAAGTTTAGCTCATAATAGAGGAGCATCAGGTGCTAGTGCTCCATTGGCCCACAGTGAAGTCAACTCAGCAGCTCACAATTAGACTCCTAATGGAATCCAAATTAGTTCTGATATTCCACACTGGAGAGAGGACGGGGTACAATTGGTGTTGTTTAGGCCCTCAGACAGGGGCCCACTACCAGGTACAAAGACCTATCCCCAGCCTCTCTCAACTTGACTGGGTTTGGAACCCATGCCCCTTGTCTAGCGAGTGCTACTTAGTTTATGGCGAATCCCCCTGTCATAAACAGTTCCACCATTCCATTGTCCTTGATTCACATAATCAGGGTAACAACACTTTTATCCCCCCTGCCTCAATAACAGAGAGACTGGGGATCCCACAGTGGCCAAAGTGACCATTTGGGCTGCTGTGGGCACATACTAGGCAGGGTGAGTGTGTCTATGCAAATTGGGTCTATCTATGCAAATGAGATCAGCCCCTGAAGTCTCTTCGCACCACTCACCACAGTTCACCATCAGATGTCAGGGTAGAGCTTATCCTGAGCCTGCTTACACATACAAACATTCCAGTCATGTGTATTATCCCACCAAGTTTCTGTGATGCCAACAATGTCATAATTGTACTTATTTATTAGCACTTCCAGTTCTTCCTGCTTATTACCCATACTTCTCGCATTTGTATACAGGCATCTAAGATACTGATTTGACCTTGCCTCCCAGTTTTGCCCTGATCCTCCTTTCTCTCTGCCATTATAGCCCACACTCCCTCCCATGTCCGACCCATCTCCCAGGTCTCCATGTTCTCCACTTACCTGTGAGCTTTGCTCACCTGTCCCCATCGAACCTAGTTTAAAGCCCTCCTCACTAGGTTAGCCAGTCTGTGTCCAAATAGGGTCTTCCCCCTCCTCGAAAGGTGAACGCCATCTCTGCCCAGCAGTCCTTTCTGGAATAGCATCCCATGGTCAAGGAAGCCAAAGCCCTCCTGGCGACACCATCTTTGCAGTCAGGCATTCACCTCCAGGATGCACCCGTCTCTGCCTGGGCCCCTACCTTCGACAGGAAGGATCAAAGAGAATACCACCTGTGCGCCAAACTCCTTCACCCGTACTCCCAGAGCCCTGTAGTCACTCTTGATCCACTCAGTGTCACACCTCGCAGTATCATTTGTGCCCACATGGATGAGTAGCATGGGGCAGTAGTCAGAGCGCCGGATAATCCTCGACAATGCCTCCGTAACATCTCGGATACGGGCCCCCACAGACAGCATACCTCCCGAGATGAAATGTCAGGGAGACAGATGGGCACCTCCATCCCCCTCAGAAGAGAATCTCCGACCACCATTACCCTACGTTTCCTATTCGCAGTGGTGGCAGCAGATCTCCCAGCCTTGGGGGTATGAGGCTTCTCCTCCTCCATTGTAGGGGGTGATTCCTTATCTCCTGTATAAAGAAGAGCATAACGGTTTCCTAGTACCATGGCAGGAGGGCTCGGAGCAGGGGTGGAGCAGTGCCTGCTGCCAGAAGTAACCAGCTGCCAATGTCCACCCTGAGTCGTCTCCTCCTCCACCAGTGGCGTGGCCACAGTCCTGCATACTGGGACAGCTACCTCAGCCGACTCCTCATGAACACGGTCCAGGAATTTCTTGTGGATTCGGGTGCTCCTCAACCTAGCCACCTCCTCCTGTAGCTCTCCCACCTGCTGCCTGAGAGATTCAACCAGCAGGCACCTTTCGCACTGGATGATCTCCCCAGCCTGGATATCAGTAAGTGGGAACTGCAAGCCACAGTCCCTGCAAAACCTCACCAGGATCTGGGTAGAGGCATCCATGCTCAGGTGCTCTGTCTGGCTACAGACGCTGGTGGAGGAGACAGAAGCAGTGCTGGCACAGATGTTGCGGGTCTTCTTGACCATCGTAGGTCTCCCTCTGTCAAGCTCCCCTGTCTGCAGCTCCTGTCCGCTTCGCTCCCCTGGTCGCTCTGCCTCTGGCTTTCAAAGCCCTCTTGCCTAGTCCAGGCCTGCTCCCTCGTGAGTCACACAGGGGAAGGCTGACCAGATGCAATCACGAGAGCAATTAAGGGAACAAAAGGTCAAGCACTTAGTCCCAAATGCCACCGCAGCTGAAACTGAAACTGCAGTCACCTGAAATCAACAAACAACATTCAAACAGTCGAGCAAACTCACTCACACCAAAAGCGAGTACTCTCACTCTCACCAAGTAGCCTGTTCAGCGGCGGGATCTCTTGCGCTCCTTCTCAAACTCCCCTGTCTGCAGCCCCCTGTCATCTAGTTTGCAGATGATACCAAGCTAGAAGAGGTTGCAAGTGCTTTGGAGGACAGGGTCATAATTCAAAATGATCTGGACAAACTGGAGAAATCTTCTGAAGTAAAGAGAATGAAATTTAATAAGGACAAACGCAAAGTACTCCACTTAGGAAGGAACAATCAGTTTCACACATGCAGAATGGGAAGTGACGATCTAGGAAGGAATACTGCAGAAGGGGATCTAGCGGTCACAGTGGACCACAAGTGAAATATGAGTCAATGGTGTGACACTGTTGCAAAAAAAGCAAACATGATTCTGGGATGCATTAACAGGAGTGCTGTGAGCAAGACATGAGAAGTCATTCTTCCGTTCTATTCTGCACTGATTAGGCCTCAGTTGGAGTATTGTGTCCAGTTCTGGGCACCACATTTCAAGAAAGATTTGGAGAAATTGGAGAGGGTCTAGAGAAGAGCAACAAAAATTATTAAATGTCTAGAAAACATGACCAATGAAGGAAGACAGAATGAACTGGGCTTGTTTAGTTTAGAAAGGAGAAGACAGAGGGGATATGATAGCAGTTTTTAAGTATATAAAAGGGTGTTACAAGGAGAAGTGAGAAAAATTGTTCTCCTGGACCTCCAATTATAGGACAAGAAGCAATGGGCTTAAATTGCAGCAAGGGAGGTTTAGGTTGGACATTAGGAAAAAACTTCCTAATTGTCAGGGTGGTTAAACACTGGAATAAGTTGCCTAGGGAGGCTGTGGAGTCTCCATCATTGGAGATATTTAAGAGGAGGTTAGACAGTCATCTATCAGGGATGATCTAGGCAGTGCTTGGTTCTGCCATGAGGGCAGGGGGTTGGATGACCTCTCAAGGTCCCTTCCACTTCTAGGCTACGTCTACACAGGCACCCTTTTCCGGAAAAGGGATGCAAATGAAGAAAGTCGGAATTGCAAATGCAGCGGGGATTTGCATTTTCCCCGCTGCATTTGCATTTACATGGCTGCCGCTTTTTTCCGTTTCGGAGCTTTTCCGGAAAAAAGCGCCTGTGTAGACAGGGATTTTGCGGAAAAAAAAACCCTTTTCCGCAAGATCTCTTATTCCCTTTTCACGAGATCCGCTAATTCAAATCCCGAGAGATCTATGGCGGTTGCTTTGATCTTATCTGTAGTGTAGACATGACCATAGAAACCAAGACCCCAGACTGCAAATTCTTATCTTACACTTGAGTAACAATAGCTCCAGCATAAGGGCTGGTCAGAAAAAGGAATGTCTGTTCCACGAGGAACGTGGTTTTGTTCCAAATTGGGAGGCAAAGCCAAAATCTTAAAATATGCTGCAGAACAGAAATTCTGACCATTTTTAGTTTGGAATTACTGTATCGTTTAGTTTGGATCATGTCAAAATATTTTAGTTTTGATAAGGCAAAGCATTTAATTCCATTAATGCCAAAACAATATTTATATATATAAAATAAAGCTATATTGGCATGCAATATAGCTAAGTGCAATTATCAAAATCAAAACAATGGTTTTACCTGGTTGAAACATAACATTTCTACACCAAAACAATGACGTTGAAACCACTCATTCCAACAATTTTCGAACATAAATTCAGTAGAGATGAGAAATCATAGCTGAGCCAATTCTGCAGCAGCTCCTTCCTATGGGTAACAAAAAATAAGATCCCACAGGGCCTGCTCAAAGGAGATAACTCTGGCCTGTTCAAACTGGACATTGATTCGGATTTGCACTTACAAACAGTGCATTTCAGCCAAGGGTCTCAAAGCACTAGAAGATGCATGAAAGAGATAAGGGACACCTCTCAGTCAGATTGCTACATGATGTGAACCAGCACATTCGGTCAGTGGGCAAACCATAAATGTTCACAAATGCCTATTCCAGTTCCTTTAAGACTAAGCTACAGTTTAATGGTTTGTTTACCTGTACAAACAATGCCAATGGTGGAATTTCTGCCAGCCGAGGTACTTCCGGGGTCTAAATATTTCAAAGCCTTAGCACACATTACAAAGATTGCTACTTTAACAACCTGTTCTGAAAAAGCGTTCCCTTCTGAAGAGCTCAGCGGGTTCTATCACCCTTTCAGACCACGTGAAAAAGATCAGCATGAGTGGTCATAAATGGACCAAAGAAAATATAGTTTAGAGTTCTGGTTAGTCAGGAAGAGCTTTTGAGTGTGAAAATACTGAGCAGTGAATACTTATTTGACTTAAGCCACCTGCATGTCTCAGCAACAGAAGAATGCCTAGGAAATGAAAAGAGGAGGGTTGACATACACACGCTAGAGAAATCAAGTAGAACAGGCCTCCAAAAGTTTTGGAGTAAATAGTTACAACCAGAGAGAATATTTTAAATGTCAAGGGCAAATCGCCAACAGTGCTTGTCAGAATAATATCCTCCATTCTCCAGCCCTTCTACTTTTGATGAGTACGCCACAAAGGGCTCAATAAAAGGAGCCGTGTGTCATTATCTCCATTCCACAGATGAGGAAACTGAGGCCCAGAGAGGGCACATGATTTGCCCACAGTCACTCAGCTACCCAGTCTCTCGCTTTCCTCTCTTCTACTTAACACGTTAGGCTGAAATCTGCTACAGTTAGATGAAGCAAGGGATGACTTCTGCAATGTGTTCAGGCCCTTCAGCTGCCATTCATTTCACATGCAGATTCCAGAACATGAGTCATGTGCTCCCGGCATAGCCATGGCCATCTGCTCCAGCCAGCCACAGTTTCCGGGGTGAGGTAAAGTATATCCCAGTACAGAACACATTGCATAGGGCATGTCTTCATAGCAGAGTTAGCCCAGGCTCTTCCTAGATCCTCTCCCATCCTCACAGAAAACCTTGTTACCCATGTTTAGTGGTGCTTTCATCCTGGGCTAGTGGGTGCAGTGGCAGGGTTAGAACCAATGACCTGCTTTTGCAGGTGGAATCAAACCTGTGACTTCTGGAGCCAAAGCCATAAGCGGCTACTGCATGGCCTGAAAGCCAACGGGCTCTTAGCTGAGGCTGTAGAGCAGACTCATTATTATTCTCTCTCTAAATGGTCTTAGTGCCACTAGATGGGAGAGTGGGTTACACTATCACTTTGGCTAGTAACTTTGCAGTGAAGTTTCAGGCTAAATCACTCCAGCTGACAGTCACCCATGCCTTCCCACAATTCCCCCCATGTACCCAGAAGGACCATTTCTCCCATAAATCACTGGGAAAGACTCATGCAGCTGCTCAGTTACTGTGGTACAAAGAGCCCTGCAGTACACAAGCACCACTGAGGACAAAATAATGCAAGTAGGGCTTTGCAGTGAGCTGGGGCGACTAACAGGGGTACTCAAACCTGGATGTCCATTAACCTGGCTACTGCTGCAGTGAAGATAGACCTGTTGCATATCTTTCAAGTGACAAAGGCTTGGCCTGATGACAGCAAGAGCCACTTTGGAGAGAAAGAGTCATGTCCAGCTGAACAGAGGCAGATTGCAGACAGTTCTGGTCTTTGTTGCAATATGATTGATAAGTTCTGGAAGGCTGACAAGCCCCCGCAGACGGACCTGACAAACACTGGATACCCTCTTGTGGCCAGAGGGCTGATAGCATGGTCCAAGTATATTGAACCTTTGCTTGAAGAGAAACATATGTTTAAGAGCTTTTGTGAATCGGGATGCTTTACTGAATCAAGGGCTAAAGGAATCAGTTATAGTCTCTTCCAGTAAATGTCTCAGGGCTTGTCTACACTCCTGCTTAAGTCAATGTAAGTTACGTCAGTCAAAGGTGTGAAAAAAAGTCCCCTCGAGCAACGTAATGTACATTCGCTTAGCGTGATGCCTACATCTCACTGTGTCTCTCCAACCGACTTAGCTTCCACCTCTCGAGGAAGATTAATTGTGTCTACATGAGTGTGCATTCCAGTTGCTGTAGTGTAGCTTCGCCAGATGCACTAAATTGTCACTGCTGCATCAAACGCAGTGGTACCAATTTAGTATCGTCGTGAAGACAAGGCCACAGTCAAGTCTTCACCTGCCAGAAAGGACATAGATTCCCAAGCACAGGCCATGGCTGGAAGCCTTCCCAACATGCTGAGATTCTCAGTGAACAAGACAGGCCTGAAATCAACCAGAAGAATCTCTGATTCCTTGAATCTCTCTGAAACCTTGCTCTTCTCTCTCCAATGCCAACAGTTCCTGGTTGGGCATTGTACATGCGTAGCACCTTGCCAATCAGGCTACGTCTAGACTGGCATGATTTTCTGAAAATGCTTTTAACGGAAAAGTTTTCCGTTAAAAGCATTTTTGGAAAAGAGCGTCTAGATTGGCACGGACACTTTTCCGCAAAAGCACTTTTTGCGGAAAAGCGTCCGTGGCCAATCTAGATGCGCTTTTGCACAAAAAAGCCCCAATCGCTATTTTCGTGATCGGGGCTTTTTTGCGGAAAAGAAATGTCAGCTGTCTACACTGGCCCTTTTGCGCAAAAGGGACTTTTGCCCGAACGGGAGCAGCATAGTTTTTCCGCAAAAGCACTGACAATCTTACAACAGATCGTCAGTGGTTTTGCGGAAATTCAAGCGGCCAGTGTAGACAGCTGGCCAGTTTTTGCGGAAAAGCAGATGATTTTCTGCAAAAACTGGCCAGTCTAGACGCAGCCTCAAAGTTTAAGATTAGAGCTGATCAAAAATTATCTTGCTGAAAGTCTTCCATTAAAACTCATTTTTCCTCCCTTGGCAGAGGTGGGGGAAGGGGAAAGGGGATGAAATCAATTTTACCACAGGAAAAGTCAAAACACTTTTTTATTTCAAATCATCATTTCAAAATAAACCCAGAAATTCTTTTTGTTTCAGCTTAAAAACGCAATTTCATTATTTTTTAGATTAAAAAAAATCCCAAAGAGAAATAACATTTTAATTGAAATGTTACTTTAAAAATGAAAATTTTTCATTTTGAACCCATTCAAAATTTGCCTGGGGGAAACCAAATTTTTCTCCCATAAAATTTTATGCAAAGATTTTTGTCCAACATTTCTTGGGGCAGGTGGGTGGAGGAGAATAATTTCCCAATCAACTCTATGTAAGAACACTTTTGGTTCCCTTTTCCATTTCATGAGATAGGTATAGATGGTGTTTATGACCTACGGACTGGTATTTCTGGTAGACAGTCCAGACAAACTCATTGACTTTGTTGCCTTTGTTATAATTTATTATGTACAAAGTGGGTGTTGGCTTTGATGCCCCCTAAATACTTATATTAATGAACCCTTGTGTTTCACTCATTTTAACAAATGTCAAATGTGACATTACAACCAAATCTGGAATCAGGAACACTTATGCTAAGGTCTTTTTGTGTGTGTGTGTGTGTGTGTGTGTGTGTGTGTGTGTGTGTGTGTGTGTGTGTGTGTGTGTGTGTGTGTGTGTGTGTGAGTGAAATCAGGACTCTGAGGAAGCTCTTAAATGTTTGAAACACAGAAAAACATTTCATTGTCTGGATGCACTGCTTTTCATGCAAACATCAGCATTTTTAAGTTAGTTTTCAAAACTGTCCAACATTACTTATAAGCATGGGAGATGCAAGCAAAGCAGCTAAAAAAAAATGGATGAAAAGGAACATTGCCTTTTTGTGGCTGTATCATTTTAGCTAAGATGGAAGCAAAAAAGTAAGATAATCATCCCATTTATCATTAGCAACAGCTGAATATTTAACAGCCCAGTGTGCTTTTAACAAGTCAGCATGGGAAATCATTTCTCGATTCACAAATTGTTACCAGCTGCCCAAGCTAGGAGTTTAGAAAATTCCACCAAAAATGCAGCATTATTTTTCAATATCTATGTGGAGAGCTGATCCTTCCCAATTTTCCCCTACAAAAAGTTTCCACAAGTGGTGGCTGAAGTTTCCACAAGTGGTGGATCCATTCTAAACCTTAGAGAAGGTATTGCTGGATCTTTTTTCAGAACCCCCCCGACTACAGTATTATATGCAATATATTTATATTATGCCAATAATACTCTCTGGATTTTACACAGCACTCAAATATACATTGCAACTCTTGAAAACGTGCACCCAAAAATGTTATAATCAGGTCATTTTTGGATTCCATCCTATTCCTTTCTGTTGTTAGTATGTGTTTTCTCACTTCCCAGGAGAAAAATCACACAATCTCAAAATAAAAATGTATTTTATTAAGTCTCTGAAAATGCATTCCTGCCTTATTTTGTGCTATTTTCATTTGCTTAATTTTCTTTTGCTTTCTGTATTAGTTGAAAACACACGGCAGGCCATATCATCAATAACCGATGAAGGTATCCTAACAAAAACAGTTATTACATGCCTCGTTCAGATAGACTATTTGATATTGAGAACAAATTATTCAATTTGTATGTAAATTCTCTATCAACTAGACAGAAGTACTACTATCTTGGATGACAAAACGCTTGTGCTAAGTTTCCCAATGCCTTTTGGCAGGGAATCATCAGCGCAGATGTATTCCTTCTAGTGGGCATCATTTGGTTCAATTATTCTTAATGTTTAATGGCAGAATAATTGGACCAAATGGTGATGTATGCTCCAATAAAAATATTTTCATCAAATATTTTAATTGCCTGGTCCTATAGTTACAGGGGTAAACATTTTGTTCTGCCTGTTGGCTTTTGACAGACAGTGAACATTATATGTTATTTTCATAAATCTCTTGATCCGTTTTAATGGGGATAAACGCTGAGCCATTTGAGATGGGCCTTCTGACCAAACATACAATGCATCAGTGGAACAAATGAAAAAGACAATGAAAAACAAAGCTGCTGTATAATGGTATAACAATCCCGTCTTGCCCCGTACAGAACCCCCATCATAAGCGGGGGAGGAGGGAAATTTGACACACAAAAGAAGCATGAGACACCTGGGATGTCTTTATGATGTGAGTAGGCAGCTGGGCTTGAATGGCATGGCGGTTAATGATCCCTTTATAATATTCATGCAGGGCCTGGATCCTGCAGTCCTTACTCAGGCAACGTTACCAGATACGTCAATGAGAAGTTTGGCTGAGAAAGTACAGGGCTTGGTCCAAAAGTCAATGAGAGGTGGGGACCTGTACCAAAGCAGAGGAGGGTGAAGGAGGCTTCATATCACCTTTGTGCCTTGTTAGTTCTGGGTTGGCTGGTGGCCAGTTCACCCGGCAGCCTGGGCAGTCTTGCACCCAGGAATTATTTGGCTCTATGGGAAAGCCTGCACCAGAAGGCTTTTGTTGAAGGCGACAGTGATGTAGAGCTGGCTCTAGACCAGCTGGGGGCTCACTCTGACCCTCAGACCAGATCTTCTGTTTTATGTCCCTTTTGCACCACCCCAGCCAGGGCCATTCTCAGCCACGTGTGCTGGTGTGCTACAGAAGGTTCTGGCCACTGACCACTGGTCACTCTATGCCCTAGCCCCTCCCCGAGCTGCTCTCTTGGCCACTGGCAGCAGGGCTGCCGTCTCCCTGCCCCCTCATCCCCCACATGTTCCTATCGGCCAGCCAGCTGCTGAGCTGAGGGCTCCCCTCTGCCACACAGGGGGTGGAGAGAAGCCCTCAGCCTCAATGACTCTGTGCCAGCTTTTGGGAAATCCCGAGTCCCGGCAAGGGCCGTGAGGGTGAGGGATGACCCAAGCTGCAGCAGGAGCTGCACAGAGAGAGGGTTGCAGGACTGGGAGGCCTCACTAATGGAGAACACCATAAATTGTAAGGACAGCCCTGAGCACAGCCAGGGTAAAGGAACCTCAAGCCAACCACAAATCATAAACTGCTCCCCCCAAGGGAGTTGCGTGATATGAGTGACCCTCTCACAGTCACTATGCCAAGCTGTATCGAGTCATCCCTCATCTTTAAAGCAGCTACCGTTCCCCGTGTACTATGATGTGAAAATCCCACCTTACCGGCAGGAGATTCCTCCTAGAAAGTTAATTCCACGGTAGCACACTGAATATTTTGCGTGGCATTTTAAGGTTCCATTTTAACTTTCCAACCTGCCTATGAGTCTTAGGAGTCTATGTTCCATTTCCTTCCAGGCTTTGGCTCTGAAATCACTTCTTTCCTGATCCTCAAAGGCATTCACTTGTGTAACTCCCATTGGTTTCATTGAAAACCGCAGGAGTCAGATATCTGTGCGAGAGCCTTCATGGCGATGGTTCCAGGGATGTCACATGCATGGGCATGGTTACCAGCATTTTGGGGGACAGGAATGCAATTCAAAACCATTCGGTCTGAGTTCAACAAGAGGAAATTCCATAAACAGAAATGTAAGCCACGCCTCTTGGAAGGAAAAAAAAAAGCACAGGTACAGAGTGGGGAATAACTGTGGTGGTACTGCTGGAAAGGGTCTGGTGGTTGGAATGGACCACAAAATAAATGTCAGTCCATACCATAAGAAATTAGCAGTAGGGATATATTACAGACCACCTGACCAGGACAGGGAT
>JANRFK010004440.1:40874134-40891207 GCA_030068395.1 Apalone spinifera | reverse complement strand
TAGATGGACCTTTGGTCTGACCCGGTACGGCCGTTCTTATGTTCTTATGTACCATGGTGCATCATAATAAAAAGGCAATTAGTGTTCTGGGATATGTTAACTGCGTTGTTATACGTAGGACATAGGATATAATTGGCCCATTGTACTCAGCACTGTGCTTTGTTCAGTTCTGGGCACCACACTTTAGGAAAGACAAACGGAAGAGACATCTGAGGAGAGCCACAAAAATGATGCAAGAGTTAGACCATCTGGCCTAGGAGGACAGGTTAAAAAATTGACTTGTTGAATCTAAAGAAAAGACTGGATATAGTCTTCATGTCCACTGACGATAGGACAAGAAGGGGCTTAATTTGCAGCAAGGAAGATTTAGGTTGGACGTTAGGGAAAATGTTCCAATTAGTAAGGTAGCTAATTTCTAGACCAGGGTTTCAAGGGATGCTATGGAATCCCCAGCATTGGAGATTTTTAACAGGTTGGATCTACACCTATCAAGAATGGTCTAGGTTTCCTTGGTCCCACATCAGGACAGGGATAGGACTAGATGAGCTCTCAAGGTCCTTTCCAGCCCTACAGTTCTATGATTCTATGATATTTTGGATATTTTATAGCCATACTTAGCACTAAGGATGTCAATGTGTACTTGACTATACGATTAACCGATAAGCCTATTAGAGGCAACAGCAGGACAGGGGGGCAGGGGAGGATGCCATGTAGGCACTCTCAGTTTGTGGTGGCTCTGAGCGCCTCATGGACAGAGGCTGCTCCGAATCAAGGAGCAGCTTCTGTCCATGGTGAGCCTGGGCCGTTCGTAGACCAATTCTCTCTGCCACCCCGCGCTGCTGCCTCTGATAGAGAGGTAGCAGTGCAGGCTGGCAGGGGGCTCCCCGGGAATGGGGCCGGCGCGCACTGGCTGCTGGTCCCACTCTCGGAGACTATAGAATAGCCATGTAACCAATAATATTTTATGTGGTTACACGACTATTCAATTATACAATAGTTAATATCCCTACTTACCACCCTACGGCTATTCATTGTGAATTCACATTCATATGCCTTATTGTCCCTCTTCCTTGCAAAGCAGGTTCTCACCTGGACCCTCCTTTATTATTCAAACCCTTACCCAGTCTGCCAGCAGATGAGGTGGCCCTGCAGTAAGAGGAGGGCCTGAAACATAAGCCCACATATCACAGGCCGGATGCGAGGCCTAAAGCGTAGACTGCAATGGTCAAGACTTTCCTAATATAAAGCCAAGTGAAGCTATGAGCAAGAGGCAGAATCAGAACCAGGGTACAGAATCTGGCACGAACAGGGTTAATGGTGTCAAACACTAGATGGTACTAGGCACAGGCTAGATGCACATTCCGGAGGGATCATGGCAGAACACCTGCAGAAGAAACATCTTGGCACTAACAAAGTCCCCACAAATAAAAGCCGCACCGACCCAGGTTCAGGACAGGGTCTAAAATGGCAGCATGATAGATAGTAGTCGAACCCCAGTACTGGCTGGTATCTAGGTAATATCAGAGGATGGCAACCTGCTACATGAGGAGCAATGTCTAACGAGTTTATATCTAGGTATAAAAATGTACTTCACGGGAGTGGTCTTTGTCCAGCTGAGGGGGCAGTGTTGCACCCCTGTCACTGACTGAGCTGAGTCTATTGTGGCGGGCACATATTCTTAGCCTACCTGCAGGCATCTGATCCAGGGAAGCTATTATTGAGCTTTGTTTACAATAAACCTGGCCTGGTGCCTTCGATTCTTCTCTGATTTTGTGGTTTTGGGGGGCTCTCTTGGAATCTGCTGTGTTGGCTATATGTGCAAAGCCAACATGACACACAGAAGGGCCACACACACAGCCAAATGGACACCATCATTCAAAAGAGGAAGAGGCCTGTCAGGACACCACACCAGTGATTTCTGACAACCACCAGCCCTATGCTGAGATGTCCCTTACAAGGGTTGTCTGTGTAGTATTAATAGAATTAAGGCTGAAGTATTGAGTCACCTAAGGATTTAGGCTGCCTGGTTCCATGGTAGATATTAATGGGAATTGGACATTAATATCACCTACATGCTTTTTTGCCTATTTCCCAGAACTGGAAGGGACCTTGAAAGGTCATTGAGTCCAGTCTGCTGCCTTCACAGCAGGACCAAGCACCATCCCTGACAAATTTTTACCCCAAATCCCTTCCGCAAGGATTGAACTCACAACCCCAGATTTAGCAGGCCAATGCTCAAACCACTGAGCTATCCCTCCCCAGGATGGTTTTTTGGAGAAACCATCCTAAGTAAACATGAAGAACACTCATGCTGCTAACAACTGCTCTGAGCACTGCACAGTGACAGTCACCCTGGCAAGCCATGCTCATTAGGAACTCAGGAGTATTAGAAGATTGGAATATGGGCAATAGGCCATTTTCCTGATCAGTCTTGTTTGAACTGTTGATACAATACAATTCATTACTGTGGCCTTGTTAATGGAAAAGCATCTGACAGCAGCTCCCAGCTATGGTTGCTGTGGTCAGGGCAAGTCATAGAATTGGGTAATTAAGCTGCCCATTCATTTATCTGCAAGGCTCCTCCTGTAGCAGTCTTCCCAGAGAATGGAAGGAAATTGTAAACACAGGATACAAGCAAGAGTCCCAATAGAAACTGTTCATTGTAATAGCATTGAGGTGAAGAGGCAGCACACTCCACTAGATAGGCCATTGGACAGAGATGCTGGAAATGTGAGTTATATTCACAGCTCTGCCACTGACCTACTAGATCATAGAATCATAGGGCTGGAAGAGACCTCTGGAGGTCATCAGGTCCAGCCCCCTGCCCAGGCAGGACCAATCCCAACTAAATCAACCCAGCCAGGGCTTTGTCAAGCCGAGACTTAAACACCTCTAGGGATGGAGATTCCACCCCCTCCCTAGGGAACCCATCCGAGTGCTTCACCACCCTCCTAGTGAAATAGTTTTTCCTAATATCCAGCCTAGACCTCCCCCACTGTAACTTGAGACCATTGTTCCTTGTTCTACCATCCGTCACTACTGAGAACAGCCTCTCTCCATCCTCTTTGGAACCTCCCGTCAGGAAGTCGAAGGCTGCTATCAAATCCCCCTCACTCTTCTCTTCTGCAGACTAAACTAACCCAAATCCCTCAGTCTGTCCTCATAAGTCATGTGCTCCAGCCCCCTAATCATTTTGGTCACCCTCCGCTGGACCCTCTCCAATGCATCCATATCCTTTCTATAGTGGGGGGCCCAGAACTGGACACAATATTCCAGATGTGGCCTCACAAGAGCTGAATAAAGGGGAATAATCACTTCTCTGGATCTGCTGGCAGTGCGCCTCCTAATGCACCCTAATATGCCATTAACCTTCTTGGCTACAAGGGCACACTGTTGACTCATCTCCAGCTTCTCATCCACTGTAACCCCCAGGTCCTTTTCTGTAGAACTGCTACTTAGCCATTCAGTCCCCAGCCTGCAACAATGCTTGGGATTCTTACATCCCAAGTGCAGGACTCTACACTTGTCCTTGTTGAACCTCATCAGATTTCTTTTGGCCCAATCCTCTAATCTGTCCAGGTCGCTCTGGACCTTATCCCTGCCCTCCAGAGTATCTACCTCTCCCCCTAGCTTAGTGTCATCTGCAAACTTGCTGAGGGTGCAATCCATCCCCTCATCCAGGTCATTAATAAAGATGCTGAACAAAACCGGTCCAAGAACAGATGCTTGAGGCCCTCCACTAAAAATAGACTGCCAACCTGACATCGAGCCGTTGATCACTACCCATTGGGTCCGACAGTGTAGCCAGCTTTCTATCCATCTTACGGTCCATTTAACCAATCCATACTCCCTTAACTTGCTGGCAAGAATATTGTGGGAGACCGTATCAAAAGCCTTGCTAAAGTCAAGGTTTATCACATCCACTGACTTTCCCGTGTCCACAGAGCCAGTTACCTCATCATAGAAGCTAATCAGATTGGTCAGGCATGACTTGCCCTTCGTGAATCCACGTTGACTGCTCCTGATCACTTTCCCCTCTTCCAAGTGCTTCAAAATGGATTCCTTGAGGATCCCCTCCATGATTTTTCTGGGGAACGAGGTAAGTCTGACTGGTCTGTAGTTTCCTGGATTGTCCTTCTTCCCTTTTTTAAAGATGGGCACTACATTTGCCTTTTTCCAATCATCCAGGATCTCTCCCGAACGCCACGAGTTATCAAAGATAATGGCCAAAGGCTCCGCAATGACATTTCTCAACTCCCTCAGTGCCCTTGGCTGCATTAAATCTGGACCCATGGATTTGTGTATGTTTAGCTTTTCTAAATAGTTCCTAACATGTTCTTTCACCACCATAGGTGGAGCAAGTCACTTGACCTCTCTGTGCATATTTCCCTTCCTCTTACTGTCTGTCATAGAATCACAGAATCATAGAATACTAGAATTGGAAGAGACCTCTAGAGGTCATCGAGTCCAGTCCCCTGCCCTCATGGCAGGACCAAGAACTGCCTAGATCATCCCTGACTGATGTTTATTGAACCTGCTCTTAAATATCTCCAGTGATGGAGATTCCACAACCTCCCTGGGCAATTTATTCCAGCATTTAATCACCCTGACAATTAGGAAGTTTTCCCTAATGTCCAATCTAAACCTCCCTTGCTGCAATTTAAGCCAATTGCTTCTTGTCCTATCATCAGAAGTCAAGGAGAACAATTTTTCTCACTCATCCTTGTAACACCGTTTTTGATACTTGAAAACCGCTATCCTACTCCCCCGTCTTCCTTTTTCTAAACTAAACAAGCCCAGTTCTTTCAGTCTTCCCTCATAGCTCATGTTTTCTAGACCTTTAACTATTTTTGTTGCTCTTCTCTGGACCTTCTCCAATTTCTCCACATCTTTCTTGAAATGCGGTGCCCAGAACTGGACACAGTTCTGAGGCCTAATCAGCGCAGAGTAGGAGCAGAAGAATGACTTCTCGTGTCTGGCTCACAACACACCTGTTATTGCATCCCAGAATCATGTTTGTTCTTTTTGCAACAGCGTCACACTGTTGACTCATATTTAGTTTGTGGTCCACTATGACCCCTAGATCCCTTCTTACACAGCCACTTCCCATTCTGTATTTGTGAGACTGATTGTTCCTTCCTAAGTGGAGTACTTTGCATTTGTCTTTATTAAACTTCATCCTATTTACCTCAGACCATTTCTCTAGACTCCACAGCAATTCCATTATTTTGAAATAAATTCGAAATAACAGGCGGCTTATTCCGACTTCTGTAAACCTCATTCCACAAAGAATAATGCCTATTCCAAAATAGCTATTTTGAAATAGCTATAGTATAGACACTCCACTGCTATTTCAAAATAGCCCCTCCCCAGGGCCATTCAAACTAATTACTCTCCAGTGCCTCCTGGGGCTCTAAATTGAGGTAGCACATCCACATTAAGGAATCCTGCCTCAGACTAATTTTGAGGCTTCCTTGTAGTGTAGACGTGCTAATTCAAAATAAGAAGAAATAGCTTATTTCAAAATATGTGCGCAGTGTAGACTTGCCCTAACAAGTAGTAAAGTAGAATGAAACCAGAGTGATGGACTCTAAAGGGAGTTATTACAGGAGAGATTTAGCAGAGCTGAGGTAATATTTAAGTGATACATTTTCAAAGCTTTTCAATTAGTTTATAATCACGGGCATCTGGCCAATTTTGAGAGGCGATGACTTATTAGGCAGGGATCACCTAGAAGACTGTGCCAGCCGCGGCAACCGAAGCAAGGGCCCCTCAGCTCGGGTGAGGAGAAGCAGCTGAAACCCAGGGAGATGCCTGGAGTGGGAATCATCCCCTTATGCAGGGCTGTGACTAATTGTTCTGATTTCTTACACAAGTCAACCTCAGAGGCTGGACTTCGTATGGGCCAGGAAGAGATGGAGGCAGGAATTTAATAGATGGGTTTTAACCATCTGAGAGGAGCAAGTCTCCCATTAGGAGCACTGAAGGCAGGGCATGTGCAAGAGGGAGGGGAAATGAGGCATGAGCCCCCCAGTTGGCAGGGCAAAGAACTCTTGGACAGGGGAGGGGGGAGTAAGATCCCTGGGCCTGGGGGATGTGGGGAAGAGCCAGCTTCTCTGGCTGCAGGCAGCACAGAAAGTGCCCCTCTAGAAGCAGCCATTTTTATTCATGTGCATGCCCTTGGAGTGGGGGCAAACAACCTACTTAGTTTCAAGATGGAGCTTGATATGTTTATGAAGGAGACTATACGATGAGCATGTCTGAGAACTCAGAAGACAGAACTTGCTGTCCCAAGTCGTCCCTTCCAGTCCTATATTCTGATCAGTGTTATAGATGAGAGAGGAAGTCTGTCTCAGAAAACAATATATTAATACTTAGCACTATTCTATACATGTGTTCGTATTTATGTACCTGAGCACATGAAATTGTGACAAAGAGTGTAATAGAAATATGTCTACTGCATTCAGCTAATTGATTTAGTTCTCATGGGAATGGTGGTGTTTTCGGGGGATATTTTTTTCCTGGTTGATTTATGATGTTTTTCAGGGGGAAACAAGAGAATTGTCTGGGAACTGAGGGATTTTTGGATGCAGAAAAATTCAACAAAATATTTCTGGTGAAATTTTAACAAGAACATTTGGAGTGTTCATCAAAAATGGGGTTCAGTGGTTTAAAGGCATTTAGTTTTTATGCAGTTCCAAAAGCAAAAAGTTTAAAATATTTGGCTAAAAAAATTATTTTTTGGTTTTCTGACTAAAAATCAAATCTCCTAGGGAAGTGGGCACTTTCCACAACATGTTTTATTTACTCACAACCCGAAACTTTTCAACTAGTCCTTGAAAAGCCTTTGTCGGCCGCTCTCTTATGCCTCGTAAAACGAGGTTTACAGGATCGGGCGACAAAGGCTTTCTTTGTCGCCCAATCCCCATCTTGACAGCTGCCGACAAACTGCTGATTCGGCAAAACGTGGCAGCCATTTTTATTCAAATGAAGCACGGGAGATTTAAATCCCCACTTCGTTTGCAATGTCGGTATGTCTAACTTACATCCCTCTGTCGCCAGAGGGATGTAGTCTAGACATACCCTTAGTGCACCAATTAGTAATAAAAAAAGAGAGTTGGTATGTTGTGCTTCAGCACTAGCTCTTTAGATTAGATTTTAAAGGCCAGACTCTTAAACATCATCCTTTGTTTTTACGTCCACAGTTTGGAAGAACAATGGGCAGCTGCTCAGATTTGCCTGAATATCTGCCTTGAGTCTCTGGTTAACGTTAAGTCTCGTCATGAAGTTTTTTCATTTTGTCCCACATTTCCTCTAGTTTATTCTCATAATTTCCCTTGGTTGTGCTGGTTTCGGAATCCCCCCAGACACCAGCCATGGCTTGGTGCTAGTGACTGGTTGCTGAAGTTGCTGTTAGAATCTTGTCTTCAAAAAATGAGTGTGATGCCATTAACAATATCCACCAAAGGAAAATACATTGGGCTAGATTCCCTGTGGATGCAAATAAGTAGAGTTCTAGTGACTTTCCTGGAGTTATGGCAATTTACAGCAGCTAAGGATGTGGCCCATTGTGGCGAAGATTTTCAGAAGTGACTAATAGTTGGGGGTATCCCATCTGAACTACCTTAAACAGACAATGGTTAGCAGCCCCCCTTTGAAAATCAGGCCGTTCTAGGGTGTCTCACGTCAGGTATCTGAGAATCACTTCTGGAATTCTTGGGCTTATGTTTACCGCTGGCTATTAGTAAGGAAGAAGGTAGAGTTCATACCTATCATGAAGGCATGGCTTGGAAGGAGTAGCTGGAAGTGGAACCCTAACGAGGAAGCAATCAGGCTGGTTCCATTATACCAGGGGTCTCCAACCTTTTTATGCGTGAGATCACTTTTTGAATGTAAGTGCAATCTAAGATCTACCTGAACCCCAAATACCCTGGCCCCACCTCCTTTGTGCCCCTTCTCCGAGGCCCTGTCCCTGCTCACTCCATCCCCCGTCCTCCCTCACTTTCACCAGGCTGGGGCATAGGGTTGCGGTGCAGGCTCTGGCCTTGGATTAAGGGCTCTGGAGTGTGAGAGGGGCTCTGAGCTGAGCTTGGGGCAGGCAGTTGGGGGGTGCAGGAGGGGTTCATGACTGGGATAGGATTTCAGGATGTGGGCTCCAGCTCGGCACTGCTGACCTCAGGTGGCTCCTGAGTGGTGGTACAGTGGAGCTAATGCAGGCTCACCCCTGTCCTGGCCCTCCACCACCCTCAAAAGCAGCCAGAAAACTTCCTCCCAAGCCCTGTTGTGTCCCCTCTCTGCTCTGTGAAGACAGGATACAGAGTGGGAGAGGAGGCACCTTGACATCAGCACCCCTCTTCTCCCTCCCCCACCCTGCCCAGCAAGCAGGAGGCTCCTGAGGGGACAGCTCCACAGCAAAGGGCTGGAGAGGTGCAGCAGTAGGGGGATAGGGTTGCCAGGTGTCCGGTTTTGAACCAGGCAGTCCAGTATTTGAGCTTTCTGCTCAGGGAAACAAATTGAGAAAATATCAATGTTGGGTGTTTTCTTACTCAGATGTCATGTCGATTGTGACGCAATGTCGAGTGCGACGTAATGTCGAGTGCGTCCGTATTTTAGTTGAAACCATCTGGCAACCCTATAGGGGTGAGGGGCAGCTGAAGTGCCAGCACTTGGTAGCCTCTTGGCCAAACCAGTCAGGATCCCGTCAGAGGCTCCACGATCTACCAGCAGATTCCCATCTACTGGTTGGTGACCACTGCATTATACAGAGAGAAATAGCTTCATTGAAATGGGCAGGCCTGCTGATGAGGGAAGGGGCAAAGGAGACACGGCCCTGGGGATTCCAAAGGGCCCAGAACCCCGGGCCCTTCACATCGCTGCAGAGCATGCTCTGGGTGGCTTTAAGGACTGGAGGGGATGACATGGCATGTTCCAGGAGGTGCTGAGGGTTGGCTTCCCCGAGCGCCCCTCCTCCCCCACACCTTGCTCAGGGACTCAGCATTGCTGCTGGTTCCCCTGGAAATGAGACATTTGCAAACTGATCAGGTTCACGACCAGGGGTTTGGCTCCCATCAGTGTGACAACCCTATAGGGAATAGGATTACCAGATACTTTTCACAAAAAATCCGGAATGTGACAGGAAAAAAATTGGTTGAGCAAATTGAGGGGCCCCAAATATCGGACTGTCCAGGTGAGAAAGAGGTTAGAATTTTCAATAATTACTGCTTTTGAGCCGTTCACTTAAAAGTGCGTTCTACAGCACGGAGTTAGAGACTAGAGGGGGAAAAAGGATTAGTGACACCACACTGCTGGTACTGAAGGCTGTGAACGCGAGAGAGACAGTAGTTCTGAACTATCCGGCTTTTTATGCCCGTCTTTACAGGAGACTGAAGCACAACATGAGGGCGCATCTGTTCCACACAAAACAGATAGGGGAACAAAAGGGAGCGTGCATGAAAACTTCAATGTACAGGCTTTCGACAAGGACTTTGTGTCTCCCGCTGCCTCATTTTCAGATCTTAGCACGATCTGCAAAGGGCTGGGATTACTGCTCCAGTTTCCATCCTCCTTTTATTTTTATTTTTTTGGTGTGATCTCACAAATCATTAGCAGAGCTCAAACGTAAGGATGAAAAGTTGAAATCAATCCTTTCGAGGGGACACACCACTGCCAAGCCACTCTGTGTCCTTTGAAAGCAGGTTGTTTTCAAAGGCCAGCCCAGAAGAGGTGAGGGGGTAAAATAGGGAACTTCCCAAGTAGAAAAACGGTTACAACCATCGGGCAAGAACAGACCAACGTTGACAGGTAGAGCACATTAGCTAGGGCTCTGCAGGTTTGTGAACAGACCTTTCCACATGGCCATAATTCAGAGGATAGTGGGAAAATTAATGGATGATGTTAAGGAAACCAATAAAACTGAAGTCCTAACGCTGAACAGGACACACAGAAAATTGAAATGGACTGAATTACAGGGTGCTTTTGTCCTGAAAGGCTTCATCTTGATGGATGAGCATTTGAAACTCAGACCAGAGACAGGAAAATGGCAGTATCTTGTACTCATCAAACTAATAAAGAGAAGCTACATTCTGCTGCAGGTGACATCTTGTATGTCTGGGAAATTTTCCTCTCTCTGGCGCATATTCTCCTAAACAGATTTAAGAACTGACAGCCAGATGTTCATTTCACAAACTTTGGAGGCGTGCTTTGTCAAATATGCCAATGAGGCTACAGACTATAATTATGTAAAATGAAATACAATTGATTGCATCTTTGGTGCAGTGATTAGCCTTGTCAGAGTTCAACTCTTAAGTCAGTCCATTAAGGAGAAAGCATTTGGGATTGTGGTAGATGGCGCCATGGGTAGGAAGGGAGTCACAATTTCCAAGAGTTCACAAGTATGTGCTGAATAGACCTCAAATGGAGTATTGTGTCCAGTTCTGGGCACCATATTTCAAGAAAGATGTGAAGAATCTGGAGAGGATCCAGAGAAGAGCAAGAAAAATGACTAAAGCTCTTGAAAACAGGAGGGAAAGCTGAAAGAATTGGGCTTGTTTAGTTTGGAAAACAGAAGACAGAGGGGACATGATAGCAACTTTCAAGTATCTAAAAGGGTGTTGCAAAGAGGAGGGAGAAAAATTGTTCTCCTAGACCTCTGAGGATAGAACAAGAAGCAACGGGCTTAAATTGCAGCAAGAGAGGTTTAGGTTGGACATTAGGAAAAAATTCCTAACTGTCAGGGTGATCAAACACTGGAATAAATTGCCTAGGGAGTTTATGGAATCTCCATCCCTGGAGATATTTAAGAGTTGGTTAGGGACACAGCTATCTGGGATGATCTAGACAGTGTTTGGTCCTGCTGTGAGGGCAGGGGACTGGACTTGATCTCTCAAGGTGTCTTCCAGTTCTAGTGTTCCATGCTTCTCTCTGGATTTTGACCAAAATATAAGATACAAAGAGAATAACCCAGTAGGCAGTCAAATTGAGAGAGAGAGAATGAGAAAGGATCAGATTGTAAGTGTAGAACAATATTGCATTAGAATTTTGTCTTGTATCTAATACTTCATTAAATACCATAAAGATGGAAGTCTCATCTCCATAGCAACACATACAATAGCCAGATTCTCAGCAGGTCTAAACTGTCATTCCTTCATTGAGGCCAATGACGTTACACTAATTTCCACCAGCCGAGAATCTGTGCCACATGATTCTCATGAGCATGGCATGCACAAAAGGGCAAATATAGCCTACAGGAACATCTGCTGTTCTACCAGAGTGACTCTGCCAGGGGGCTGGCTCCTTGGAGGTCAGGCCTACTGGTCAGAGCTGTAATGCCTGAGCCAAGGATTGAGGCAGAATTAGTCGGGCTTCAGAGACAAGGATCGGAACTGGATTAGCAGGAGCAGGGCCGGTTCTGAAGCAGGAGCGAGGGTGGGAGCAAGCCCAGGTGCAGGACAGCATCTAGGCCGGAGCTGCGGAGGACTAGTGCATGAGCAGGGCTCGGGGAGATGAGCACGGGGAGTCAGAGTCCATGCGCATGCGAGCTGCGCAGGCAGTGAGCTACTGCTACAGCTAGGTTTACGAACCATCCTACTGCCTTCCTCAGGAAGAGTGGTTCATCAGGCTGCCTGGTGGGCTCGTTAGGGTATCAGGAGTAATGAGCAAGGGCAGTTAAGGGTCTTACTCCTGATAGACTGCACGGGATGGGCGTTATCACCATGGGGCCTGTGGCGATGGCCAGGGCAGATGAGGATTTTGCAGGGCCCAGGGCAGCACAATTGCGTGGGGCCCCCCCTTTGACACGGCGCATGCGTGGAGGCGCCACGGCGCATGCGCGGGGCTTCTTGAAGCGCGGGGCCCGGGGCGGCTGCCCCGCTCGCCCTGCCCTATCCTATATCCGCCCCTGGCGATGGCGGCCCTGGGGCTGGCCCCACAGAATGGTCTTTGCAACTCAATTCAGTTGATACTGGACTTCCATGATCCTTTTTAAACCTCTTTCTACTGAAGGAAGACTATAAAGAACGTCTGCCCAGACTCCTGCTCCTTCCAGCAGAGCTGCAGCCGCACACATTTAAAAAATAGCTGGAAATGAATAATTATTCTCCAAGAAGGTGTCTTGGAGTTAGATGACTCAGAGCTGAATCCTGAAGGGTCGGACTAGGCGGGTTTTGTAGCTGCCCCTGAAATGTTGAAGCCTTGTGAGAAGAAAATCAACTCAGCAGTTCAAGGTTATTCAGCTAGGTCACTGGTGGGCAGGAGGGCCTCGAGCCGCCGTACGGGAACACTGGTGGAAGCTGAAGGAAGACAGCTGTTTGGGCGCTGCAGGCAGAGTTTGATTGAGAAGATGACGCAGGCACCCCCCACTCTGCGAGGCATTCCATGCCAGAGAGTTCAGCCCCCAAAGTGGGTGGGGGCAGCCAAGAGGTGGCAGGACTTGTTCATCTCAGAGATGTGCTGATGGTCCGTGTCATGGACCCCTGCCCATCCCTCCTGCCTCAGCTATTTCCATTCCTTCGGCACAGCACAGGAGGTTGGAGACGAACAGGTAGCGGGGAGATTTTCTGTGTCAGGTGCTGGGCTTTCAAGGATAAGGCCAATGATCTTGCTTGGCGATGGGGTTGGCTCCTTTGAAGGGTACGGATATGGGTAGTCCCCAGAGTTTCTCCTTAGGCAGAATGCCTCCTTTTGCATCTCGGACTACACCAGCTATTGTCACAGCTCTTCAATTAACATTCATTAACATGCAATTACTATTTTTCACTGGTGAATCCCCCCTCCTCCAAACCCTGCTGTGGATGGAGAAAGAGACAGCGAGAGGCAGAGATTTGGATAGGGCCTGAATAGCATGATCATGCATGAGTTGTAGCATTGCCTGTTCCAGCCCATGGGAAGCCCAACCACCTCCCTTCCCTGTGGGAGATTGCACTACTCTGGCCTCCCAAAGACCCCATAGGGGCCCTGCTAGAAAGGGGGAGACATACCAGCTTGCTGGGCTGGACTCTGGGACAGACCCAGTGCCCTACAGCGCCCCATTATTTTTGGCATGGCAGGATATTTTTCTGCTGTTCTCAGTGCGACCTGAGAACTTTGGAGGCCCCTAGACAGGAGCGATCCTTTCGGCCCACTATTTCTAATGCGGACAGAAGTAACAAGCTTCCTCCCCTCCTCCCCCCATCTTCCTCTCAAGTCGGAGCCCAATAGCAACCAGAGAAAGGGGCATAACCCAGGTCGTTTGGTTGCCATGCCATTCACCTCTCACTCAGCGGCAGCCAGGAGAGGGAGAATGAGGCTTCTGATGTTCAATAACGTCCCTGCTGTTCTGACGCTGAGCCGCAGCACGGATCCTGCCTGTGCTGTAGGTTTGTCTGTTTTTATGAGGCGTGCTCCCCCGCAGCCCGGGCAATTACAGTGGCAGGGGATTTAACATTGCCACCTCTGAAATAAACGTAAAGGGAACAGCTCGGTGCTGCTGCCTCGCCTTTCGCTGCCCTGCAACTCCAGAGGGTCCATTACAACAGAAAGACCAAATTTCTCATTTTCCCATTGCTGTGTCTAGCGTGACACGAAGCCTCTTACACTTGATCCCTCTGAGCCTTCCTTTCCCAGAGTCACTTACAGATACTGTGTCACTGTCACCTTTCTGATGGGAGCGGATTGCTTATGTGCCCCAAAGAGTCACTCCGGGCAAGGTAAGGAATTCAGTCTCAATCCCAGCGTGTGTACTACCCGATAGTGTTCAGTTCTTTTTCCATCATTAGCTCCCTTAATTTCTGCACTGCTAGATTTTGGCACAAAGGGGCCTTGATTTAATTCAGAATTTAGCGCCAGATCTAGCTCCATCTGCTTCCCACGAGGAGACCCGGACCCACACCCAGCACAGCCTTTTTGGGAGGACACGGAAGGAAAGGCACATTGGCTCCATTGTGGTGTTCTCCTTTTTCCTTCAGGGGGAAGCCTCCCTGAAAGAATTTAGCTCCAGAGCCTGAGAGAAGATAAATTGAGGCTACATGGTCCATTATACCATCTCCCCAACCTCCTGGGGAATCCACGGGTAAGGTATTGTTGACTCAGATGATGAGAAGGCACCTGTAATAAATGATCACAAATGCCGCTATTACCACTGGCCAAGAGTCTCCGATAGGGAGCCCTGTTGCTAATTGGAAGGTATGTGAGTGGGCAGCATGGGGTCATTGTGAAGGCATGGGGAGTAGGGATGTTAACTAGTGAGCATGAGGTTTACCGGCATGCTTACTGGTTAACCGGCCCTTGCCAGTTAACTCTGGTGGCGGCCAGCCATGCTAGGCTAGAGCAGCCCCGGCTGTGGTGGGGCCAGTAAGCCAGGCAGAAGGAAGCCTACGGCCATTAACCACTATTGTTTAACAGGTCAATTATTCTAACCTCCCTAACGGGGTGTGTCGGTGTGCAGATTTTAGGGGGTAAAAGCCCCCGTGGCTTTTCTGACGAGGGGGAGAAAGCGCTGAGACTAATTGTGGCATTTCCTGTCCGTTGTGTGGGATGAACCAGCTCTTACTCATTGACGGCCAAGTTGTGCCTCCCCATAGAAATACCCACAGGCGGGGCAGCGCGGAACAGGAACTGATGCCCCATCATGGTGAGTTCACCAACTATTCCCTGTAAATAGAGAAAAGTCTGTAGAGGCGGCGGCCAGCCCCGCTCTGCAGATCCTGGGAGTGTGTGAGGAAGGGACCTTCCTTTGTCACTCCTCCCAATCCTGTTGAGAGTTGGCCCTTCCACACTGACACCCCTCTTATCTAACGGCATGGCTCTCCTGTAGCAGCCCACACCTCCTGCTCTGGGTGGGATACAGCAGAGTCCCAATTAGACAAGCAGCCTGAATTTATGCACAGACAGCTATCTACATGGCTGCTGACTACGGACTTACAGCATGATCCTTCCATGCCTTCAAATCCCTGTGGAGGAAGGGCTTCCTCAGGGAACTTGCATGTGAAGTAGCTGTCATTACCGACTAGGGAGCACTCTCCTATCTCTTCCTTTGCGTCACTTTGACAGCTGCATACGGAAATGCAGTCAGACAGGGAAGCTCCATCTGATTCAGGTCCTTTCCTCTGCCTGAAGTGGGGAAAGCGACCATCTTTTCTCCGTACGCCTAAGCATTTTTCTCTGATTGACAAGCAGTACGTCACAAGACAACCCAGGTGGACGGCTAATTGTTTGAAGTCTGAAGATTATGCCGTGTGAGTCGGAACAAAGCCATTGAAAAGTTTCAGGATTCTGCCAACAGTGCATCTATTTTCCTGATGAAAAGAACCTGAGCTCAAAACTACCACAGCTGAGCTCCAATTTTTTTTTTTTTAAAACATGATCGGCACACGTTTTGCACTGAAGTAGGAATATCCATACACTGATTTCCTCTGGGCGACAGGCAAACCCTGCTACTTTATTTTTGAAAGCAGAAAAAAACTTGTGGATGCCACCCGGGCCTTTTTACGCCTTGTTCTTCACCCTGCCTGTTATGCAGCGCAACACACGGTGTTCCTTTTGGTAAGATCAGTCTTGAGTTGGCATAATCTGATTTTCATTTCCTGACAGCTGGGCATCATTCCCCGGTAACTAACTGAAAAGCTGCTTTTTCTTAAAAAAAAAAAAGTCTCTTTTGATACCAAGAACCCCTCCAGCCATGGAGCCAACATACAGGCTCCATTTCACAGCTCAAGCGGAGTGGGAGGAGCAGGATGTGCGTTTCTCGTATTCCTCAAACCTATGTGACTGGACAGTTAGGAGGGAAAGAGGGCGTGTCTCTACAGAACTGCAGCAGTGAGGTGCATGATTTCAAGTGCCCCGTGCGTGGTTCTCTAACTGGTCTGTGTAGACTGCTGAATTTATAGTTCCTTAGTGTGCATTCACGTAGTGCTGTTGCAAAATAGGGAACTTTTATGCTTTTCCTTCCTAACAGCAGGGTCTACACAGGCCAGTTAGTGTGCAGTGCAATGGAGTGCCCTAGAAATCACACCCCTCTTGTGTGCATTGCTGCTCCATCTAGACACAACCTGAGTGTCCAGGCAGGGTTTTGGAGGTTATCAGAGCTGCAAGAGAGAAGCCCACAAGCAAGGCAGCACAAAGGGAAAGGGAGAGTGAGCTCAGGGATTGTTTGGAGTCAGGCAGGGAGAGGCCAAAAGATTATGAGCTAACAGGTCCCAATATCAGTGTTTCTTCAACTTCATGCTGGGTAATAATTTAAAAGGACTCCATGCTTGTAAAACCGAACTGGCTCTTTATTAAGAAAGCCATTGGTGGAGATTGTCTGCTCTGATCATTGTAACCCTCCTTCCCCTTTATTCAGAGAGTTTGAAAATGGTAAAAAATGGTTACTCACTGTCTCGTAGCTGCTGTTGTTTTAAATGGGCTGTTCGTGTCCATTCCAGTCAGGTGCGTGCGCCTGCATGTGCACAGCAGCTGCAACATTTTCCCTAGAAGCTTCCGGAAGGTCGGCTTAGGCCCCCCGTGCCATCATGGCATCCAATATAGAACCCTGCCAGTGACCTGCCACCACCTCAATTCCTTTTTGCCGGCTACACGGACATGAACACCTCATCTCAAAGAACAACAGTTATGAGGTGAGTAGCCATTTTCTCTTTGGGTGCTTGCTCACATGAATTCCAAGCAGGTGACTCAAGTCCAAGTTCAGGAGGCGGGTCGGAGTTGTTCACTGACTGGGGCACTGCTCATCCAAAGGCCACATTGTCTCTGGCCTGCCGAGGGATGGCATTGTGCACGGTGGAAGTGTGGAGGGAGGACGATGTTGTCGCTCCTGCAGATTTCCTGAGCGGGCCACTGAGCCAAGAAGAAGCCTGCACAGTGACTGGGGGTGTGGGAACCCCAGCTGGGTTGAAGAACTCCTGAATATGGGCTGTGACCCCTACGAGATGCATTGTGACCTTTCATTCTGTCCACGGTTACCAAGAGAAGCTGGACCAATTTTCTGAACCGCTTCATTCTCTGGATGTAGAAAACTAGCACCTTGAGGACATCTAGGGTGTGTCTAGGCTACATGGCTCCGTTGACGGAGCCATGTAGATGAGTTTACTAGACATAGCAAAA
>JANRFK010004440.1:40775174-40874034 GCA_030068395.1 Apalone spinifera | reverse complement strand
TTTTGATGTAAATGAAGCGGTGATTATTTAAATCGCTGCTTCATTTTGCTATGTTTAGTAAACTCATCTACAGGGCTCCGTTGACAGAGCCATGTAGTCTAGACACACCACTAGTGAGTGGCATCTCCAATGCCTGCTCCTGGAATGTGGCGTAGAGTAGGAAACCAGGGAAAGATGTCCTGGTTAATGTGCAACTGCAACATGACCTATGGGAGTAAAGCAGGATGAGGTGTGAGCTGCATCTTGTCATTATGGAACACAGGATAAGGAAGCTCTGAGGTTAAGGCCATGACCCATCGCCAGGAATGCCACCTTGTACGCAAGGTAGAGAAGGCAGCATGTTTGCAAGGGCTCACAAGGTGATCCCACGTGACTAGAAAGGACCAGGCTTAAGTCCATGGCTGTGCGCGAGACCATAACTCTCAAGTGCTGCCTGCAGGAATGTCCTCGAGATCAGTCTCCCTTCCTCAACCAAAGCTGAAAATTCACCACAGGAGTCCAAGGGAAGCAACACTATAAATTTAGCCACCGCACAACAGGTACTGTAGGAATAACTGCTGCTGCTGACCGGATGGTTAGGTATTCAGAGTTGCAATTCCCCCACTGAGCACAACTTTCGCCCTATTAGATCCAGGTTTTTTGCATCCCTAGTCTTGGGGGAAGGTCCCAGAAAACCCTGCCTCTCTATCTGTTTAGCAGCATCCCCTACTGGGTGTGAGAATGCAGATCTTCACAGCCCTTGCAGGGCACAAAGTACCGCCATTCATTATGGTGGGCAGTGGGTGACAGTGAGGCCGGGGTCTGTCCCAGTGTCTTAGTCATGTCCATAATTTTTAACATTAAGGAAATATGGGAAGGTCCCCAAGGGGCCAGATGTCCACCATAGGGTCTGCATCATGCATGACAGCCTTCTCTCTAATGACCAGACACTGGGCAACCCGTGGTCCCATAAAGTTTGTTTACAGCCACCAGTCCTGACTCTCAGTGTTCTGTGCTGTGATTTAGCTCTAATTTACTCCCTCGATGTCTTCTAAAAGCCCAGTAAGCAGTGGAAGTGTTGGTAATGCTGCTTGACAAAATTGACCTCCCGTGGTTCGGCAAATTCTCTGGTTCGGCACCAGCCAGGTCCCGAGGGTGCCAGAATAGGGAGGTTTACCATGTGTACTACTGTCATGCCTGGGGTCTGTCTTAAACACTAGGCTTCTACACCCACCCCAATTTGTCTGGTGCCAATTTGGCCATGCAGTGCCCCAGTGGATTTTTTGTGCAGAACACTGACAAAGAAAACTCCATGACACAGAACAGTGTAGCTAGAAGCTCACCCTTGTGTGCATACCAAAAGCTGTTGCTGAGTTTCTGCTTAATGCCAAACATTAATGGTCACCATCTCCATGTGTCACCACAGGCAGATGAGTGCCCAGGCAGCCAAAGCAAAAAAGTAAAGACACCCCTATCCCGACAAGTAATGGCTTCAGTTTCAATTCCTTAGCACCAGCAGTTTTGGCGCATTTATTCTATGCAGAGAACATCAGAGGACAATGAACATCAAAAGAGTGAAAAGCAGTTTTGAACCCAGCTCATGTTCTAATTATCAGAATGAAAAAAATGCTGTTTAATATGGTATTTCTAAATCTTCAAACTGGTGTTTGTTAACCCATGGTACCTTGGAAGTACAAGCATCCTCCAAAGTTTCTGCATATCAACCCAAAATGAAAATAAGGCTTTTGTAAGTGTGCAGTGCCCTATTCTGAATGTGATATTGGAAATGATGCTTGTAAAGTACTAGAAACACCTCCTAACTGCTGGTATGCCACTTAAAACTAAACCAAAATGCTTAATAGCCTAAGGTGACACAAGAATTACCCGCATGGAAATAAATCTACATGGACTTCAGTACGCAGGTCCATAATAAGGTGCAGAATGTAAGAGCAGACAACTCAGCAGGTAAACAAGTCTATCTTCTTACTCTAAAAAGAATAAGCAAAGTCATTCATTGAGTTTACTTTTGCATTTATTTGGCTAAGTATTTGGTGCATATAAATTTCATACAAATGTGCCAAATGCTATATTTTTTATGAATTTAGGACCAAACAAGGTAAGTTATTGTGTGCATCCTTCATTTATTTTTTTATAGATACTATTTCACACATTCCATTGACAGCTGCAAATTACTGGATGAAAGTATCAAACAAATAAGAGAAGATGCCCATGTTAAGGCAAGAACAGATATGGATTTTTTTTTTGTAATCAATATAAAAAGATTATTTTTAAATTTCAAATGCTATTTCCTCCACTAAATGAAAGAAACTGAATTCCTCTATTTAAGGCAAGTGTTAGAAACACTGGATCAAAATTTTATCATATTGAAATTAACAGGAGTCTTGCCATTGATTGTAGTGAGGCCAGAAAGAATAGGGAGGAGCATTTATTTACATATTCTGGGAAAGTAGGCAGCTCCATGGAATTTAAGATTAGTTTTAAAATGTAAAACATGATCTATTTACCACTAAAATTGAATCAGCCACAATAAGTTAATTTACTTCCCTCAAAAGCCTAAACTCCTTTACATGGGTTGCCAAATTTAATTACCAGCTCTGTATATTTAAAAACAATTAGCAGAAAGTTTAAACACCAACTCCTAAGGAAATCGGTGCTGTTTCAAACACTGGTAGCAAAAATATTTAATTCCAATAACCACAAAAATTTCAAAATCCCTAATTATTTAACATTATTTTTAAAAAGGCTACAGTGTCAGAATTTGTAAACAGGTGCAAACTAATGACTACTTCTCTTAGATCTATATGTAGAGTAACTTGAATGAACACATCAACTGTAAATGTTGGATATCGTAAGAAAGCTAGATAATCTATGTGACAAGGACATATGTGATTTATCACTTTGCTGATTGACACAAATGTTTTTATTTTCCCTTTTCTCATATTTAGAATACCATGTCACACTGAGGTGTTTATGGTAAATGTTTCTTTTTAAAAGTAGCCTGCCGTGAAGTCACTTACCAGACCATCATTAAATCAAATACTTGTTATCTTTAACTGAATGAGTAATTTTCTTATATGGACAGTAACTCACACTAGTTTGTTTATTATTCTAATGATCAAATACCCTTGGGCAACAGGCTGAGGGATGAGGAATTAGGTAAACACAGATTCGAGCTATATTTGTATGACTACAAAGATTAATCTAAAAATCATTTCTGAATACAACTATTGTAATGGAAATGTCAACAAATTTTCAACACCGTTTTCCCCCAAATAAAGCACAGTGATGATTAGAGCAGAGCAAATAATTCACAATGAATAATTTATTAAACAATTTTGTCTTGTCCCCCATTTACAAATTGTTCAGACACAGATCATGACATTCTATCATTTCTACATTATTCAAAATTATTCACAAATTTCAGCAAACACTTTGTGGTCTGCACTGTGCACAGCATTGGCTAGTTAGTCAAGCCACTTGGTATGGTATTTTGTTCCCAGACTGATTATTTATACCAATCATTCAACAGGTTGAATTATTAGAACAATACACATGACCATACACTCAGAATAGGATTTTTAGTGGAAATTTGAGTTCTGCAACCTAGAATTTGCTTGTCTCATGTATTTGCATTCCGAAAGCTTGAACATTCATATGCTTGGAAAAATGAACAAAGAGGTTTTTGTGAACTGATTCCTAGCAAATCAAATTTCATTTTGGAAATAAAATGACTATTTTGAGAATTTTTTTTATTACGCACATAGTTGATTTATACATTATGAATAATTGCAACACCTTCTCTTATTTAAGGAGTTTATTTTGAAAAGTTGGCAGCCATTTAGATTAACTGCATACATACACCAATGGATACTTAATGGCACTGTTACATTTGGAAGTACTGTACTCAATTTCACCTCCAATGGCTAACCCAATCAACTGAATCACATTTTATCTTTTTGCTGATACAGTATAAAGAATGGAAGGTCCTTTCAATATCACAAATAATATATTCCGTTTTTCTCCTAATGTGAGGTATACTTTTTGTATTTGAATACAAAGCTATCATTTTAAGGCATGGAGTGTGTAACAAGCAGAAATTATTTAAGAAAACAAACCCTATACTTCTGGAAAAGTATATTTACTGTAAGCAAAGAGATTTTTTTTGGTTATTTATCAAAATACATCAATCAATGATTAGGCTTTACTTTTTCCAGCTGACTCTTTAGGACATGAAAAATGACCTGAAATGTTTTTCCAAACACCCCCTCTTCTCCCAAAAAATAGCAAAAAGTATATGTTGGATTAGGGAATAACCTTATAGATAGGCATCAGTAATGACTGACTATGCTTTGTTCACAAATCCATCAGCTACATTATTTTGGAAACCCCCCCAGGAAATTTGTGGAATTAAATGCTAATTAACATATGTCTTAATACAGAAATTTGCTAATTGAGAAGTCACTGATTTTGGTACATTGTCTATATGTGAGATAGGCAAGTTCAGCAGTACTGATGACTGCTTTCAGGAACCCTAACAATTTCCTCTGAAACAAGAATGTGAATGTCACTTTTGTGAATATCAGACACTTTGCAGGCAAATATCTTTAAAGTGTCATTTGTTTTCCACACTAGCCACTGCTTTCTTTGCGGCATCCTCAAGGTCCCTTGCAGAGGTGATTGGTAACCCACTTTCATTCAGAATGCGCTGGGCCTCATGAACATTCGTTCCTAGAAAGGAAATTGAAAAGGTTAGCTAAGGAATACATGCTGTGAAAATGGTTTTTATTAACCCTTCATCAATCTGGTTTAAAGCATTAAATAAGAGTTCATTTCACTTTAAAGAGAGGGAAGCCAACTAGAGGTCTGAGCCTAGGAACTCTGAAAATCTAATTCCATCTCCTGACAGTGCCTACCTCTGTGTTCTCAAATAAGCTACTCTCTGACAATCACAGGAGTGATGTGAGGGCCCAATGACCAAGCCAGTGTCCACTAAGTCTATGGAAAGATACCCACTGATAATGGACCATGCTTTATTCCGTTAATATTTGTAAAACACTTTGATGATTAAAAGCACCGGACATAAATTAGCTGGATTATTTAAAAAATAACAACCCTACTACCGTTATTAATGATAACTCTAAAAGCCACCTGTGCTGGCCTCAAAGGACAAATTATTATTATTATTATTTTTAAGAAGCTTGAAGTTTTTGAGCTATCCTGAGAATTTTACTGTTTGGGAGTAGCTGATGCAGGCACCCCAGATAGAGTCCAGCCCTCTGCCCATAAAGCACTTCTGCACCTCTGCCTAAAGTCCCGAGGGTAGTGGTGATAGAAGAGTATTCATCTGTAAATAATTCCGAGAATGAGCATAACATTATACTTTGTTCCCTGAAAGACACCAATGCTGTAATATTATTTGCAAGACTATATAACTATTCAGCTTATGTGCTCTGTAGACAAACACTTCAAGTATACTCAACAGAGCACTCACATAGTCATGAATAAAAGGCTATAAATTAAGAGAGACATTTCAGGGAAATGCATATTTCACACTGTCAAACTCCTATAAAAGGCAAATGCATTGTTAAATGAGATCAGATTAATGAAAAGCGATGACTGATTGTCATTGAAGCTCTTCGTTTATTAATACTGCACAGGGACAGGTCCTTTGAAATGTTCTGGCACAGTGATCATATGTACTTAGTGTTTCCCCAGAAGTCTCTGCCCTGGTTTGATGCAATGCATTTGGCACCCCCTGGAAACACCAAACTGAAAATGATGGCAGTTTTGACTTGCATATCATGATGTGTGAGACAAAGGATTTAAGAAGTTACAGGCAGATGTTCTTTCGCTTAACCCTTTCCAAGGATTTACGAAAGGGAGATGGCGACCCATGCAAGGTAAGCTGCTAAGTAACTGAAACCCCAAAAGGGAAGATAGTTAAGAACTAGGCAAACAGTTCACAATCCTCAGTGTGTTTGATAACGTTCAGTTCATTCACTTACTTTAAACGGGCTCTATTTTTTACTAAGCTGTTCTCTATACGTAAAACACTCGGGCATTAGAGAAACCTGTGAAACCAACAGTGAATTTACTGAACACGATATTCATAGCCAAAAACCTTATCTGACTATGAACGCCCTTTGCCCAATATGGTAAAAGTGTGCTGAACAAAATGGGACAAATTTGACCCTGATTTCAGGTATCATAGAGGCTCAGATGTGTCAGGAATGGGGGCCACAGAGTTCCCTCGACATATGGATTAAACAGATACTGCAATTCATGAGACTATGAGCCTAAAGCTAAACTTTCTGAATTATTGATGTTGTTGCTCCGAATTCCAAAGTCTATGTCTTGACCCTCAAAAACCTTATGCTTCTATAACCACAGGTACACATCCATCGAGAGCCTTGGTCACTAGAGAACAATATCGAGTGCTCACTCTTCTCTGGGGACTGAGAAACTCTCTCTTATAACCCTTGAGTTGTTGGAGGAACACTTGTCAATAGCCATGTGAACGAAGACTGTTAAGTGATTAGGTAAAAGAATTATTTCAATTTTGCCAGATATAAAGTCCTAATAGAATCACTTTACTGAACTGTGCTTAGTAGGGACAACATTGACTTTAACCTTAAAGATTCAACGTTTTCACAGTTCTAACACCTAGTAAAATTTCTCATGCTGAACAGTGGAAATGTCAGTCAACAGCATTTACCGAACTAGTCAAATACGAAACAACAACAAATTCAGGGGCATAGAAATGAGTAATTTCTTGTAAATGTCATTTGCCAGTACTTAAGTTTGTTTAAAATGTAACAGTAACTTTCAATATTCCCCATAATTTATCCTCCAACTCTCTTCTGTTACATCAATAATCCCTTTCAGTTTGGAGGGCAAAGAAAATTCAGAGATGTGTGTATAGCCAGTCCTTGAGTTACGAACAAGTTACGGACCAAACACTTGGCTGTAACTCAAAGTGTTCGCAACTTGGATCCCATTGAGTTACATGGCGACCGCACTGTTCGTAAGTGCGGATCGCGTTCATAACTCGGGGACTGCATTTACGACCACTTTGGTCGTAAGTGCGGATGGTCGTAAGTGGAGGTGGTCGTAAGTCAGAGACCGGCTGTATATCACACTGATGTGCTGGGCCTATTTCTTTAGCATCACTGGTTCAACATAGTACCCAAATGGTGCAAATCCACAGAAGCCTAGTTGTACCAACTTTACTGTATGGCAATGAAAGTGGGTGCTAGGGAAGGCCGAAGAGTGGCGGGCGGATGGATGCTTTGGATTCTCCCGGTCTGTGTCAGTTGCTCCACATTAATGAGCAGAACAAGTTCAGAAACGGATATTCGTAGCTAAACCCAGAAACTGCCTCCACCGGTACTGGTCCAGTTTCAGGGGCTTCTGTAGCATAGGCCTATTGTGAGGCTGGAAGACCAACAAGTTACGAAGCATGTTCATCAAGGAATGCTGCTGCACGTTTGACAATCACAAGCTTTGATGGTGAGATGAGACCGCCACTGATCCATGGCCACAGACACAATCTGCAAGAGACAATGACCCTTTGGGATTTGCCTTGATGATAATGACTTGGATGTGCATTACTATTCAGACAAATCCCCCAAGATGCATCCCCAAAGCCAAGACAGTAAGAACTATGAGGTATAGAACATCTGGTGTGAAGTCCTCCTCACCAGTCTAAACCCGGTACATGAAGTAAATGCCAGAGCAACATAAAAAGGCTAAAAAATTCCCAGATCCATCTGAGGCAAGATTCCCTTGGCACTGGATCCGAGGAAGTTGGCTGTAAGGTTGCCTACAAAGTATCCCCTGACAATCTTTGATGTAGGGCAATACATGGGCGGCAGGACACACTGGGTCTGGCTATGTTGCAGCCTACAATTTGGTGCAGATAGGCTAATATAGCTCCCAGGCATGTCTATGTTACACTGGGGGCCTCTCCAGCCCCCAAAGCAGCTCAAGATTGGGAGGATGCAAAATTCACTTAAAGCCCGATAACCTCTGCGAGCTTTAGGATGAGAATCAAATCACATGCATCTGTGGCATGCATCTCTGGTCTCTAAACATCAATGAGATCGTATTGTTGGTGCAAGCCAAACATTACTGAATACCGATGGAGTGTCATCCTTCTCAAGCACAGACAATACAGTATTTGGCACTTAGATATGATAGAGTTTGAAATAATCGATAGAGTTCTGTCCAAAACTATACAATGAGAATCTAGTGAATTCCCTTAAAAAGAAGTTCAACACTATGTAACTAAAACTGCACCCACCCATTCTCCCTTCCCCACCCTTCTTGCTTCCTCTCTTACTTCTGCCAGACACTGCCCTCAAACTGCCTTTTTGTCTCCCATCATCTGACCCCTTCAACGCAAGCTTCCTTGAGGCTATTTCCTCTTAGCTCCTAGCCTCACTCACCCTCTCCTTCATATTGCACTTCCCTTTCTCTTTTTCTACACTCCACTTAGCTCCTCCAGCTCCCAAGTACGTCATGATCTCTCCAAACATCAGAAACCTTCCCTTTCCATCTGCTGGCCCAAGCTACACAGAAAGAAGCTGCAAAGCAGCAACCTGAGAGCCAAACTTTGCTGTGTCCACTTTTCTATTTTATTGGCTCAGCTATCTTTCTATTAAGACAGTGCAGAGGCCTCTGCTCTGTTGACCCCTTTGTTTTTGGCTTGTTTAGTAGACTATTCTTAAGAGTACCACACAAAGGCAATCCTACGAAAAGCCAGCACAATTTCCCTTTGCCACTGGAATGTAATTAATGTCTTCTCAATATTTAACAATCGATGCTGCTTCAGCCTTTTAATCAATGCTAATCCTAAACGCGAGCACAAGGATGTTAACCCATGAAAGTGTATTGCACACCACTCATGAATATGCCAGGAGAATGCTGTAGAACACTAAGATAAACTCTTATCTTAGTGTTCTGCAGACTGTCTCAGGAAAAAGGTAATTTTTCAAGAAACAGGCTGATTTTTTTTAATTTCAAAATTAAATGATCCTGCCATCGTTCTGGGTGAACTAACACTGTAGGGTTTCAAGTCCTTTTTTGGATCATCTTTTTCCTTTCCTGATTCCTTTTAATCCCAGCTCCACACCCTTTTTCAGGCACAGAGATAGACTAACAAAGGTTAATGGTGAAGGCTTCGGACTCTTCCAAAACAAGAGTTATTCAGATTCCTCACTGTTTATCATCCTTTCATTTAGGAAAAGAGAGCAGGGAAGAGAAAGCTGGACCCTTTTTTTCAAACAAAGCTAAGTGACAATTCTGGAAGTCGATCCACTAAGCAACATGCAAGGATCCCTAGTCAGGTTATCGTGGCCACATCGTTGCAATTCACATTAGGGACTAATTTTTCCATCCATGTGCAGGATAAATTTTGTACTGTGCGCTAAGGCATGTGCAGATGTGCACCACCAGTAGGAACACATGCTGCCAGCTGTAAGCACTCTGCTAACCAGCTGGGCGGCATCTGAATTTCTCCTGGGCAGCCGCCCAAGTACCCAGCTTAGGGAACACTGCTAGGGACTGCATCATTAAGTTGCCAGCATAAGGACCTGAACTGATCCTCTTTAAGGACAGATCCATTAACTCTCCCCACACCAAATTCCTCATTCATTTGCTGCATCAAAATGTTTAATTACTTCATAATTCCTAGACCTACCAAACTGAATTTTAATTACATTTGCAGTTATCCTTTAATTATCCTCTTAATTATTAATCATGCAGTAAACATGCTCAGTAGCAAGCAACTTTCTCTACAGGATGCTCATGATTTCAAAGAGTGACTTCGCTGAACAGAACCATTGAAAGGTTTGTTTAAAAAAAACAATTATACAATATAGCGAGACAACTACAGCTCTATTCTGCCAGAAGTGAGAATCTGTCCCTGCACTGAAGACATCGCAGAGGCAGGTGGCTGAAGGAGGAATAAGTAACCATTTATTACTGTCTTAGCAGCACTGGGGGAAGAGGTCATGCTTTCTGTCCCCATGAACGGCATAGACAGTCACAGCTGATGTACAGAGGTCAATGACATAACATAAGAACGGCTGCACCGGGTCAGACTTCTATCTAGCCCAGTATCCTGTCTTCTGACAGTGGCCAATGCCAGATGCCCCAGAAGGAACGAACAGACCAGACAATCATCAAGTGACCCCTCCCCTGTCACCCATTCCCAGCTTCTGACAACTAAGCAGCAACTGAAATCTATGACAGAAGGGAGCTCTGCTTGGCTTGTAATGTTTAGAAAAGTCCTACAGAATTTCATGGACAATTATACCCTTGATACAGTTGTTTCCCAGCCACCCTGTAACAAAGCTTCAGGGGGTAGCCGAGTTAGTCGGAAACTGGAAAAACTTAAAACACAACCAATAGTCCTGCAGCACCTTAAAGACGCACAAAACATGTAGATGGTATCATGGGCTTTCAGATGAAGAAGTGGGTTGTACCCACAAAAGCTCATTATACCATCTACATGTTTTGTGCGTCTTTATAGTGCTGCAGGACTATTTGTTGTTTTTTTAAGTTTCACCCTGTAATATTTAAGGAAGAAATACATCATCACATGCAAAAGAACTATTCCGAGTGGTTTAAAAAAGCCTACAGAAAAGATATCCTTCTCTATAAAGTTCTTTAGGTTGTTAGAATAACTCTTATGGACTCTCATTTAAAGTCCATAGAACCTGATAGGATTAATCTGGCCCATAGGTACAACAATTATAACTAAGATTAGACAGATGGATTGCTAGATAGGCTTCTACAGGAATTTTCCATAGAAGGAGAGGGTGAAAGAGAGACTGACTTTGCTGGCTACTTTCCTAACATTATGTTTTTTGTAGTTATCCAAGTATTTAAAACTAACATTTGCTCTTCATGAAGTTGCTCAGATTAATCTAATGACAGGTCAGATGGGGAGCAGTACATTAGATGTGTGCTGCACCATGCTGATTGCTCTAGATACTTCTTGACTATTGTATTAACAAAATCAATACAAGACTCGGGCTAAAAAAAAAAAAAGGATGCAAAAGGATGGAAATAGGAAGTTGGAGAAGTGAATAAATCTCTCTCACAATCATGTGTGATTTTGGTACTTAAATACAAAAAAGCCTTTTATGCAGGACGTACATATGAAGATACTTTCAACAAGCATGCTGTAAATAACTGATATTTTCTGCTTCTGCAAATTCAGTTGATTTTGTTAACTAAGTAGTGACAGACAATTTAAGCAGATGGATAAAACAGAGAACTTGAACGATGTCCCCAAAACAGTCGGAAAGCACTGGAAATGGTTTTTAAAACTAAATAATCTGAAAGCATTAGAAACAGACTTAAAAACTAAAGTAAAATGCCTTCTATGACAAGTGGATGTTAAAGAAAAAAAGCCCCATGGATCTAGTCCACATTAACCTCCTGCCACTGGATGGTGTCAGAGAACTGTAAACAGAATTCCATAGGTAGGCTATCAAAATAATCTGCCCTTCACTTGTGCTGTGATCAGGCATATGGCAGTGAAAATGCACAGTATAACAGGTAACTTTTTACTTGACTCCTACTATAAGAACATCGTCCTAGACAGGTAAAGTGAATCTCTCTCTTTTTTCTCTCCCAAGTTAATATCAATGTCACTCACTGGATTAGCCTGCAACGTGTATTTTACCAGCACATTTTTTCATTCCACTTTATTTCAAATACACTTTTGAATCCCAGCCCCAGAAGGATCATAGTGTTTGCTGAGTGTCGTGTTTCAAATTCATGCTGCTGGGTTGTTACCACTAACGCAGCAATTTATTATATATTTATTTGAAGTAATAGTACCTTAAAAACCTCTTTATAAATTACTATATTTATATATTTTCTATTGCTACCATTTTAACAACACATGAAAACAGTTGATAGTGTTACAAACGTGTATCTCGGTACATCTACACAGTGATAAAACACCTGCAGCACCAATTCTCAGAGTCCAGGTCAGCTGACTTGGGTTTGTGGGGCTCGGGCTGGTGTCCAGAATCTGGGACCCTCCTCCTTGCTGGTTCAGACTGAGCCTGAACATCTACACTGTAATTTTATAGCCCATGAGCCATGGTCTGCATCAGGTGACCCCAGAGAGCTGTGGCCTATTGCAAGTCTTTCAGTACAGTGCAGACCTAGCCTATAGAAACTATCGATACTCAGGAACATTACTAGTTTGAATGAAGAAAAAAACACCCCAGTGTTTTTATAGCACATACACATTAAATAGAAACAGACTTTTTGCTGCCATTCTAAAAGTTGAGGGTCAGGATTGGGTTCAAGATTTCAGACCCTTAACATGAACTAAGGCATAAGGGGAGAAAAAGTGTTTGCATCTGGTTGTGTGCATGAAAGCAAGAGAAATAAAGAAATAACATTAAAAAATGAGAACATGGTTCCCAGAGGACGTTTTGTTATGGAATCACGGTGAGATATTTCATTAGCCATATTTTGGATTGTAAGGCTTCAGTGATACCACATTGTGACACACAACGTTTCAACGTCATGGCACTGTGTGGTGGTATATATCAAGGCAATTTATCTCCATTAGCATACATGCAGTTTAGAGATAGATATGCGCAATCCTGAAAGTACAAGAGTGGTGTTTGGAGTGGAAAATAGAACCTTTCATTTAGTCTCCAGTTAACTTTGGGCTTAAGTAACTGCCAACTGAAGACTATTTGGTGACATATGCATTTGGTAGCCCTTGGCTAGTTAGTTAAGAAGAGATTATCTTCTATCACTTCACTGCAGAAATCCTTTAAAAACAATTTTCTATTGTGACATTCCTTTCTCCATTTTCTCTCTTATATTTTTGCCAAAACATTTTTCATGTTGAATTTTCAAACTCGGGATGTTAGAGTGGGGTTAAGATTGGTCAAATAATATTTTGTCATATTTTAAATGTGTATACATAATATCATATGTTCTCTTCTCGTTAATAACAATTTATGGTTGCTCAAGTTTTTGGTAGATTTACATACAACAGCAGCATTTGTGCTCACAAACTGGACAACAAATAGCATTCAAATATGCAAACAAAGGAGATACATAATTGCTCTACTTGTGTGTGAAAGCAGTTCCCATGTGCGACTCTGAAATTCTGAGCATGCAAAATTTTAGGTCTACAAACTTAACTAAAAACTTGGTTTGGCAATCTTGGAAATGGAAATTTAAAAGCCAATTGTGAAAACGAGGTTCTGTCTGCCTTCTAGCATGAAGCATATACAATAACAAAGTCAACTCCCATTTACTCCTTTCCCTCTAGACATACTGTATTGGAAAGAAGTTCACTTTTTGAAGGAAGAGAATGTCACACATTCCTACCCAAAAACCAGATGGCGAATATTTCATGTTACCGTGACAAAATTAATCTCTACATTCCTCCCTTCCCTTAGTTTTTATTTTATTGGTGAGCACATCAATAAGTTGCATTTTGGCGTTAGCCCAACATTTGCCAGTTAGTCTGCGTAGAACCCAGTTGTAACAGCATGTTATATTAAAAGAGAGAAACAAATCCTCTATAATTGCTGCAAGTTCCCAGTAGAAACAACGATTCTTATATCTATAAAAGTGAAAACCTAGAATGTGTGTTTTTTCCAGTCACCCACGAGCCTTTTAAACAAAAATAGTCCTGCGTCTCAGCTGCTGAGTTCTTTTCTGATAAGCCAAGTAAATACATGTAATTATAAAGTTACCATTTTCAAAGAGGAAAGTAATCCTTGCTTTATCCACTGGTAAAACAGCTTGTAATTATTATACAGCTGAGACCAAAGATTTGTCTACAAAATCCTGCTAAATCAAGACAGATTTGACTGATTAAAACTTTAGTCATCAAGACATTTGTAATACATTGCATGTGGGCAAAGAGTCTTTAAAGTGCAGGCCACAAATCCTTTAGATTATTGGGAATAATCATGAATCTTCTGTTGGGAAAACATACAAAATGGAAATACGAGAATGTGTGTGGGTCTCTCTCTTGTCCAATGAAACGCAAAATAGTATCAGTTTTGTTTTACAATATTTCGGGGACTCCTTATTGCTTTCTCTGTATTGATTATTAATTCAGAACCATTTTAGTTTCATACAAACTGATGGGTGTTTAAAGAAGAACAACATAGATGATTACGGGGTTGGAGAGATTGACTTTTGGAAGACAGATTAAAAGAACGCCTATGAATAGCTTGGCTGAATGATTATGGTAGCAGGGGATGGGGTAGTCACACAAAAACAGTCTATAATTAAAGTACCTGAAAGCTGTAAACACCATGTAAGTCTTTGCTTAGGGGGCTGCAAGAATAAAATTATGACTAATAAGATGAATGAAAAGAACACGAGGCCGATCAGTGATAGTGGCAATATAATAGTGGGGCAGTTTCCAAAGGGAACAGTGATAGCTCCATCTCCTAAGACACTTACACCAGTTTCAGTAAAGCACTAAGCAGATCCCAGGAACCACAGGAAGGGAATGGTGGATTTACTGATTTTTTTTGTTCCACCTTTAACTCCAACAGACTGAGCAACACATACGACTCTTCAGCGATAAAGGTCCCAGACACAACGGGACCAATGCACTGGTTGTCATAATAAACCATGCCCAGGCGGTGGTACAAGGGACATACAGGAGTCTCAATGAGTTTGGGGGAGAAATCTGTCAGCACAAGCAGCCCTGCACTGCCCCTGCTTGCAAACTCCTATGTAACCATGAGTGAGAGCATCCATTGCTATGGAGATACTGGCCTGCAGCAGGTTAAAGCAGTACCTAGGGTTGCTCTGATTTACACCATGGGTTGCAGCAGCTTTTGCAGAGTTCCAGACTCTGGAAGGGGCAATCGTTGTGAAAACAACATGGCACAAGGCCCAGATATACAGGATCATGGAATGTGCAACTGACAAATAGATGCAAACATTAAGAATACCCAAGTGATTCTTATTAGGCAGACAATAATTTAAGATGGGCCATAAACATTGCATCCTCTAGATGGTTTAAAAATGGTAATAACCAGTCTACAACTCCAACCTTGAATTACCTGTTTCTAAACATAATAGCTTTTCAGTTCCTACACCAATGCACTAATGGCTATTAAATCAAGCAAAGTACAGCTGCTTTTAGCAAAAAACTAATCAAACAACAAAAGTTGCATGAAAAATAACCAAATATTGAGGCTTTACATATAAAATTAATCTTGTCTCTTGGTTACCTCCTTTTCTTTCTGAGTCTCCCCCACTAAATTACTTTGCTCGTTTGCCTTTCTTTAGGACCTAGGGAATGTTTCATCATCCAATGAAATCCCTGGCAACCTATTTCTATGTCTCAATTCAGAGATGTTTAAAGTTCTCCTTAAATGGCAGAGCAGTGGATCATCACTGTGGTCATGCTGCTGAATGCTTTACTTAGATATCATGATGGTAAGTGTGGCATAAGGATGTGCATAGAATAGCAATGCATGCTAGATGTTTTGGTACCTCTTGGCGTCATGTGGAAATGACCTATACACAGCAGAATGACACCAAGTGACATGCAAACTTAGTTCCTTCGCCATGTTAAAGAGAATAAACTTCAAATATAGAGGCTCACAGGGCCAAACCATGCCCCGAGGCTCTCTGCACACAGCACTTGCATTTGGGACAACATCTACCCACCCCTCTACTAAGAAGCATGGTGCATCTGCCAGGGACTTTCCATATTCTTATTTGGTACAAAGGAAAAACAATGAGCCTGGTTTGTTAAAAATGCATTGTCTGGCTCTTGATGTAGCTGTAAGACCACAATTGCTTCTCCTCCCCACCCCCTTCACTAAGCTGGAAAAGCCAGAGAGGTTCTAAGGTGGTGGGAATTATTCCCTGCAAAGACATCATGTGACAGCACCAGCTGCTCTGCAGTTCTGACGCAGGGGCAGTTCCTACTACAGATGGATGAAATATTTTCACAACTGCTGGAATTTCAATTTTTTGGAACAAACATTCAAAGACAGTTTACGTTTTTAAAAACATGCACACAGATACACAAGCTCTAATTCCTGTTGTTCTGCAAGGAGCAAGACCATTGGGTCAGCCCTGAGCTGGCTGGTGTATATAGGGGAAAGTACCAGAGCTACAAATGTATTTGTGGGCAAATGCTGACTTTGAAACAGAGACCTCCTATCACCACTCCTCTCCAGGCCCAGTCTAGAGGAAAGAGACGGGCCTTCCATCAAACCCACAAGGCCAGAGACTCAGACTCTAACACATCAATCCCAGGACCAAGAGCCCTTCCCAATGAACATTCTGCCACCAGCCCTTCCAACCTGGGCAGTCAATAAAAAACATCCCAGTTGATTCCATCTACTACAGCGGCAAACAGGGAGAGAGGTGGCCTCACAATTTGTGTGAAGAATTAAAACAGAAAAACCGCAAACACCACAAACATAATGAAACAGGCTTCATTGCAAACGTCCTTAACCACCGTTACAATCAAGTGTATCTGTAGCACAGTTAAATGATTGGCTCTGACTATGCCCTTGTAACTCTCAAAGTTTGGTATACAATATGAATCAGTTTGCACACTAAATTTGTGAATTACCAAGATCATTAATATTCTGACTGGCAAACTATTCACATTCTTTGATCGATCAAAGAGAGACCTATGTGGAGAAATATGTAGTAGGATGCTCAAAGGACTAATCTCGCCTTTCATGTTTTCATGTTAAAGTAAATTAATGTAACTTGCCAACAAAATAACCCACTATAGCATGAATATTGATTTGACTGTGGAAAATGCCTTTAAAAACACCAGTTAGGAGTCCAAATGCAAAATGCTCATCAAAAACAAAAGATTTCAAACATATGAATGCTGATGTCAGATTTTGACCCCTGGTCCACAGGGCTCTTCGGAGCTACTAACTTCTAGCCTGCCACTTAGTGACCTGTTAACTGTTGTCAAATGAGGAACTGAACTCTGACACAGGATGCCAGTCCTGGAAGCCAATTGGCAAAATGCTGGTCATCCTGATTGGTTCATAGCTTCTATGTAAAGCCAACACTGAAATAGAAAATTGTTTATTCAACTGGGTTCTCCCTGCTTGGGACTGCTTCTCCTGCTTCCTACTTCTACTGCTGATCTCCTGGTACCCTGACTCTGCCTTACGCCAGACACCTTACCTCTGTTTGCCCTCTAGCCTGACTCTTGAGTTCTGCTTCAACCACTTGGTCAGACTGCCCACATCCTTGTCATTACAGTGGCGCTGACTTCAGAAGATTGCAGGAAACCAAAACATTTTCCCTCTTATTGCTAATAAAACCGATCTTCCTGCCTCAGTTCTTGCAGAAGACATTTCAGAAACTGACAAAGAATTATGGAACTTTTTTCAGAGAGCAAAACAACAACAACAAAATATTAAAACCAGCATCTGTGGAGCCTCTAGACTTTTTAAAGCTTCACCGACTTTAAGGCCGGAAGGGAACATTATGATCATTTAGTCTGAGCTCTTGCATAGCACAGGCCACAGAACACCCCCCAGCGATACCTGCTTCAAGCTTGTAATTTCTGGATTGGCTAGGGCAGAGATTAAGAACTCAAAATATAGAAGCTCATCTGGAACTTATTCAAGCTGCCATCCCCCAACCGGCTGTGTTTTAAAAACTGAGCTGGAGAGCTGGGCAAGAACAGGCCATCCAAGTAGAATAATGCTGATCTCTTTTATATTATTCTTCATTTTTCTTCTGTTGATGGTATTATAATTGGTTTCTGTCTGGATGCATGTGTATGCTACAACTGTGCTGAATAAAAATGATTTGGAATGGGGAAAAAGCCACCTAGCAAATATGTAGTTCCATGAAAGCATTTTCTCCATTCTACTCATCTGAGGAAGTGGCTGGCTTTTGCCCACGAACGCTCATGATACTATATATATATATATATATATATATATATATTGTTAGTCTCTGAGGTGCTACAGGACTACTCGTTTTTTTTAAAGTTACAGACTAACATGGTTACCCCTCAGATTTTCTGACTGGGTTGGAAATACTGTGAGCACAGCTCTTCTCTTTGTGTTTCAGCCCTTCCACTTAAATCTGGGACCAGGAACTACAGAAATATGTGGGAAGAGTTTACTTATTGTATTTTACATTTATAGAAAAGATCACAAAACCTCTAGCTAGGGCTTTAGATACTTTTCCAGATATGAGAAGTATGACCAGACTAACAGAAACGGAAATAAACAAAGCCAGGAAAGGAAGAAAGGAAATAATTTAAGTACACATCCCCATTCCAATATCGGGAAAAAGAGATGGGCTTTGCTATGTTCTCTGAAGATCAATGGATTTGGGTGATTTTAGACCAATGGCAGGAATGAATTCCAAAGTTCAGGGTTCCTCGCAGAGAACCACCAGCCAGAAACTTCCTCTCTTCTACATCAAAGGTGTTTTTGCATGTGTGCCTGTGCTTTAGTGAAGAGGCAAATGCTGCAGTCTCTAATCAGGAGAATCTCCTACTCAAGTTTGGCTTGAGAAAGGACCGAATAAAGACTGGAAGATATGACCCTAAATCTGGTGCCAGGAAAAGTTCCACAGGTGAAGAGTTGGATCAATTCTTACTGCACCTGAAGTAGTTTGCGCATCTTCTGCTGGAGCCCAAAGAACAGAGTAAGCTGAAGTGGAACGTGATGTAACTGAGTGCAGCTGAGAGTTGTCAGCAGGCCCGCCCTAGGGCAAGCCAAGCAAAGCAAATGCCGTGGGCCCCATGCTTTCGGGACCCCGCGCTGCTGAGTATTCACCATCCACTGGCTGGGCCCGGGGCCCCGCTCTCAGCATCCTGCCTTGAGCCCCGCAAACCTTGGCTGTCAGGAGCCCCAAACCTTTATCACTCACCTTCAAGTCTGACTACTAGAGGTACCTTCAGTTCGAGCTCTCGGCAAGCTTTGGTAATGCCATTTGCTATAATGGCACAGTTCACAATCCCACCAAAAATATTGACCAGTATTGCTTCAACCTGAAACAAACAAACAAAAAAAGATTCAGTCACCTTTTTAGGCATTGCTTTCCAAACAAGGGATAAAGTTCAGCCAAGGGATAAATTCTCTGCTTTTATACATTGTCAGCAACTACTGAAATCAATAAATGGGACCTGTGTAACCCAAGAGGAGAACTTGCTGCTGGGCCAAAAAAGGTGTGTCCTGCCTATAATGAGCTGATTGGTGGTCTCAGTTTAAATCGTTGGGGGGTAAGGCATTCACACTGCAAAAACCATTAGTTTGGAGACCGATCTACTCGAGGTGGGCACTGGAAAAAGTTTAGGCATAGCAGTTAGGCAGTAGGCACTGTTCTTATCTTTGGCTATACTGTAACCTTTATTGGGTACAGACAGATTCAGTTACTGGTGCAGTCAAATTAATACCCGGAATAAGGGAACACAGTTGTACACATTTGTGGCCCAACAATTCTAACGAGAGAAATCCATTCTCATAGTGGCTCATTCAAGTGATGCAACAGGCCTTGTGCTGGCCCTTTGCATGGGGGTGAATTGCATGTCCTTGCCAAAAAGCAGTGACATGGTGTCAATAGAAGACCATTTTAAGTTTTTATTTTAAACCTAAGATAAATAAAAATAAAAAGAAGATGCAAGTTAAGCTTGACTAGCAAGCAAACCAAAGATAAATATCCTCTACATGTTAATATTAGTTAAGAAACAGCAGAATGGGATACATTGTTAAGAAAACGCCTTATCTTTCCTGCTTAGCATAAAAAGCAAAAAGCTACTAATACACTGTAGGAATGAGAAAGGCATATTTGCATTTGTGACAAAAAATAAGGCAATTCTTATATTCTGTAGCAGACACTTCTAATTTTCTTAATAATGAAATTTAGTATGTGGATACTTAGTGAACAGTTTGCATGTACTCTATATTAAAAGTAGCACAGATAAAAAAGTAATATACTCGTCTTGACTTGATAAATAGGAGTAAGAAAATCCTTTATAATTAACAAGGAGACATAGGTAATGAAGAGAATTCATTACAACAGATTAATTGATAACACCTACAGAAAATGGCTATTCGTCAACTTTGAGGAATTGAAATTCCTGCACCCAATTCTCAATTAAATTATCCTACAATACATGCAAGACATTTGTGGATGCTCTTTGTGCCCCCTTTTAAAATTATGCCATTCAAAGACAGCAAGAAACAAAAGGTATAATGTTCATTTTAAAGCTAAACATAGTAACATGCCCCAGGAAAAATACCTTTAAAATAAGACCCATCTAATTTGACTATATTAATGCATCAAGATTATTATTCCTTGTGGTATAACTTGGTAAAACTTTTAACTATCTTAGTAAGTTACTAAAAAATAATCTTTAAGCAGGTGTGCCTTTCACTGCAATTCACTGCAATTTGTAGCTGTCACAATAGGCCACCCAGAGAAGATTTTCTCCTCTTCCAAGCCTAGCTGCCGTACATGGGTCGTTGGGTCTTGGTCTTGTGTATGTGGCACAGACGGGATGAAGAGAGGGTGCAGAGCAAGGGGTTCCAGAGTTGTAGTCTTGTGTCCAGTGGGATCATTCCCCCAAGAACTGGAAGAGGCAAGAAAACACCAGTGCCCTACCCCCCTTTAATTTAGCTACAGCAGGTAACAGCCTTCATTGTGTTTCTAGCACTGCAGTACAAGTCCATTGGGGACCCCAGCTACATTTTTGGGTTACTAATCCTTGTTGAACTCCATGCAACCACCTCAACACTGCTACTGTTACTTACTCTAGCTAGGCTAAAGCTAGCACAGGTATACCTCTTAGGCTACAATCACACCACAAGTGCCCCAAATGAACATTTTGCCCAGCTCGAGCGTCAAGTTTGTGCTGGCACCAAATACATTTCCTGCAGTCATGCACGTTCATGTTTTGCAGCAACTGGGTTTAAGATGTCATTGCAGGCAAAGCGCTATAATTAGCTTCCTGTGATTGCAATGCCATAGACCGAGAGTGAAAGCTTGCCACTGTTAGCATTATTTCCATCCTTGAGACATCTATTTAAAAAAAAATAAAACTAACCTTTCTCTTAGTACCAGAAATTGTTTCATTAGTATCTGTCAGTTGATCTCAGATTGCAAAACGTTGGTCATTACAAGCACGTGCAGTATTCATAGTACAAAAAGGAATGCTGAGCTAAGCACAGTTTTAATATGATTAAGAAGGCAATGTATCATCTCAATGTTTCTTGTCACTTCTTCTGTTCCCATCTCCAGAGATTTCTTCATACTGTCTAGTATATGTGGAACAGTCTCCATATGTTCATGCGCTAAGCATCCTCTCTATTTCCCCTCACATTTCCTATTAAAAGCCCCTTCTTTCACCTAGCCTTCCATTATCAATCCATTAGAATACTATGAGGCCCTACCTCTTTCCTCATCCCCTTAGTGTCTGCACTGGAGTCATGCAGTTTAGATTTGCTAGCTCCTCTGGGTAGCCTCCTGACTCATCTAGTGTTTCCTGAATCACTATGCTCACTTGTGACAATTAATAATGTCTAAATGCCAATATCTGAATTTCTTCCTGAGAAGTGTTGTGATAATTGGGCTGACAAACGTACCCTAACTACCAACTCAATTATAAAAGGTATATGTAAGTTTGTAAGAGGTTACAATAACCTATAACAACAAATGCTGATGGAAAGTAGGTCATGCTGCTTTGTAAATGTTACAAACAGGTGCAAGAGAACCAAACAGGGAAACAAACAACAGCCATGCCAATATCATTTAAGGACTGAGTCAAACTCATGCTTGGTCAAAAACAGGAGACGTGGAACCAGAAATAAATGAATCAGAAGGGATGTGTCAGATATTAGGAAGGGATACGCTATTCCATTCATCATTCCCTTGCTGGGTGCTTAAAAGACAGACTTGGAGATGGTGGTGGTGATGGGGGAAGAGGACAGAAGAAGAGATGAGGCTACTGAAGTGAGAATCACCATCAGGACTGCCATCCCTGGTGTTTCCCACTGGCACCCCCGGCCTTCAACATCCTGATCCTAAGAGATGCCCTCATCTAGCCAGGCCAGAGAGAGGGTACGGTCCAGATGACATCACTCCCCTCCCATCTCCATCTCAATCCCAAACACCACCTGAGATGAAACAGGATCAGAATTCAACAGCAGCAGCAGCTGCATTACATCGCAACTAATTTCTTCTCTTTTATCCAAAAGGACGATTATAACCCTCGCTGATATCATCTAAGTGACTGTCAAACCAGGGCTGTGTTTCCTTCTAAAACTCTGTCCTATTAAAGAGAAAGGAACACGGGATGTTGTTAAAATGAAAGCCTTTCTTAATACTTTACTTCCACAGAAATCCTTCATTTCTGAATCTTTAATAATAAAAGATTAGAGATGATTGTGATGATGTTTTTGTACCAGGGTTCCAAGCATGCATAGATCCCTATACTGTATACTGAACCTTAAACCTTGTTTAACACTCTTTAATGTTGGACAGTGACTGGATCACATGAACATCTTTGACCTATAAATTCCATATAAATTAATAAAACAGAAGTTAGGTACCATACTTCAATATACAAGACCATATCTGCTACATTTTTAAGTATTCTACCTACACCAGCAATAACTGGCTATATACATAGTGTTATGTATGGTACTTCATCATCATCAGTATACACACGATGACATAAGGAAAGGAATAATCTCCTCGTTATACCAATATATACTCCTAAATTCACTTCTAATTACTTCTCTTCTCCACATGGTTCAGACATAGATGTCAATATTTTTATTTAACAGCATCTTTCAATTTGCTAAATGTATGCATTTTTCATGCATATTGTCGTGTATTCATTACATTCCTTTCCAGATACTATGGTAATGGTGTCAATGTGTTTTATTTATTCCAGCTTGGGTCATGCTGTTCTCGTGTTCTTTCCATCATTGACGCATACAAAGGCAAAAGCCCAATAAATTTATCACCTGGCTGTGTGCATCTACACCCACCCCCACCCCCACACTTAGTGTTTGCAGATAGAAAACAGAAAATCAGCCTTTCAAGCTCTAAGCATACTAATCTTTTTTTGGCAGATGGATGCTTATGCATAGATAAAATGCCATCCAACTGCCTTGAGAGGTGCTGACCAGGACAGCCCTAACGAATGGAGAAGCAGAACACATGCTGATGGGATTCTCCCTTACAGGGCTGGCTTTAGGCCGATTTGCCCGATTCCCTCGAATCAGGCCCCGCGCCCTAAACCTGGAAGTGTGCCGGGTGCGCTGCGGGAGGGGGCGTTGGCCCCAGAGGAGGAGCGCGGCAGCTTGTGTGCGCCGCGGGAGGGGGAGTTGGCCTGTGGGTTTTGCTGGAAGGCGGGACTGTGCCCTGTAGCTGGGGATTTATAGGGGCTGTGAGTTGTTTGTTTGTGTGCTGGGTTGTGTGTTTTTTGTTTTTTTGGCTCAACCAAAATTTGGTTTGAATTGGGCCACGCACTTCTTAAAGCCAGCCCTGCTCCCTTACATAGTCTCTAGCCACTTGTTGGCTGGCTCGGGGAGGAATGGTGCTGACTGGTTCCTCCCTCTCCCTTCATTGACTTAAAACCCCATCTTGGGCCATGGGGAGCCTCTTTCTGAGCAATTCAGCAGACCCACCCTTCTCGCCTAGTACTAATAGTCTCCAAGCTGTATGTAGCGGGTCTGATCGATCACCTGTTTTGGGACAGGATTTTTTTTCTTTCTAAAGAGGCCAAATTGGAAAGGGTCTCGGAGGCTTTTGCCTTCCTCACTCATCCTGGAGACAAAGTGAAAGAGGAACAGGATTTAATCATTAGTGGTAGGTTTTGGTAAGGGTCTTAAGTTCATTGCAATTTGTGGCCAGTTCCCAATGTTGTCAAAAAGGATAAAAAGAAAGGTTCTCAGAAGAAAAAGGCTTGGGATTTTACTAATTGGGCCTTGTGCTTATGGGAGAGGGGAAGACATCATGGCCTTTGTGGGCTCCGGTTTTCTCTTTTAGCACCACTGCTGGGGGATGGGTGGCAGAATTCAGAAGAATGAGCTGTGTCCTAGGGCAGGCTGAGGACAGTCTACCCAAAGTTATGGGTTATATGGTAGAAGCCCGGTAAAGAATCTCTTAAAATGTATGATAGGTGAGACTATGGGTGATGGGGGTTGAGGGTAGCCTCTTCCCCCACGTAAAGTTCTATAAAGTTGAGGCCTGCTTCTTTAAAATCCATCCAGGCGTTTGTCTTCATTTGCTGCCCCGTCTACTTCAAAGCTGCTTACCATTAAAATATACTCCAACTTTGTACTGTAACAGTGGCACCTACAACAGATACTTGTCTTTTCTAAAGTATGTTCCTAAATTGAGGACATAGCACCAGGCAAATCAACTTAAGCAAGGGCGTTTACAGTATTAAAAATAAGGAAGAGGATTTATGCCCAATACAGATATTTTAATTCCTAATGCAGACATTCTCATTTAAGTATCTGCTTTTCAGTTTTCAAGTTGAATTCTAATCAGTTCTCCTAATCCATTGGCAGCTAACGGAGGAAAAAAAAATGTTGAAGGAAATTAGATGCAGCTTGGATAATTGATGTTTGTATGCCTGGCTTTAATAAAAATACTCTCTTAAATTAGAGAGTAGTCTAAAAGGATTCAATCAATAAGAAACTGAATCGGGTGAAGAATTCAATCTGGGGTTTTATTATAATCTTATTAATAAACCACAGATCAGTTCAAATGGTGCAGAGAGATTCACTTATAAACTGCTGAAATTTGTGAACATTGTTTATGTTTTCTTCCCTATCCTGAGTAGATCTTGCAGAGCTAAATGATGGTCTTCTGAAGTAATGTCACCATTAAGATGCTGTACTCGGATGAAGAGTTGTTTTTCTTTTGTATTCTCTGTGCATGGTGAAAACCTGTAAGCGTGCAGACTGTGCAGTGGGGGGAGGGATGGCTCAGTGGTTTGAGCATTGGCCTGCTAAACCCAGGGTTGTGAGTTCAATCCTTGTGGAGGCCGTTTAGGGATGTGGGGCAAAAAATTGTAAGGGATGGTACTTGGTCCTGCTGTGAAGGCAGGGGACTGGACTCGATGACCTTTCGAGGTCCCTTCCAGTTCTAGGAGATAGGCAATCTCCATAAGAACCCACCCACTGAATAATGGGACAAGTATATATTAACATAAACAGCACATCATGCACCTGGGACATAAATGCACATTTAGAGTAGTGCACTCAGCCTGTGCACAAGGCCGATCACCTGAATAGCATATTAATAATTAACATTTCTATCCAACTTCATGTCTTATAAAACAATTCTAGATTTCTGTAACCTGTAGCAGGGTAATATAGGTACAGGGTGGACCTCCCTGGTTGGGCACACTTGGAACCTGCTTTGTCCCAAATGACGGAGTTTGCAGACCAGGGATGGCCAATTCTGGCCCCATCGCTGCTGGCCTTGGGGCTCTCCCCAGGGACTCCCAGAATCCATTGTGCTAATGGATTACTGTTAAAGCTGCATAACTCTTTGACAAAATCCAGTCAGGTATGTTGCAAGCAAGGAAGAACGTTCACAGCATAGAAAGCAGACAGCTTTGGTCCAGCTGTATTTAAAGTTCGGTTTGTAAAGTTATATAATATATAAACTGCCTTTTATGGAACTTCCTGTGTATTTCCAAATATGTCTCTAAGATGTTCTGATGTCTTAGAGAATATATTGCGATATTCAATTATCATACATTTAAGAATTAATATAAGGGGCCTCCATGAAGAATTCTGCTAACCCCAAAAATCCATTTATAAATCTATAAACAGGACGTCTAGCTGTCTGCAGCTGCAGGGTTCTAGTCTGCCAAGAATCCTCTGAATTCTACACTGCCAACATGAATATTGTATATGATAGAAAGACTAGAGAGTGCACTTGTTTTCAGTGAAAAACTAGATGTTTGCATGTTTCTATTTTCTTTTCCTTTCCCCCCTCCCATTTCACTATAGAACAGTTAGAGCGGACTTAGAACAATCATGCATGTTAGCGATCCATAGCAATGACATCTATTTAGTATTGAATAATACTCCTCCCCTCATTTAAATAGAAAAAAACAAATGTCAACTGCAAATTAGCTTAGCTGACTAATAGATGAAGTGGAAACAAAAATGTAACTAGAGAAGTAGTAAGTGAAAAACCAAGATGTAATCTTTGATTTTTTTTCAAGCTAAATTAAATTAAAATAAAATAAAAATCCTATATTTATAAGATTCATTGTATTAAAATAATTGGAAAAATAGTTTTAAGAATATCTTCATATAAACATATACACACAATGATCATGGATGAAAGATAATCAAGGGGAAAACCAAAGACTTGATATGCGAACTGGATATCTGCAGTCCTCCAAGAGACCAATTTTCATGACTGCTGATCCCAAATAGGGAAGTGGTGTGAAATCAGAAGACGACTATATCTATTTATCTAGACAAGTAATTCAAGATGATAATGATTGCAATACTCTGGTCCCCAAAACCAAAACTGCTGCTAATGTTGTCTTTGTGAAATACTCCTACTGAAGACAAATTAATGTTATCTAATCTTGTGACAGTGGGAAAAACTAATCTGGGGTAGTTCTCTAGCTACTACCAATGTGAGCTGACTCACTCTCGTTCTCACACACAGACTCTCTCTCTCACACACACACACCCCGCCATAAACAATATTCTAAAATTACTGATATTGCTGTCTGACCTTGTGGTAATCTGTTGCTCTGAAGCTTGATCCATTTATTTTAGCTGAAACAAGCTGCTCAGCAAATGTCAGTAAAACCATATCTGCGGTGAATTAAAAGCTACATTGGCAGAGAACTTCCTTCTAGCTTGCTGTGATTGAAATCTGACAAAACCTCTTTACACCTCCAGCCACCTAAACATATTGATTGACCACTCTTCCTCTTCAAAGATAAATAAGCTCTATTTAACCCTTTAGCTAGCTAATGACATACTGAGAAACTATGATGAATTTTGTCTTCTTTCTTGTGGGTGACTGGCAAAACAGTGGGAATATTAATTCCAAGGTGTCATCTCATGTCAGAAATATTGTTCATGTATTTGAATGCTTATACAGTGAGTTTGTGGGGTAGCTAGAATATGTTTTCAGGATAAAGGGGCACTATATCACAGCTGACAGGTCTGAGTATATACAAGTTGACTCTCTTGGCTGCAGCACTTGGGGTCCTGACTGGTGCTGAACCATAGGATTTGCCAAACCACAGCAAGTCAATATTGTCTAGCAGCATGACCGACACTTCTACTGCTAGAAGACATGTAGGGATAAACTAGAGCTAAACAACAGCACAGAAAGCTGAGAGCCAGGACTGGAGGCTGTAAACAAGCTTTATGGGACCGTGGGAAACTTGGCCACACCCATAATCAGTGGATAGCCAGCTAACTAAAATCATGCTGGACCATGGATATTGCTGGACCAGAGAGGTTCAAGCTGTATCAAGTTTGACAATGATCGACCGTTAAAGATCCTAGCTTCCGGTCTGATCCATGCAGGTGTCAGACAAAACAAACAAGGGCAAGTGAGCAGCCTATACTAGGTATTCTTCTTCATAGTACGTCCCCTATTTTTCTACCTTCGAGGCAACTAGTCAACTAAGGGAAAATGACTGAAATCAGAAACCTTCCGAAACGGGTAAGCTGTCTAAGTGAGGATGTAAAACAGTATGCCATGGGCCGACACTATGACCCCAGCAGTACTAGTTTGTCAGAGCAGACTAAGGCTCTGGCTATGCTACAGAATTTACAGTAGTGCAGTTGTGCCAATGCAGTTATGCTGCTGTAGTGCTGCTAAGTGCACAAGGTTTAAGTCAGCCAATGGAACAGAACTTCTCCTGTGGACTTAAGTACTCCAGCCACTATGAGCAGCAGCTCTCCCACCAACATAGGACTGGGCACACTTAGGTCAGTGTAACTTATATTGCTCAGGGTGTGGGCAGCAGAATAACGTATACCGACCTACATGACTTCAGTAAACTCTTTGGGACAGACTCATAAATGGATTTTGGCACCTCCCTGCCATGCCAAACCTATGCTCTTGACCTCCTCCGAGGTGACCTTGTAGATACCTGAATTCCCACGATGCCTGAGATTCCACCAGTAACCATACACATGGCCACCTCAGACCTGATCATCAGGACCTAAGCCCCAGCAGGATCCTCAAACTAGGCGTTCCTCTGCCTATTTCATCGGCAGGACATGACCCATTAAGCATTCTCACAGATTGCCTAACAGATAGCTGGAATGCGTTTTCAGGTTAAAGGGTCACTATATATCACAGCTGGTAGGTCTAAGTATGTATCAAGTGTGATAACGATCCCTTGTACTTCCAAGAGCTTCATTTTGTGTGGTGCTCAGAGGAGCTTTTATAGCCTGTAAACCAGTGGTTACAGTAATCACCTAAGTTGTGGAAGACCTATGTTCAAATCCCTACTTTGCATGCTATGGAAAAGGGATTTTTGAAGCAAAGGCTCCCACTTCTCCAGAGAAGGCCACTGGGCTAAGGATATTCTGGGGTGAGACTCCCTCAATTCCTCCTGGTGAAACTTTAAAAATAAAAATAAACTAGTCATGGGAGCAGACGCTTGAACTTGGCCCACATCCCAACTGAGTGCCCTAATCACTGGGCTGGAAAATCATTCCCCCTCTCTCCAGTCTACCTCATTTTTTGCAAGAAAGGTCACAGGTATCTAACTCCAGGAGAGGATTCACTGCTGGGAATCCTTAGTGGCAATAGGTACCTCCTGCCAATCAAACCTTAGGCACCTCAATCCCACCTTCCCCCTCCAGTCATCCATAACCATGATGCAGAACTCTTCTTGCCGTGTAGATATACTCCCTATTTCTGATGTGCCTGGGCCTATTATAAAACTCACTGTAGGTACCGTTAGCCATTCCATCTGAAATATGGATCAGGACTGGATTTCCTACATATTTTATCTGCAGCAATAAGCTACCCATAAAAGCCTTTTTAGCTATGTATTCAGTGGGGGTGATTTTCCCTACTTTTCAGCCAAAGGAGAGATTCAAAAGCAAACTCCGTCTGGATGTCATCTGGATTTGTGATGCTCCCTGAAGAATTCTGAATCCATAATAAACCAAAGAATGGACGACACTCATCCATAATCTTCCCTTAATAAGTAATCCCAGGAAATACAACACTCTGTTTAGGAAATGTGTTCTACACTGTACGTGTGGTGCGCAGCCAAAATAACAAGACAAGTAAATGAAGACACAGACTATTCTCAGGAGCAGTGCGGATATAGTACCCTCATCTACAGTCAGGTTCAGACCCTCATTTCTGCCACACACAAAGAACTCTATTGTCAGAGAATCATAGAAGTAAACCTAGACCATCTCAGCTGTTGGATTGTCTAACCTGTTCTTAAAAACCTCCAGTGATGGGGATTCCACAAACACCCTTGGAAGCCAATTCCAGAGTTTACCTACCTTTACCTACCCCACCTAAATCTCCCTTCCTGCAGGTTAAGTCTATTGTCATTTACAGGTTGCACTGCCCTCAGAGACTGCACAAAAGCTATTCCATATTTCAATTTTATCTGCTCTTTATTAAAAAGCAAACAGGTGAGAAAAAACACACGCACTCATAGGTCCCGAACACCATGGGACAAACTCTCAGTGTCCTTCACTGGCCTTTACATTAGCCTCTCCAGCACTATGCACCCACAACACTCACTTTTGTGTATGCAAATAAAACTTCTGTTCTAATCAGCTGGAAGATGGATGAGTATGCAACAATCTTATTTGTATATGCCTATCTGTGCTTTTGAGCATTAAGACTCTTTGGGCCTGATTTCCCAAGGCCGTAAGCATCCGCAACCTGTGCTAAAAGCACTTTAAACCCTCAACACCTATTGGAGGGAGGTAAGTATCATTCTCTCCAATCTGCAGACAGGGACACACAGGGAAGGCAGAGAGATTAAATGATTTTCTATGACCACGCCACAAGTTAGTGGTTGAGCTTGGATTATAACTCAGGTGTTCCAATTTCACAACACTGATTTCACTCCTTTAGATCATATTGCATTGTAGTGGTAAATTGGTCTTGCCTCTTCCAGGAAGTTTTCAAACAGGCTTTTATTTGAGTGTTAATATTTTCTTGCAGTCTGGCATGAATTCAGTGATTGTGAACATCAGAGATTGATGCAATGACTGAACCAAGTATAAGGGCTTTCCATTTCAGTCCAGCAAGCCAACAGATTCTTTACTATCAAGCCATCGTTTTGGACTATTCCAAACTGGGCTATAACATTTCACCAATTTGTGTGAACAAAGCATCTATAATGGATTACACTTTAATCACCAGGTCCACTATACTTGTCTTTTAATCTGTTTTGAATGCCGCTCTCTAATGGTGAAAGTTTAGTGAATGAACTCATTCTACACTTCTTGGATGGAGAAGCTCCCTAGATCTCAATGGAGATCTGGCCCCATTGAGCTACTTTCTGCACTATACACAGCAAGGGAAAAATCTCTGTGCCAAAGAGTTTAAAAAACTAAACAAGACAATGTAAGGGCTGGAGAAGTAAGCATTATTATCCCACTCTGGGGGGCGTGGCGTGGGCGGGAGGGGGAGGGGAAATGGAGGCACAGAAAGATCTAGCCACACAAAGGTCTGAAACTGGGCTGGAACTGTGTCCAAATTTTCTGAATCTCGGCCCAAATGCCTCAGCCACAAGACTCTTGGGCTGTGTCTAGACTGGCCCCCTTTGCTGGAAAAGGCATGCAAAGGAGGCCAATCGCAATTGCAAATGAAGCGGGGATTTACATTTTCCCCGCTCCATTTGCATGAACATGGCTGCCGCTTTTTTCCATCTTAGAGTTTTGACGGAAAAAAGCGCCAGTCTAGACAGGGCTCTTGCGGAAAAGAAAGCCTTTTCCGGGAATAAGAGATCTTGCGGAAAAGGCTTTCTTTTCCGCAAGAGCCCTGTCTAGACTGGAGCTTTTTTCCATCAAAACTCTAAGACGGAAAAAAGCGGCAGCCATGTTCATGCAAATGGAGCAGGGAAAATGTAAATCCCCGCTTCATTTGCAATTGCGACTGGCCTCCTTTGCATGCCTTTTCCGGCAAAGGGGGCCAGTCTAGACGTAGCCTTGCAGAAGTCTTTTTAGTAGAAATTCAGTTGAATAACATCCCTTTTCTGTTGCTTAAGACCCATGATGTATGGCTGAAGAGCCACATCCATTCTATGTGAATAGAGAAATGGAATCTTTGCACAAAAATCAATGAGCCTGGCATGGCTTTCAGTATTTTGCTATGGATCAACAAATGATACATTTCTTTATCACATACACTGACACAGATATACACATACATTATCTGTACTACAAAATTCATGCAAAACAAGTAAAAGGAATATACTGGCCAATATTTCGCGTAAAAATTTGAAAAAACCCAACAAAGATATGGCTATATATTTTGTCACCCAGTGAAAAAGTATTTTAAAATAGTTTTATTATTTTCAAACCCAGAATATATCCACCTATGGATTCGTGATGCACCCTTAGCATATATTTTTTTAAGTACTCCGGAAAAATTTTCAGGGTTAAAATAACTTCAAAGAAATTTTAACAGAATCTGAAAGCATTAAAATTAAGTCTGAACTATATTGTAGTAGTGGTTAGCATTAAATTCAAAACTATTCTGTGGCCACATAAATTATAGAGCATTACAAAAATACAGACTGGTCATTATACTGAACTCAGGAGTTGAAGTGTGGTCCCACACTGACTTCTTCATGAGATTTGGTCCAGAAGAGAGATAAGCACTTTGCTAGCTACAATACTGAATACTATGTAATAAAAGTTTGAAATCACACAGGCATATCTTTGCTCAATATGTATCTGTTCCCACTGATAGCTGAGATATGAACATTTATGAATGTCTTGAAAATGCTATTTTAACTGCAGGTTAAATGCAACCTCCCTTATTAAATGTTGAAATCTTACTCAAATCTACCATCTTTTTTTATTAGATCCCATCTACAGCTCATTTAAGCATGTGTATCCAACTGGTGTGAAAGATTTAAACAAACACAAACATGAAATCAATTGCTCTATACATCCACTAGAGGACAGTGCAACTCAATATGGAAAAGGAATATAAAAATCCTGTTGGGAGAAGATCTGGGTTATTTCTTCTACTTGGAGCCAAACCATCTAATTTTATTTCATTAAAATGATGTTGAATTTTATTTTGCTTCTTTGGAAAGGAACTTCCAAACTCTGAAAACCACAAATGTAAAGAGGGCAAATCATCTAAAAAAGGAGAGCAGAAAAGCTTGTGGCTGTGTGAAGAAACAGGAATATAATGTTTTTTATCACTGTGAAATGGGTCAAGTTTTTAAATTAGTCAAAAATGCATAGCTGTTGCTGCATCAGGAGAACAGTTCTGGTGGAAAAAGGAAAGAATTCAGATTCCCGAGCCAGGTGCAGAATTGACTGATGGGAAGATTTTGTTAAATTGGTGGGGTTGGATGCTTGGCCACCATTCCCACTAAACCAGGGGACAAATCAATCCTTGCTGCAAAGTATTTAGGCTCCCAATGACAGCTGTGCTTGTGCAGTGTACGTTTTGAGCTGTGCAATGCTAAGAACCATCAGAAAGCTCAAAACCTCACCAAGATGCATTTATTTGTCTTTGCATTCTTACTATAAAACAGTAAGAGATGTGTGATGTGCGTGTACATGCAGGATGTATGATTCTCCATCTGGGGAGAGAAAGCATAATATGGGATAGAAGTTAGGCATATGGCTTAACATACTCAGATACTATGGTATACAAATCTGCAAAGAATAGAAAAAAATTGTGAATAGATGATGATTATATCTGGATATCATATTAGCAGTCTAGATTAGCATATTAATAATTAGCATATATTTCAGGGGCCCTGCTGGCTAAGGAGAAGACTGAAAAAAACCCTTCTCCTGATATAACTAATTTGGGACGATCTTGGATACTTTGTTCTGGTTAATTCACTTCTCAAAAACAAAAACAAAAACAAAGGCTTCAAGATTCCAACTGCCATGTGTCTGCAAAGCTATTCTGCAACTCCAGTGAGTCTCCAATGAGTCATCTCAATTTCATATGCTGAGCCAGCACTCCAGGTCCAGCTCTCCATGCCTGCCTGCCCTCAGCAAACTCAGAACCAGAATGCTCCACTATTTGATTTGGCTTTTGAGGGAAATAAAGATTATTTGTTGGCCTGGGAAAGACTGCTGAAAGAATTCAGTGGCGTGTCCCTTCTGTCTCTCTGAAGGGATTACTGTTGTGGCCGTAGACGAGAGAAGAGCTCAGATCGGGGTGTTCTGTAGCAGGCTCTGGTGTGCTAAGCATGAGGACAAGGGCCAGTTCTCAAGAGGGCTTGTTTGTGACATTTTCTTCCTGGAATTCTCCCTTCGTTCCCTTTTTTGGTTGCAGTATGGGAAGAGATTCAAGAATTAACTGGCTCAGTTCCCTAGGGCAATGGAACCTGGAATGCTTGTCTGGGCATCAAAGGCCACATACCTGATAGAAACTAGGGATGTAAAATCCTATTTAATCAGTTAACCATTCAGTTTAACTGGTTAACCAACTAGCAGGATCCTAGGTGGGGCTCCTGGCCCCACATGGGGCAGGCGGCTCGTGCTCTGACCCACAGTGCAGCGGTTAACTTGTTACCTGTTCACATCCCTAATAAGAACCAAAGAGGGCTTCCTTTTGCCCAAGTAGTCTATGTTGGAGGAGCAGGATGAAATGAGTTGTATCCCCACTGCCATTATGAAATTCCAAACTGGCATGGTGGTCAGCAAGGGAGCACTGTGAACTTCCAGGCTGCCATGGCAGTTACAATATCTATTCTTAGCTAGGCACAAGGCAGCAGATGGGAGCTAGCATTTTCTGCACCCTTCACATCTGATGATAATTCTATTAACAGAAAGCTAACTAAGCCCCTAGTGTAACCACTTGCTTACACAACAGGTTAAAATGCACCATCGGAGAAAAATAGAGACTTTTAGACAGATTTTTGGAAATGTATCACATGTGGGATATTGCCTCATTAATATTTTTAGCCGAGAACTTAACACTAGCATTTCACTGTCTAACTGCACATTCAGAATTAATGCGGGGCGAGAGATGTTTTCAAGTCAGAACAGGCAGCCCCTACAACATAACTAGAGGAAATTAAATACTATTTAATTTAATTTGTCCTATTGATACCATTTATCAAGTGCCTATTATTTTTTTAAGTACCAACCATACTAGTTTATCTGCAAACCAAGTTCTGTAATAGATGGTGAAAAAGTGAGACCAAAGTTGCCCACCTATCAAACTTAAAAATAGACATAATCCCAATGATGCAGGTGGTCTATTCACAGTACTAGGAAGTATGCACAAGAGTTAGCACTTGGAAGATTGTTCAGTACTTAGGACTGTTCAGTACATTGTGACTATGCTTATTATGATTTGTGGGTTGTGAGATGGATACTCAGCAGAACATGAGCTCCTGGCACAACACTATGGCCCAAAGGGCAAGTACAATTCTTGGACGCATAAACACGAGTCCTGAGTAGCAGAAGAGAGGTTATTTTACCTTTTTTACTTGGCCCTGGTATGACTGATGCCGAATACTGTGTCCAGATCTGGTGCTCACAATTCAAGATAGATGTTGATAAATTGGAGAGAGTTAAACAAAGAGTCACTAGAATGGTTAACGACTGAGAAAACTTGCCTTTTCTAGTAATAGACTGAGGGAGGAGTCGTCATTACAATCTACGACATCATTACAATCTACAAATACCTACTTGGGGAATAAAGAATGAATAACGATTTCTTCCGTCTAGCAGAGAAAGGTTTAAAGACAAACCAGTTGGCTGGCAGTTGAAGCTACACAAATTCAAAATAGAAATAAGGTGGAAATTTGTAACGGAGATGGTAACTAACTATTGGAACAACTTATGAAGGACCATGGTGGATTCTCCATTGACTATTTTAAAATCAAGACTAGATGATTTTTTTAAAAGATCTGCTCGGGGGATTTTATTGAGGAGGTTCTATGGACTGGGTTATGCAGGAGTGATCACAACGGTACCTTACGCCCTTGGAATCTATGAACACATATCATTATCTGGTTGTGGAAAACAAATGTAAAAGGCTAGACATAGTAGTTAGTATATCCCAAAATTCCCTTACCCAAGAAAGGGTATTCTGGCTGTGAGTAGCTCCTTCACAACGGAAAAAAGGGTTTTCTTATTACATTTAATCCAATATCACCTTGCATTTTGCTTCATGCGCCTTAGGTTTGCTTTCTTAATGAAATGGTGCTTTGTAGCGTTTTTGACATTTTTAATGAACTGGAAGTTCAAATTAGATGTCTGATAGATAAACAATATTCAGTTATGTGAAAAAGAAAAAGAAAATCAGTAAAGGCTTCATTATCTAAGCAATATGACACAACAGGCAGTATATTTCTCTACTATTTAAGCAATAGGCCATGACAGGGAGAGCATTTCTGTACAATTTCATCATGCTTTATGTGGTGTTATAAGGGTAAGGGCTGAGTGACTTCAAAAATGCAATAATCTTCGAAAAAGACAGTGCCCACACTGCCTTAATGCTGTGATAAAATGGAGCTAGTGGGGTGTACACTCCAATATACAGTATGGGCACATTTAATATAAATTATTGTTGAATTTTTGAAGAGAGAGTTTTACTAATTGAATTAATCCTTGTACATTAACAATATCCTAGGAAATTTATCAAAAATTCACAGTTGATTTTTATAAGTACCCATGACATGGACACCATAAGCCCAGACTGCAGCTTTCCTGAAAATTTATGATACATCACATAAGACTTCCAAAATCTGATAACCCATTCCAAAGACCCAGTTACAAATATGTATTATAAATAAAATAAGGTTTATCACCCCTGTATTTAATGAAAACATTGATCTCCATTTGACATCACTGACAGGCAATCTCCTCCTTTGCTAACCACAATTTCTAAGCTACTTCATCATTCATAAAGAGAATAAAACCTCTTCAATGGTATTTAACATCCTTATTGGGAATAGTCTTTGGGGAATAACTAGGCAAAAAATTGCGTGAATGCTACAAAACTGAACATCCAATTTTAATTGCCTCTTCCCGCTCACTCCCTCCCCTGCAAAAAAAATCAGTGAGTTTTGGGCATAACTATAAACAAAGCAGAAACAGAAAACTAGTTCCCAACATTATCACAACATTTCTAACTATGCCATTCACTGAGCTCTAATGACACTGTTTGTGTCTCATTCTACTGTGATGCCTCTCCAGAGTGCACAAATTAGTGAACAAAGGATAAATCTACACTGCAATTAGACACCCACAGCTAGCCTGTTCCAACTCACCTGGGCTTGTGGGGGCTCAGATTAAGAGGCTATTTAACTGTGGTGTAGATATTTGGCCTCCAGTTGCAGTCCAAGCTTCAGGACCTTGGGATCCTTCCCCCCATTTTTGGGGAGCAGCATCAACTATCTATCCTGGCTTAGAGCAACTTTCAGAAGTGAGACATTTATCTGGATAATAAGAACATCCACAGCTACATTAAGCAGAGGAGAAGAAAAGAAAATGGGCCCTCATAATTCTGGGTACTGAGTGATGGAGTAGAAACCAATTTCCCCTGTAGACAGGTTCTCAGAAACAGCTGGAACTGGCCACTGTTAGAGACAGAATTAGTTGGATACAGGTTTAGTCTGTCAATTTCCAAGTTCCTTAATCTGTTGACCATCAGGATATCATGCAATTGTATCCCCAAAATTGGAAGTGTAACATTGGAAGTCCTTTTTGCAAGTTTATCAGTTAGAACACTTTAAAATGTAACTTAGGATGCAAAAAATGCTCCCTCACAAACTCTCACTCCCACAACCCTTAAAAATTATTTGCCTTCTGGCTTTTTTAAGAACCAGGCCATGAATTCAAGCTTACTTTGCACCACGAGTGCTGGATACTTGCTTTATTTTAATTAAAGCTGAAATTATCACATAATCACAAGACTCTAGGAATTGGGTCTTTCAGAAAGATACCAAATAGTCTGAGACTTTTGATGAAATGTATGGACATCTACTTTCTACCTCTATCTAGTGGACTCCACATTTTCCATATGGTAAAAGACTGGCCCAAGCACCATGTTTTAAAAATTGAAGTTAAGGGAGTAATTACTGAACCTAATCCATAGCCTAAATGACCTTCATCCCATAACTGAATATATACTCCTAGAGAAAAATATACTGTATTTACCTACAGTATCAAAATACCTTGTTTTGCTTTCCTCCACAACAAACTCGGACAAGGAAGAGTTATTTATCAGCTACAGACACTCAGGAGAGCTCAATGCTTTGTCACCTGAGACATATGTCTGACATGTATTCCCCATGCAGAGAGGAATGCAGTATCACAGAAACTTGTATCTAGGTCAGCCTATTGTTTTGATAGATGGAAACTTCTGAAAAAGAATTCTAAATTGGAGGAACTTTAATTAACGCATAAAATGCATTGTCAAGGATACTGAATGACATATGGTTTGTCTAACAAATAAAACTTGCAAATAATTAAAAAGTGTTCTTTTACAATAACACTAGCCATCAAAAACCTGAATTATTGGGCATGCTAGGTTCTGAATTATCTCTACGTCAACATCAGCAAATCAGAATGCATGCCCATCAACTCTTTACTGCAAAATTTATAGAAGAGTGCATAAAAATAGAGTGGTAATGTTTGAGTCATTTGTCCTTGTTATCAATTACAATGATAATATTGTGAAAGCATTACAATCTTTTCAGTCTAAGCATACTGTTCAATCAGGAGGCAGTGTTTGTCTTATGATTATAGCCAGGGACTTGGAACCAGACCCCTTATTTTTTTAAATGTGAATTATTCCTTGTTATTCCAAAGCCAGGAATTGGACTTCATCATATAAACACAACCGTGACTCACACCAGAGTTGTCCCCATGATTCATGGCCTAAAGTGTAACAAATTCAAGGGCAAACTGTAGCCTGAGACTCTACCGGTTGGCCCCTTTGCCTTTTATAAAAGCTACCTGAGCCAGGGATCGCAGGGCAGGGAGGAGACCAGGTTCTACACAGCTGCTGTACACTGCACGCCTCAGGAATACAGGAGACAGGGAAGAGTGAGTGGAGCTGGAGCTTTTGCACTGCCCTTCCAATGCACCAGTGGCCATAGCCAGGTATGGAAAGACAAGGAATGGGGGAGACTGGGAAGCAGATAATGACTGGCTGAGACAACCTCCTTTTCAGTTGGCTTCAGGGGCAGCCTGTTGTTCAAGGCTGGTATCACAACCACAGTTCAGGCCCCAACAGGACTTCTGTCCAGACTTTCCTCTGTTGGGACCCCCAACCTCCCTTGCTATGTATATTAAGGCCGAGGACTGGAAGTAGAGCTTCTGGAAGATGAATGATCATTTTTATCTTCTGTAAGGTTATATAAAAGTAATTTGAAGGGTTTTTTTTAAACTGAATAACTGACAGTTTAAAAATTAATGATCAGTAAATTACATTTTCGCACGGCTAGAGCGCAACGTTAAGAATTATATTATTGGGTGACTCAAAGGCTTGACAATAGGTTCTAGAGCTTTTTGAATGTTGTTAATCACCACCCTTGAGACTTTAAAACCCCCCACTAATAATATACTGGGCCAGATATCCTGCTGGTGTAAATCAGAGCTATGACAATTTACTCCAGCTGAGAATCTGGCCACGTCTTTATTTTAGGTGCCCTTTACGATCTGCTTTATTTGACCTCAAAGTCTCTGCATTTCAATTTCTGGGAAAGATTTATTCTCCTTGCAAAGAAACAAATGCATAATATGATTTATCTGCTGCCTCTCCTAGCTTAAAGCAATGGACAGTAAAACAAGATGTGAGTGTCCCACCCACAGCCCTGACGTGTTCTGAACAGCAAATCTGAACTGTGAAAGAAGTCACAGTGCTACATTAAGAAACAGATGGAGCGAGCATAAAATAATCACAGAAAAGTCAGCGTAAAGGAACATTGCAGTAATCAAGGTTGAGATGTTCAAGGCAGGCTAGTGGATTCAGACACATTAACATTAATAGAAGATGCATTTAAGGCTATTTCTACCCCAGTGATTCACAGCCAATTTACCACTGTGTGCCACATATGCAGCTCTGTGTGTTACGTGTGCTGCATCCACACGATACATGTACTATCTGTATGTCTCTGAGGATGTCACGTGGCCCACAGCTGTGTGCTGATTGGGCTGCAAGCCTATGTCAGCCACACTTACATCATTTAGGGGTGTGAATATTCCACCTGCTGAGTGACGAAATTCCACCGGCATAAGCACTTATCTGCAGTGCTACACCACCGGTGAACTCCCTCCAACAAAGCTTATGCTGCTCATGGAGGCGGATTTTTTATGCTGATGAGAGAGCTCTCTCTCGGCATAAAGTGTCTTTACCACCTGCACCTCAGTGGTGCAGATGTATCGGTACAACTGCACATATAGAGAAAGGCTCAACAACAGTCTACTTTATAAAAATCAACCCAGGTCTTTATGTAATACACCACAGAACAAGGGTCTCTCTTTTAACCCTCACTGACCAATATTATCCTGGTCGACAAGGGAACTTGGTTACAAAATGATTTTGCAGTAAGGGCAACAGAAAGGTAACCTACAGATCCTCTCTCTCTTGGAGATCTGTATTAATTAACAGCAATTTAGGGCTTGCCTCTGCTCTCTGATAGAATGTGAAATACTGTTTCCAATTATCTGCTTGGAAACCATTTAAAATTATTATCCTTTCTATGGGACTAATAAGCACAGACTGGGAATGGTGAAAATTATTAGTCGCATAGATTGGCTTTGAGGCATATGGGTGAGATTCCAAAACCACCTATGGGACTTGAAGGCACATTACTTTTAATGGAAATTAGGCATTCAAATCTCATGTGGCTTTGAAAATCTAACTTTACATATAGAGAAAAAAACAGTACTTGGGATCGGTTCAGACTACTACACTGCATACACCATTCCTTGAAACTAAATATGACCAATAGTTTGTATTAAATCGGGGGAAAAAGAATACTAGTCAATATTCAGAAGCTTCAGGGGGTAGCCGAGTTAGTCTGTACAGGATAAACTTAAAAAAACCAACAAATGGTCTGGTAGCACTCTATAGACTAACGTTTTGTTGTTTTTTAAGTCAATATTCAGTTACAGAACTGTACCAACTATGTGGCCAAAAGCCATAATTTGCCAGGGTGTTTTTAAAAATGACATACCACCTTTACATTAAAATTTTCTGCAATAATCATTGCAATATACAATATTGATAATTTAAGAATATAAACATCAGATTACAGCAATTTCTTGTTTCAGGAATCTTAAGAGAAAACAGATTAGGAAATAACATTCTGTGAAAAGCAAACATCTTATTCAATTAATTCTTACACACATCCATGAAGCAAATCCAACATATACCTGATCTATACTAATAATAAAAATCAATTTCTCAACTCCTGAGTAAACCACACAAACAAGTAAAAGCAAATGAATAGCTTTACCCTCATTTTTCTCAAGTGCAAAAGCAAAATGAGAAGTTTAGTCTATTTTTTGGGGCCACTTTTCATTTTCCACAGCAGGATGAGACCAGAAGAGGGTACTCAAATTTCCCGGCTTTGGGGGATTTATTTCACAATCTTATCACAATGCTCTTCTCTCACAATATGCTTTCTGCAGAAAGAGCCCAAGCAGGATCTTGGCATTGTTATTCTAGGGTTTGTACAGCTACAGTCAGAAATCACAGTACCTAAGGCTGAAAGCTTAAAGGGACATACAAAGAGGGGGGAGATTAATAGAATCTAACTCATAGTTTTATATTTGCATTGTAAACATTTTATATGTTTAAAAACACTTAAAAAAACAGCTATACTGTATTTCCAGATCCTGGGGAGGGATTTAAAGGTAGAGATCATTCCTAATCATTTCAGAGTGGCTATTTCATACATAGAAGAGAGTGTGCAACAACAGTTTGTTAAAAAGGAAGTGTGTGCGCAATAGAACAGGGTTTACCTACATCAACAGCTGAGAATCATAGCTATACATTAAAAAATGATTTATTACCCTCGAAAGGCAACAAACCAAATTCAAAGCGCTGAGGTTCACTTTCTCTTAGCCAGCAGTGGATGGTGCTTCTTCCAGCTGTGGACTTCCATATTATTTTAGTTGCCTTTTCAGTGTTAACTTTGATCTGCCCAGGAAAACTAGTGTATATTCTTACCAAAAAATCCCATGGTAACGTTTGCTCAGTATCCTTGCCAGGCAAGGTTATCTGGTAAACTACTAGTTAAAAAAATAGATTGTTCATGCTAAAGGCAAGAATAATCTGCATGGAAGTGAGCCCAAACACCCAGTGCAATGCCCACATCCATTGAAAAAAAGACTCCTATTGATAACAGCGGGAGTTCGACTTTGTCAATTGTGGACCATTGACAGAGTCGAACTCCCAATTGTGATGGGATATACAAGGAAAAATGCACAAACTTTGCCCCTTTAGACCAAGGGATACATCAGCAAAGGGGATTTATGCTCAGCATTGCAATAACTAAATTTATGGTCTGCTGCCCAGAGGAATTCTCACCCGTAAACTAGGTGTCAAGGCTCCATGTATAATGCACAGGAAGAGTTAGAAGCCTAAAAAAGGGTTTCACAGAAGTCTGAAAGCTGAGCTGCCTTAAAGTAGCCAGTAGGAAATGCAGAGGACATGGGCAGGACCAAAGTCCCAGCCCTCAAAAGGGCATACCTTGCCCAAGTCTACATTGGAGGGAGGTGCCTCCCTCCACTTGGGATTCACACGCATGAGCCCTCTTCTGGAGTTAGGCACTCAAGCCAGATCACTCCTTTCTTGCAAAATTGGTGGTGGTACTCTACTAGCCAATGGCCCAGCAGTGAGAGTTCTCATGCAGGCTGTGGGAGGTCCAAGTTCAAATCTGTACTCTGCCAGTGCTAGGACTTGAACCCAGGTGTTGCACATCCCAGGCAAGAGTCTTATGCCCTGGGATGGCTCTTCTCACTGAAGCCGTTCCATTTGGTATAATACATTTAACTATTCCTAGGACCAGAGCGGGAGAATGACCAGAACAGCTGACTGCACTCACCTGTGGACCCAGTTGCCAAACCCTCCACCGATTAATATTTAAGTCTTTCATACAAAATGAAACTACTTCAATAGGCGAGCCCTCCTTCAGAACACCCCATAGCTCAGGGATTCAGGCACAGATGGGAGACCTCAATTCAAGTCCTGGCTCGAATCAGGTAGCACGAGGATTTGAGGCACCACGTTCTGGGTAAGGGCTCTACCGACTCGATATGGTGCCACGGCTAAGCCACTACATCATCTTCAGCTGTGTTCTGTGTGGTGCCCCCATCTGGAAGACATGCTCTTAAGTGGCTTCTGAAAACACCTATAGGGGAACACCTACCTTGTGAGTCTTCCTTGGTGATGGTACTGTTCAGCCTAGAGGCATCAGAATGCTGGCAGTCGTATGAGGGGCACAGGCAGAATTTAAGTGCCATGGGGACAATAGGCACCTACAGGGGTGGATGGTAGCTGTGAAGGTATTCTCAGGACCTAAATTTTGGATTTAGACATCTAAAATAGCAATTAAGTGCCTAAATTCTTTGCAGATCTAGCCTGAAGCTCCAGCCCAGAAAGGCCTTGGAGAGATAACGTTTGACCCACATTTCCTTCAGAGGGTCATCAACGAACAGAACCCTACACCGTATCAGATTACCAATGAAGTCCCTTGAAATATAGCTACAGATGGCCTTTGCCAAATCCATCAAATTTAAAACTTGATGTTGGTAAAAGCAGTTGAGTAGTCTTGAAAAGCATTTAAAAAGAACAGCTTCCGTCTATTCTGCAACATTATAAATAGCTCTTAGCTTAGTGACATCTTAGAGTGCTTACAAAGAGCAGAGCAAAGACTTTTGGTTTGCTTCAGCCTAATTAAAATGTTTAAAAAGCATTTAATTACAATATGCCAAACAATACAAATGTAAAGATCTTTCCTACAGAGAGTGAAGGATGAATTGAATTTATTTTTTTAATCAAACCCTTGGCAAGCAGTATGGATTTCTTGTTTGTAAACAACTATACTAATGCTAAACATATTTATTCATGGCTTGACAAGAAATATTGCTGTGTAATTAATCATTTCCCTATCTAATTCAGACAAAATAAAAAAACAAAACCAGAACTTGTACCCCTCTCCCATTATGAAATAGTCAGCTACACCCTAGTGAATAATTATCTGAATTATCAAGTATCTGCACATGTGCAGCTCTTTTCAGTCCAAACAATGTTAGACCCTTGATGCTTGTTGGTAATCTCATACACATTCACTTACTCTTTGTTTTAACTAAGAAAACCTCCTTATATATTAAATACGCTCACAATCATGAACTATTAAAACTATTGTTTCAAGTTATCTATTTATGGCAGGCCTCCCTATTTGTATTCATGGCTAGGATGCCAACTCTGTATTAATTGGAAAGTGTCTGCTTGAGTGGGGGGAAATGTTAAAGGCCATGGGTTCAGATTAATTCTTTGAAAATAAGGTAACACTTTAAAGCTGTGGAAAGCTGTTACTGGAATTAGCTCCTAAAACTGTTCCCTGCCTTGAAAACTAAAAGAACTGTATTAGTACAGAAATATTCATCAGTACATATTTAGTGTTACAAGTCAAAATAGTTGAAATTGTAAAACTGGTTTGATTTTTATATGAAAATATTTGTAGACCTCAGAGGTTGTGCAATATAATCTTTTATGCTATAACTTTCTTCTTGGCTTTCAAATGCAGCTATTAGGAAGACACCGCAAACCAACATGTTTATGTAAAAATGATGAAACTCCTTGTAAAAATTGTAATACTAATTGAAAGAGAAGAAAATGAAAGGAAATTTAAACTCCTGCGTGAGCGTACCTATATTATTTTATATTCTACTGGAGGGCAGACTGGACGATCAGTGGTCCCTTCTGGCCTTGGAATCTATTAATCCCTTTCCGAACTTAAATGGAGAAAAACACAACTACATTTACAAAGTTTTTATACATCAAAAGAATAAGCTTATCTGTAAAAATGGGCAGGCTTGTTATAGGAGTGACAACTTTGAAAGACAAGATGTTCTGCAGCAAAACCTTGAAATAATGAGACAACAGCCTCTACGTCACACCAGAAGCTTACCACAGAATATCACCACAACATTTCTTTCTGAACCCTCGTTTTGATTCGGATTGACTCTGGAGTTAACAAAACAACACATTCCATGGGAAAACTGTGCAAGGTCTCTCTAGCTCAAAAGGCAAACATTTTGTTTAAAATACACTATTATAAATAAACTACAGAAAGTATATTTTTGGCAGAGCAATAGGGGGACAAAAGGGTAGGAACAATTTTAGAATTCTCCCACATTCCATGAAGTTGAAGGAATAATTCTAGAATAACAGCAGATAATACATTTATTATGAAAGTCTTACATTGTAGTTTGTCTTCAGCGTCTGCTGCTGACAGATAGACTCATTTATAATCCATTGCCAGCCTAAAACTGGCAAACTCTTTTGAATTAGTCCCCAAACTTGAAGTGACCAATTCAATTCTTTCCACAAATGGCTGGGCAGCATTTCAAAACTTTGCTTAGAGAAAGTAAAAAAAGTCCTCTATCTTGGCTAACAGAGGGACTTCTACGGGCTTTTCCCCAGTGTTTGTTGGAATGGTGATTCTTTTGAGTCTTATGAAAAATCCGGATGCACAGCAAACAAACAACCCTCCTTCCCCCAAATACAAAGACATTTATTTTTTAAAAACATTGCAAAACCCAAATTAGCACTCCTCTCCACCCCCCTCAAACTTTAGGGAACTTCAGATCCTTGTCCAAACTACATGACACTGTGCATCTCTAACTCCATAGGGAATTTTTAACAGACGCAAAAAAAACAAACAAACCCCACTATTTATTCCCTTTCTTGTTATTGAAAGGCCTTGAGTAGATAAGACTTGAACATACAATGAATTAACTGACTTTCTTTTCACATTCACTATTATTTTCCTCCTTTCAAAAGGTTCTCAGGCTCCCATTGTTCCCACCCAGAGAATGCAGTCCTATGGAAACCCTTTCCTGAAAGTCTCTTGATGTATTTTACCTGTAAATGCAACAACAGTTATGTCATATATTCTGTTCTGGCAGCTATGATAAGAGGTGCAGGAGGTTAGTACAATGCTGTTTTGCTTTGGGACATTTTTTTTAAGGTTCTGTGAAATTAGTTTGATGGTCTATCAAATCCCTCACGCATCCATGACCAAATATCTCTCTCAGCATGGAATGACTGTCAGTCTGAACACCACTGCAATCTGAAGGGTGAGGCAAAGCAGGATTGAAGAGCATTGGAAAATGTGTGTGATGGACCCTAGCCGGGGCTATTAGAAAGTTACTTTCATAAATACCCAAACGTTTTAAAGTAATATCTGCTACCATTTACTGGTTTTCCAATATCCAGATGAAAAAAAAAATCTGAAGCCCAGAAGATTTAAGTTACATATTAGGAGAAAAACTTTCTAGTGATAAGGACAGCTAAGCATTGGAACTGGCTGGCAGCTAACACGGGCTGTGGAATTCCTGACATTGGAGGTTTTTAAAAACAAACAGGTTAGATTACTCCTGCCAGGGATGAGCTAGGTTTACTAGGTCTTGCCTCAAGATGGCTGGGCTAGATGACCTCTAAAGGTAATTTCCAGTCCCACATTTCTAGGATTCTGCGATTAAAGGATTTGGAAAGTGGAGAGGGTAGTGAGAGCAAAATCCGCAGATGATGCAGTTACTGAGGTTAGTCAAGACAGAAGAAGACTGTGAGATGTCAGAGAGGTTTAAACAACCAAATAAATGGGCAAGATGGCAACAAAAAAGCTCAATATCAATAAATGCGAAGTCAATCCAAGTTAGGGACCCGGGCATCACAGAGAGCAGCTCAGTGAAAACCTCTGCTCAATGGCTACTAGATGCTATGGGAATACAAATAATAATGTGCAACAGTGGGACTGAAAGCAAACAAGATGTTAAGATGCTTAGGGAAAGACATGGAGAATAATATGGAAAATATTGTGAAGTATTTACATTCCCATGACTAAATCAATGGTGTGGCCTCACATGGAACACTGCGCAGTTCTAGTTATTCCAACTTAAAAAGGATATGACCGTATTTGAGGAGAGTCTGAGAGGTGCTGAGAGAATGAATAAAGTGCTGAGAGAATAAGAGCCTGGAAGAGCTCCCACAAGAAGAGAGACTGAAAATATTGGGATTCTTTACTTTACAAAGGAGTTGAATAAAAGAGGGCATGATAACAGTCTACTGAAGTTAGGTGTAGAGGTTTTTCCCCCCTCCCTGTCTCAGAAGAACATGGTCACATGTTAAATTACAAGTGACAAATTCAAAACTGATAAAAGGAAATACACATAATTAGACCATGGAACTCATTGTCACAGGAAATAGTTATAGCTAAGAACTTAGCAAGATTAAAAAAGTGATTGGAGATTCATATTCAGAAGAAAGGATACTGGGGAGATGGACATTGAGTCTGATTAAGTATGTCAATTCTGTGATCTAGAACTGTAATTCTCCCCCCCCCCCCCCCCATTTGGATGTAGTCACTAAAACCATAGTACTTGCTTATATCTGAATAATACTGATAAAAACCACTATTCATGCAAAAGTCCAAATAATCAAAGTCTGGATAACAAAGACAATCCTAATGCATATGCAAACTCCTAAGCTACTGAAGAACTGTACAATTTTATATACTCTAAAAGGAGAAGAGATTACGAGACACAGTAAATTACTACAGCAGTAGCTCTGTAAATTAAAGCAGAAAACAGGTGGGCTATTTCTCAGAATAAACACCACAGATAAATCTGTATATCAAATTAGCACATTATACTACCTAAGATGTTTACTTGATCACATACACAGAATGTTCATTTCTAGTTACCTTCAAAGGCACTAAAAGTATGTAAACCAAACCAACTTTTAAATCTTGTATCACCACTAATTATTTTTTCATTGCCCTGATGATTTAGGATATATTTAGCCATGTCAAGTGTATGAATAATTGATTTGTTGAATGAAAAGTTAATTAAAATAAACGTAAGAAAATAAATATTGAACTAATGTTAAGATATGCAAACTGCTGAACAGCTGTTTTGTCTCTTATTGCACACCTGCCTACAACAGGATTCCTTGGCCACTGCTGGATAGGGTCCGATGTAGCAATTCCTATGTTCCTACATTCTAGATTACATATACAATAAAATTAAAGGAGAAGCTACTATAACCACAGTGAACACACAATATTAGTGTTCTGCAAGTGTGGTTTATCAGCAATTTTCTTTTTAAAGAGTTCTCAAGTCAATCTTCCAAAGCAGGGGGCTGTATCTGTTCTATTCATAGTGACCAGCACAGTGGGGTGCTGGTTCCATAACTAGCAATTCTATGCACTATGATAATACAAATACATTATTATTTTTGTTATTGTTGTCACCAAAGTGTTTGAGTTCCTAGCCAGAACAGATATGTCTCAAAAATGTTCTTCGCTTTACTGCTCATTACATGATTTTTTCTTGCTTTCATTTTCTGATTTTCTCCCTCTCTAGAACTCAAGCTCACATGAAATTTCCCTTCCTGCAAAACAATTGTGTCCCAGTTAATCATCATTATATCCTGTCGACAATCTTATATCCGTGGTTTTTGATTAATCAGGACATCAGGAAATTCAGCATTGCTGATTTCCTCTTATAGTTGCAGCTGTGATGATGGCTTCTAGAAATATTGAATCTGGAAAAAAATGTCTCTCTTTTCCCATCAATGTACAACACATGTACAGATAATAGAGTTATTTTTGAAGTCATTTCTTCCTCTCAGGTTCTGAAGATAAACAGATGACAATTTTAAAAAAAGTCTCTTTCTTTCACTGTAGTATTAAAAATCTTAAGCATAATTATAGCAGAAAATGTGTTCCACAAAACGCTGTAGTGGAGATAGCCATGAATGTTCCCAAGTAACAGAAGTACAAGTGAAGGAAGTATTCGGGTTTCTCCAAACATTTTCAGCTGTAGAAAAAACTCCCCAAAAAACAACAAAAACAAACAAACTTATCTTCAATTCTAACCACAACAGCTCAATTGTCTGGCATATTTAAGAACACAGCTATGTTCCAACAACATCTTTTCACTGGGCAGGCCAGACTGTTCTAAAATTGTTGGGGTCTAAAATTGTGTGACAGGTTAGGTTATACCATGAGTTAATGAACCCAACTGTATAATCATGCTGTCCCATCCATATTTGAAACAAAAATCATTTTTAGAACACAAAAGCCAATAACCATGCCAGACATTTGCTAGATTCCTACTGCAGACAGGCCCTGAGAGAAACTGAATGACATTTTACTGATTTTTGGACAGTATATTCAGTTTTCCAATTACTGAAAGCATCAACTAGTAGTTGCCTTTAGTGCATAAGATACTAAAATGGTCACTTGTTACTCAATTTTTCATTTCTGCAAGTAGAAGTCTTTTCTGTGACCATGCAGTGCAAGTACAGTCTAGGGATGTGAAAACATGTAAATGGCCCAGACTCATCGATTAATGGTCATGGTTACACGTAGACTCCTGGCACATGCCCAATATATAGGCAGCAGCGTGAGGTGGCAGGAAGGAGTCGGTTCACAGAGTTACTTAATTACATGCATTTTCAACGGTTACACAGTTACTTAATTACATGCATTTTAACATCCCTAGTACAGACTAAGGATGGTAAGGACTAGTCAATAAGCAAATGCTTATTGGATAGTTAGTTGACTAGTTGATTCCCTACTGACCCCGGGCTCCATGACTTTGAAATGCACAAGAGCCCCCGCTGAGGATTCTTGTACATTTCAAAGCAGACACACCTCCGTGCAACCCAATGGGGGCTCTTGTACATTTCAAAGGAGAAAAGCGGAGTGCCTATCGATGAGTTGATGGAAATTCCATCGACTACTCGACTGGTCAATTAACCACAATTTAATATCCTTAGTACAGACATTTCAGCAGTGTCCAACACTGGACACATACGTATTCCTTAATTTTCAATTTCAGTGCGTAGTTTCCTGTGCAACTTGGACACATCAAGCACAACACCAGAAAACTTTTCACCAGAAATGCACAACTTGACCTGTACCTTTGTTTGCTTAATGTGAAATTGATTAATTCACCATTCACTTGACAATGAATAGTCTAGCAGCACCTTAAAAACTAACAAAACATGTAGATGGTATCATGAGCTTTTGTGGGCACAACCCACTTCTTCAGATAACTGGAGTATTAGAAGTATAGATCCAAGAATAAATAAGGGAAAGGGGGAGGGAGGGGAAAAGAGGAAAAAAATAGTGAATTGGATTGTTCAAGTTACAAGAATCTGATAAGAACAATTTGCACCTCTTTAAGTGCCCATTGGTTGGTTGGTTAAGTCATTAAGATGTGGAAGGTAGCATGTCTCTAATAAAAATCAAATTTGTAAATGAAGTTAAGTTCCAACCCTTCCCTGTGTATTTGGCTTGTGGTATTAGCCTGAAATAACACTGTGACTTTGAGAACCATTAATGCGTGCTCGGGCAGGTTAAAATGTTCTCCAACAGGTTTCTGTGTGTTATCTTATTTGTGCCCATTAATTCTTTCCCGTAGAGACTGTCCAGTTTGGCCAATATAGATGTCAATGGGGCATTGCTGGCATAGGAGTAAGAAGAGGCATCCTTCAAGAACTGGACCTGAAAAAGAAAGCTATCTGGACCCTGTCTACACTTATAATGAAAGACTATGGTAGGGAGCCAGAGCCATGTAATCACAAATCTTCTCTGATTTAATTTGGCTATGTGGTTATGTTTTTGTGTGTGCAAGTTCAGTTTCTCCTGATTCTGACTACAATGAAATATTTCAGTCCTTTCACCTCTCTACATTTGTCATTTCTTTCTGAACAGAGCACTTCTGAGAGGACTACAGCAATGCTGGGTTTTGTTCTGGGGTTCTCACTTTACAAAGGATATTGAAATATTAGAGACAATTTTTCTTTCAGAAAGAGCCACAAGAATCATTCAAGGTTCACAAAACACACTTTATAGTGAGAAGCTTAAGGAGCTCAATCTATTCAATTGTTGATGAAAAGGTTAAGAAGCAACAGAATACAATGACCAGCAGTAGAAGCCAGTACAATTTAAATTGTATACACAGTACAATCCTTTAACAGTGAGAGTAATTCAACTTTGGAACTGCTTACAAAATGATGCAATAAATTCCCCATCAAGTGAAATCTTTAAAGTTGAATGCTGTTCCAAAAGTTGTGTTCTAGTTCAATGATAAGGTGTGGGGCTCAGTGCAGGTATTGCTGGGCTGTGTGTTATTCAGTCAGACTAGAATAGATCATCATAATGGTCCTGTCTGACCTAACAACCTATGAATCTATGACCCAGGAAAACACAGTTTGTTTTTTCTTCTGCCATTTCTATAAATCTTGGAAATATCATACAACACAATTATATTTACAATTTTGCTTAAGAGGAGCAAAATACAATTTGTTTTTCAACTATTAACTTGGATTCAGGACTAGATCCTTAGCAGATGTAAATCAGAGTAACTCCACTAATTTCTCAGTGGTGAATTAACACCAGTTACACTTCCCCTTTATTTGGCTCTGGTGAGGCCACAACTAGAATATTGTGTCCAGTTCTGGGCCCCCCACTATAGAAAGGATGTGGACGCACTGGAGAGGGTCCAGCGGAGGGTGACCAAAATGATTAGGGGGCTGGAGCGCATGACTTATGAGGACAGACTGAGGGATTTGGGTTAGTTTAGTCTGCAGAAGAGAAGAGTGAGGGGGCTTTTGCTAGCAGCCTTCGACTTCCTGAAGGGAGGTTCTGAAGAGGATGGAGAGAGGCTGTTCTCAGTAGTGACAGATGGCAGAACAAGGAGCAATGGTCTCAAGTTACAGTGGGGGAGGTCTAGGTTGGATATTAGGAAAAACTATTTTACTAGGAGGGTGGTGAAGCACTGGAATGGGTTACCTAGGGAGGTGATGAAATCTCCATCCCTAGAGGTTTTTAAGTCTTGACTTGACAAAGCTCTGGCTGGATTGATTTAGTTGGGATCGGTCCTGCCTTGGGCAGGGGGCTGGACTTGATGACCTCCTGAGGTCTCATCCAGCTCTAACATTCTATAAGCATCAGTAGATGGACCGACAAACAGATTTATCTATAGTAGTGCTCTTGTTCATGTGCCCTTTTTCGATGCAATATAGAAACTTCACCCCTGAATTCAGTCTATGCTGTACGTAGACAAAGAGGGTTCATTCAAAAAGGAAGATGTTTAATAGGAAAGAAGGACATGCACTGTAACAGTCAAAGTTATGGGGATTCATTGAGAACAGGCATAGACAACTGAAGCATTCACTAAACAGGATACACACTTCAGGGTCCTAGATGTCAAAATACAGACAATTAGGAGAGTTACAGTAACACCGATGACGATGGTGCATCGAGAAGGAAACTAAAAAGGCTATGGTAATTTCAAGGTCCATTAGAGACACAGAGGGTGGGAAGGAATTCAAATAGAAAAGGACAAAATCAGTAGGGAAAGAAATTTTAATTTCAAGCTTCTAAGCAGGTATTATGAATAATGCAAAGAAAAATCAATCTCCCAAAATATTTATTGTTTCTATCGTTTGGAAATTAGAAACTGCCATCAGAGGGACACTACTGTGGGCAAGCCACCCCACAAAATACTGGTAAGAACAACAACAAAGCTCAGAGCCTAGTGACAAATTCTTCATTCATACACTGGCCACTGTGCCTGCTTCTTCACATGTGAAAAACTCAAGGTGGAAGCTTATTGGATGCATTGTATCCCACCTGCATCTTTGGCTGGGGAGGAGAGAGAAGTAACTCTACAAGACAATGCCATTCACCAACTTCCTGTCTTAGGACCTGATCCAATGCCCAGCAAAATCCACAGAATGTCTCCTAGTGATTTCAATGGATGTTGGAGTGTGAGCAGGACTAAGGGACAAAACAGGGTGCTCAGTGCAATGACAGGGACCAGGGGAGCGCAGTTAATCTCTTGAGATTTCATTTGCTGCACATCATACAGGGGTATCGGTGCAGGGTGTCAGCAACATCACTCAAAATGTCTCTCCCTCAACCAAGAGTCTCCCAGCAGCTGTCAATGCAAGTTTTAAGATTTGCCAATTCGCAACAATTTCATTTACTATGACTGGCAGAGCTACCCAGCAACATCCTATTAAACACTAAAGCAGCCACTGCCACCCAATTGTTATGGAAATCACACTCAAGGTGAAAGAGTTGCCCATTAAGAGTTTCTCACAGCAGTACTGCATTGTCATCGATGCAGGACAGGAAGCAGGGTCAGGAGCTAAACTGACTACACATAAAATGCTATTCAAAAGAATAAAGACGACAATCTGAGATACGGGGAAAATATTGTATTCCTCTACAATCTGCTTCATTTAGTGACCCTGGGTGGTATTTATAACCAAGGTAGGTAAAACTTCAGGTGAAAATGGGATTTTTCGGTTAATATCTCTATTCTGTGCAGAGTCATGCAGATGTAAAATGGTCTGAGTTACTGTACAAATGGTATACAGCAGCAGCATTTCTTGGAAGCGAAGAGAAACATCTGTTTCTAATTACCATTGTGCATCTTCTATTACATCTGATATTATTCTATACTTCAAGTAAAGAACAGGAACTGAAAGTAAATAGCAGCAGCACTGGTCTGATCTTCACAATTACTTCCGAGAAAATGGGCTAAAATCAACCCTTTAAAGCTTTTCATTGTACAAGATAAGTTCAGCAATCTAGCAACCTGGTGGTCCAATAGATGTACATGCCCCAGTGCATTTGCGAAGCTCAGAAAAGTGGAAGAAATGCTGTAGCTTGCAAGGTGGCCATTTGAAGACAATGAATGTGCATTCAAAAGAAATGACCTTGGACATACACAAGGAGGGGAAGCGGCGTCAACAAATGTTTACAACGCTCCTCAATACAGAATTAGAGTTGAGAATGTATGAAGGATAAAGGACATTAGACTAGCCAGACCTTATTATGTCTAAATGACAAAATATTCATGCAAAGTTTTAGTGCTGTATTACTCTGCATGTTCTCTGTTGGAAGCACAATCATTAATGAACCAAAGATTTACTTTTCTAACAATTATGTACCTCGTGTTCATGGTCTTTATAAAATAAACTGTTATTAAAAATCAGGTATAAGCTAAGGACTGGCAAAATGTGGTAACTAATCTGATTAACTCTTTAGGACAGGGGTCGGCAATAATTTTTGACGGGGGCCACTCCAAGATTTTGGAAAGTGGTCGAGAGCTGCACTCTTCCATGATATTAATGGAGCTGTGAGGTCTGGAATGGAGGTTGGGTGCAGAAGGGAGCTTGGGGTAAAGGATTGGGGTGCAGGAAGGAGACTGGAGTCTGGGAGGGAGCTGGGATGAAACAGGCGGTTGTGACCTAGGGTAGGGGACTGGAGTGCAGGGGTTTGGGATGTGACCTAGGATAGGAGGTGATTGTGATCTGGGGCAGGAGACTGGGGTGCCAGATCTGGGAGGGGGTAGGGGTGTAAGAGGGGGACAGAGGGTTTGGGTATGTTGAGCGGGGATGGTAGGGGGCAGAGAGTTGGGGCAGGAAAGGGCTGGGGTGCCAGAGGCAGGCTGTGATCAAGTGCCAGAGGCAGGCTGTGACTTTGGGCAAGACTTACTTGTCAGCTGCCAAACTTGCCTGCCTGCCTGCCTGCCGAGCTTAAAATGTTTCCCAGCCAGCCTGCTTGCCTGGCCATGTGCTTCATGAATAACTGAACCCAGGAGAGGGGCGTGATTTTTCTTAGCTGCCTGTTATTCTAACAGGCTGGTTTCTGCCAGAAACTGGCTGGTTTCTGCCAGAAACTGATCAGTGGGATTATGCTGGGGGCGGGGCAGCTCCTGAAACTTACCCCGCTCCCTATCAGTTTTAAAATAGAAATGGAGCCCTGCAGCTGTGTTTCTGTACGGCACACGGGGCTGCGGGGTAAGCTGGGGAGCCTGCATGGGGTTTCCCACCGCTTCCGCAGGTTGGATCCGGTGGCTTGGCGGGCTGCATCCGGCCCGCGAGCCGTATTTTGCCCAGGCCTGCTTTAGGACCACATAATGAATACACAACCTACATAACATGGATATCACAAAGGTATCGCCTCAAAGCCAGAAACCCACGTTAAATCACTACCCCAAATCTCCCCCTCATATATTTATCTTGTGCTGAGGTCATTATTTCTGTTACAAGGCACTCCTTAGAGATTAACGACCAGTTGAGGTTAATGGCCCTCAGCTATGCCTCGGCCCATCAACTCCTCCCAGCCAGGCATCAATCCCCAAGAAATGCCTTGTGCTTCAATTGCTAGTGCTTAAGCATCAAGCTTATAAATTTCCCGAGCATTAAATCTCAAAAAGTAACCATTCTTCCATTCCTATGCCAGTATTTCGGCAGAGCAGATGGGTCAGATGAAATGAAAGCGACTTTCTTTTACAGGGACTCTGCAGCTTTATAAAAGAGAGTTGTATTTATTTATGCGTGTTCATTTCAGAAGCTTATAAATAATATCTCTTCCCCTTTCAATTCCGTAAATTTCCCGTCTGACAAAACAGTGACCCAAAACCCTGCTCAAAAAGAAAATTTATCAAGCCTGTCAGTAGGGAGAAGAGAGAAGTATTTATCCTTCTGGGAAACATGTTTATTAGTTACTTTCTGGTGCAGAAGAATCAGAGGGAGCACTAGAGCACTACACCGTTTCCTATAGGTCCAACAAAAGGAAAAAAATAGAATTTAAAAATGTATTAAGAGTGACACACCACAGGCAGATGCAGTGTGGTGAGATGGCTGTGACACTGAACTGAGACTCAGAAGATACTCTTATTCTGGCTTCACCTCCGACCTACCATCTGACTTTGGGCAAGTCACTTCAAGTCCCTAAGCTTTTCTTTCCCCTCCCACTTTTCATCTGTTCTGTCTACTGTGTCTATGAGCTTCTTAGGGAAGGGACTGTCTCTCACCTACATGTCTGCACACCGTGAGATGCTATTTTCATCTGGTATGTATAATTGTGGGTGCTTTTTCATCTCACTGACATCGTTAGGTGCTCCTGTAACACAAGAAACAATTAAGAACATGCCATGGTAGAATACTGCACCAGCAAATCTGTGAGGCTCTTGGCTGTAGCAGGTCCATATGCATGGGAGTCAGTTTCATATATTTCATCCCAGTTCCTTTTATTAGTATTTAGGAACATCAAGATATGTGAAAGAGCACCCCAAAATTGTCTGTATTCATTTTGTTATGTGGTCAATCAAATTTAATCTATTCTAATATATTCACTCAGAAGGTCAATTATCCAAATGCTTCTAATTCAGGCTGCACCTGATCTTGGCAGCCAATGAACCATTAAAAGGGCGTCTGTTCTTTATTTTATTTTATTTTATTTTATTTTATATTTATTTTTGCACCAGTTATCAATTTCACATTCTTTCCTTTCTATAATATTCAGACTAACAAGACCCACTTTACAAAGCACATTCAAGTTGAGAAAATAAAATCTATTCTCTGAAGTCCAAAAGCAAAGAAAATTCTCTGTGGGGTTCACAGAGTCCATGAATATGACAAACAAAGCAGAGTTTCATTATTTCACAAGCATTTACTTTGAGGAAAATACCACAACAGATCCTGGAAAATGTTGACATTACATTTAGCAAAAGACCATACAAAATATCAGACTATTATCATATGCATTTATATTGGCACTCAACTAGCATTAGCTGTGAAGAAAACAGGGCTACCTGTCAGACAACAACATGCACAAATTGGCAAGCTATTAGAATGACAACTGGATGTATTCAATTAGAAAATTTACCATATACCAAAAAGATTTGCTTTTAAGATAAGGCAGAAATGACGTGTGTGTTGACTGGGGGGAAGGGAGGTGAACAAGGCAGAAAATTAACAAGCATGCAAAATAAGTCCTCTCTTACTTTCAGTTAAAGGCTGCAAATAGAGTGATTAACAACTATAAAATATTTCCTGTGAGAAAACTCACTATTCAGAAAGAGGTCAAGGAAAGCAGTGTATTCCGGTGCTTACAGCACAAGACAAGGATATCGGAGTTTTGTACCTGCCTAACTGTGTGACGTAGGCAATACTTGTTAGGCTTGAAATCTTGCACTTGGTCGCTGATTTGGGTGCACTTGACCTGACTCTGATTTTCTCAAGTACCGAGCACCTGCAGATCCCACTGATTTCAATTAGAACTGTGGGTGCTCAGCATATGTGAAAAAGATATGCCCCGGTGTAGGCACCAAAACTAGTGGTTACCTTTGAAATCTGGGACTGCTGCCTTACTTTTCTCCATTTGTATATTGGGCTAATGATACCTATTTCTCAGAGACATTGTAACCTGGAAACACATTCAGGCACCTCAATGCAAGGCTGGAACCTTTACTTCAGTGTCCCTCTTCATCAGTCCGGTGCGATGGATCATGGAGCACACTCCACTAGAGGCTCTTGAGTTGTTGCTGTGCCGCTGTCTCCTTTAATTTGTTCTCTCGGATCCTTTCTTTCACATGACTGTGTAGCACAGTGGGGTCCACAGAAGTCAGCACTGGGGGGTACTATGTTGGGCATAGGCTTTTTAAGCCACTTTTTTAGACAATTAAAATATTTCTTACACATAAAACACAATAACCACCCCAAAGGCTGTAGGACTTATTACTTCTAGACCTCCCTTATATTTAGAGAACTCCTCTTTGAAGTACAAAACCTTTCAAACCCCCCATTCTCATCCTTCCCTCTTGCATCCTCCCTTTTCCCCCTCAAAATATATACCCAACATCACATAATGGTTAATTTATGATATAGGTTGAGGCTAAATAGCTTGCATGCTCACATTTACCTCCTCATTTCTTCTGCTACTTAATTCATGTTTAATTTTAAAAAAATAGTCACCATAATACTTTATAGACCTTGTCTGTTTTTTTGCAATTTCGATATTTAATTCTACTAAACTCAGTTTTTCCTGGCTAAATAATTTTGCTCCCTCCCTGATCTTCACTCTCTTCAAATATTTGAAGATGCTGATGTCTCTCCTCCCACTTAGAGCAAGTTTTTAATTCTTTTAGTCTTTCCTCATAAGTCAGTCACCTCCCAACATCAATTATTTTTTGCTGCTCTTCTTCACACTCCCTCAATTTATATAGACAGAGACGTTTTATGGATGGAGTGCACCAGCCATGTATGCCGCTCGTCCAGTTTATTGAATCCTAAATAGAAATTATTTCAAGAGAAAGGAAAAAAAGCTTTCCCCATCCACATGCTTACAGACAACTACCAAAATTCACCCTGGCCTTTAAAAATATTTACAAAAGGAAAAAATCTGAATTTTTTACTATGCCTTATGGTTAGAAAGCTCTATGAGTGCTTAAGAATAACTGGACCAGGGAATAGCAGCAATATATGGGAGTTGTACTCACACTTGTGATAAGACCGTTTATGGAATGTGTGGAAAATAGGGTGTGTGTGTGTGTGAGTGTGAGTGAGAGACCATGAAAAAATGAAGAATATAGATTAACATGGTGTAGTGGTCAATTGCAGAAGAACTTTGTATGTGCTAGTTTAGGGATGGTGAGGCCTGCATTCTTTCCCCTCTTTTCCATTCCCACCCCCTTTTTGCCCTACTACTGATGAGCCAGAAGCAAGCCTCTAGGAACATATGCCATTGTAGCAAGAACGAATTGTAGATAAGGGCGGGAACAAAACAATCTTGTTTACCCTAACGTACTGATCATGTAAACAGGGCCAAAGAACAAGGAGAACTAGACCAGAACCAGATCGATAACTAACAGCTAAGCCCTACATCAGCACATAATGAGTAACCCCTGGAAATTTCCAAACTGCAAAACAAGGCAGAAAAACTATTTAAGGCTGCCTCAGAGCCTAGCAAATTGGACCTCACCGATGGGCTTTGGGTACCAGAGCCTCGGAAGCTGAGACAACCTCCCACTTTGTCCGCAGCCTACCCGGGGTCCCAGGCTTTCAGGAAGGGACGTAAGATATGCCGCTTCTTTGTTATATTGTTCTTCCATTTATGGGGCACAGATGTTCGCTGTCAGGAAATAAACTACTTGTGTTTGACAGATACCTGTGTGGCGTATTTTGGGAACCCAGTGTCGGACCTTAGACTTACTCTGGCCGGCTACACATGGGACGGTGTAGGATCCTATGCTGTGAGTTGACAGTGACAGCATCTCTCCTGGGTACCAGAGATAGGCGTGAATTATGCAGGTTCCCCCAAACAAGTGACTATAATAATAAAGCAATAGGATCCCACATCATGAAATATATTAGTGTGTGTCATTTATTTTGTTTAGCATTTTTGTTGCTGTTCTTTTTTCCTCCTTCAGATTTTCTCCCTGTTGAAGGAAACTGGTTTCTATGGAAACAATGCCACCAATTGATATGGCATCCACATACATAGTTTGAAGTCAGTTCACCAAATGTTTCAAAAAGATTATGGCAGTTAAAAAAAAAATCAGAGAATTCTGCAAGGGTTATGACGATTTCTACAGCTATGGCTGAGTCTCCTCTTGTGGACCATCACCCATCTGTGGTACGGGATCCAAAGGTTGTGTCCAATGAGTTTCCAGCTGGGACAGAGTCCAGAAACTGCCTTTAAGGTCAGGTCTACGCTAGACCTAGAAGGCTGGCTTAAGGTACACAACACCAGCTATGTAGAATAAATAGCTGGAGTCGCTTACCTCAAGCTGAGCTTGACGCTGTCCCCACTGAGAGAAGCCGATGGGAGCAAATGCTTGTCGGCTTCCCTTACTCCTCACGACTCAGAGGAGTGCAGACACCAGCTGTAGCTGCCCTCAGCATTTGATTTACAGGTCTATTCTAGACCCGCTAAATCAGTGCCAGAACATCGATCTCTGGTGCAGCAAATTAAGACGTGCCCTAAGTCTGACCTCCCAGACATACTCATGAAGTAGACTCAGACTGGCACCTTTCCTTGAGAAGAGAAATACCACAGTGCAAGTGTCCTCAGCCCTGAGACCCATGTTGAATTTCCCAAGCCTCCCACTACACTTATGCATGCTCCCCCCCCCCAATGCCCACCTCTGTGGACACTCAGGGTAATAGCATCAGTTGAACATGATAATTAAAACAAGGAAACTAGACTTTGCAAAATAACTTCTTAAACACACAAACTTTAAATGGTTCAACACAGAAACAGATCTAGACAAAAAAAACCAAATCCCCATCTCCAACACAATCTCCCTTAGTCCTGTCGCACACTGTTGAGAGTCTCTTGACACTCTGGTTTCCTCTTACTTTTTGGTGAGTCGTCTGGCTCTGGTGATAAAATAGTTCCCATGACTTATGGAATATGCCACTTTTAAAAGAATTCTGTGACACCTTTTGCTGTACTGCTGGGATTTTTCATGCTGAAACCCTATACGGGATCCCTGGCACAGAGTTGTTAAGAGTCAATGGCTCTACTGGTAACAACCCCACTGTTCTGCCAGAACGAAGCTACCCATGTTGATAACTCCTCGATGGCACTGTTTCTGTTGCTCAGAAATGCCTTGTTTTTGGCTAGAAAATGGAAGTTGTAATCCCACGGAATGCTACACTCAAGAATAGTCAAACTTATAGAGAGAGATTCCCCCAATGTGTTGAGTGTGTTTTAAATACATGTATTACATACACAAGGCTAATAGCTTGATTTCTGGGATGTGTAAAACAAATTCCAAGCACTGAATGCTGGTTATCTGTAGTAAACTGAGAACACATTGCTATACCGACAAGGTTCTAAAAAAACACTTTTGTTCACTTTGCACTGAAAAGCATTATGTGATCTTGGGCAGTAATGGGACTTATCCAACTACAAGGAGACCAGTGAAAGTTACAAGTAACTGCAGTAACGTCAAGAGAATGTCACTAGCATAGAAAGGATTTCAGTGACGGGAGAATCTGGCCTTAAATTGTGTGCCAAAACTTTATCACAGTTTTGAAATTTAACAGTTAGTGCTCGCAAAAAATATTTCAGAATTATTGTCAATTCAGCCACAGAATAATCATGTGTGTAGTGCTCAAAATAAAAGGCACTTTTCCTGCTGAATGGCAGATCCATTGCGAGTATAGCTCATCAGCCTCCAAAGAAAAGTGGGGAATTGGGCCCAATTATCCATTTAAATGGACAAATAAAAAACAGTTACTCAGCTGGCTAGTTCTACTGACCCTTACCAAAGTAGCTGCCTGAGTAAGGACCATGGAATCGGGCCTAGTTTTTACAGACACTAAGGAAATTATCATCAGGTATTGAGCATGCAGGTCAAGAGCTAGAGAAAGTGTTTCTGTAACAACGTGAATCACTTGGACGTGCTATGCCATTTCACACCCCAAATCAACCTTTTGTCTTGCCACATACTATACTAGAAAATTCATAAGCAGAACTGGCACATTCTAAATCAAAAAGGCTCAAACCAATGGTAAAGTAGGCAGGAGGTTGCAGCAGAATAAAAGCACTATAAAACAGCAGGACTGGGGGAAGGGGAACATGATTACTGCTAGAATAATTTGAGTCAGCTCTGTCCTGCCCAGAAAAGAATTCTCTCTCAATTGCTGACCCACCCCAGTAGAACATAATGACCATTGTGGGTCAAGCCAATGGTCCATCCAAGCCCAGTCTTCCGACAGTGGCCAGGTGCCCCAGAGGGAATAAACAGAATAGTTAATCATCAATCACTCTTATCGCCCATTCCCAGCTTCTGGCAAACAAGAGGCTAGAGACACTTCAGAGCATAGGGTTGCATCTCGGCCTATCCTACCTAATAGCTATTGATGGATCGATCCTCCATGAACTTTTCTAATTCTCTTTTGAATCCTGTTATAGGCCTTCACAACATCCCTGGCACAGTACGTTGTGACACAAAATACTTTCTTTTTCTCTTTATAAAACCTGCTGCCTATTAATTTCATTTAATGACACCTAATTCTTGAGTTCTGAAACGAGAAAAATACTACCTTATTTACTTGCCCTACATCAGTCATGAATTTGTGTATCTCTATTATATCTCCCTTTTGTTATCTCTGTTCTAGGCCCAAAAGCCCAACTCTTGTTAATCTCTCCTCATATGGAAGCTGTTGCATACTCAATCATTTTAGTTACCCTTTTCTGTACCTTATTCAATTCTAATATCTCTTTCTTGAGATGGGACTATCACATCAATGCACAGTAATTAGTATGTAGGTGCCTCTGTATAAATCCATGATACAATAAGATATTTTGTGTCTTATTATCTATCCCTTTCTTAATGATTCCCAAAATCATTAGCTTTTTTGTCTGTCACTGCACAGTGGGCAGATGTTTTCAGAAAACTATCCACAATGATTCCAAGATCTCTTTCTTGAAAAGTTACAGCAGATTTAGATCCCATCATTTGGGATTATGTTTTCAAATGTGCATTACTTGAAATTTAGCATGATGAATGCAGTGTGTAGCCTGATCTAAGATTACGTGTTAATTTCTAATGACCACCTTAGGGTTGACAGGTTCTTTGTTCCAGGATCAGACTCCATAATCAATTATTCTATTGTGGGGAACCCTGATGCACACAATTGCAACACTCACATTATAGAAACTCTTGTATATTTACAAATATAGTTTATTAACACAGTTAGCACTGTCATGAACACCTCAATTTCATAAGACAGACAGGGAATGTCCATCCATATTTCCATACCATATACTTACATCATTCCTTCTAGAACAATCTTAGGTGTTAGCCCATCTCTCTCATTACCTTCACCTTCCCCATCATCACCAGTGGTCATCATTCTGGCCCTTCCAAGAACTACATCTGCTTCTCCCCATCACCCCTAGGCTGGGGTCCCATTATTATAGTATGTGATGCTGACGGTGACATGTTTGATGCATATTCAATAGGGGATGTTTCTAATGTTGAAGTATCCATTTCCTATAGGTCAATGTATCATTGCTCTCAACGTATTATCATATACGTCAATTTGTTACCTTGGGCCTTTGTGGTCATTTATCACATCCTGTGTCCTGATTACTTCAGCTCAGCCTGAACCAGTTATTTTGGGACTTTTGATATAATGATGCATCTGCTGAGTCTGAGGGTATTTTCCCTACCATCCTATGTGGGAGAAAGGTCCCAGACATAAGTTCCCCTTTATGACCTGTGTCTGGATAAGATCCATGTCTCAACCACAGAAATCTGCTAACCTTAGCATCTGCTGATCTTGCAAATGGCCTGTTACAGCTTTTAGCAGATTTCTTGAGTTACAGTTCTTAACTATTACCTCTACACTAAATCTACCCATTAATGAGAATCTAAATCAACACAACCATATTATTAGCATGACAGGCAAGCAATTTGATAGGCTACAAGTGTGATCAATTACATTCTGTCATTCTGTTGCCCAGTCACCCAGTTTTGTGAGATGCCTTAGTAACTCTTTGCAATCTGCTTTGAACATAAGTATCTTGAGCTGTTTTGTATCATCTGCAAATTTTGCCACCTTACTGTATATCCCCTTTTCCAGATCATTTATAAATATGCTGAAGAGGAATGATTCACCCCCATAGAACATTACACCTGGAAGATACCCAGCCCCAGAAAGTCTAAGCCAGCCCCGTAGACTTAATTAAAAGAGGGTTGCAACCCACTTCAGGGTCCTGATTCACAGTTTGAGATCCACTGCCCTACTGCTATGTTCTTATTATTCACCCATGAAATTTCTATCCATAGAGATTCTATGGTATAATTTTTTTTTTTTACTTCATTTGACTCCACGCTTCCTTATGAAGTTAATAAGAACAAATGCAAATGCAAATGCAAAGTACTCCACCTGGGGAGGAACAATCGGTTTCACGCAGAGAATGGGAAGTGACCGTCTAGAAAGGAGTACAGCACAAAGAGATCTAGGGGTCATAGTGGACCACAAGTTAAACATGAGCCAACAGTGTGATGCTGTTGCCAAAAAAAAAAAAAAAAAAGGTGCAAACATGATTCTGGGATGCATTAACAGGAGTGTGGTGAGCAAGACATGAGATGTCATTCTTCCGCTCTACTCTACACTGATTAGGCCCCAGTTGGACTACTGTATCCAGTTCTGGGCACCATAGTTCAAGAAAGATGTGGAGAAATTAGAGAAGGTTGAGAGAAGAGAAACAAAACTGACTAAAGGTCTAGAAGGAAGACTGAAAGATTTGGGCTTGTTTAGTTTAGAAAAGAAAACATGGAAAGGGGACACGAGTTTTCAAATATCTAAAAGAGTGTTACAAAAAGGAGGGAGAAAAATTGTTGTCCTTGGCCTCTGATGATAGGACAAGAAGCAATGGGCTTACACTGCAGAAAGGTTTAGGTTGGACATTAGGAAAAACTTCCTAACTATCAGGGTGGTTAAACACTGAAATAAATTTCCTAGGGAGACTGTGAAATCTCCATCACTGGTCATATTTAAGAGCAGGTTAGACAAGACACCTGTCAGGGATGATCTAGACAGTGCGTTGTCCTGCAGTGAGGGCAGGGGAGTGGACTTGATGACCTCTTAAGATTCCTTCCAGTTCTAGGATTCTGATTCTATGATTCACATATTGTGCCATTCCCCCATCAATACAACCTATTTTGTCCTTCAGATATATTTTGTACTCTCATATTATTGTGTCCCATGGATTAGCCTCATTCCACCAAGTTTCTGTGATGCCTATTATATCAATATCCTTGTTTAATACAAGGCACTCTAGTTCACCCATCTTAGTATTTAGCACTTGTCACTTTTTAGCTGTCTGTCATTATATGATGTAATGGAATAGGACTCTTTTCCATTTGACTTTTTCTCATCAAAACCTACCCACATTTTAATCATCTTCCATCCTCTCCTCTTTACAAGAATATAGAGAATGTCCATTAATAGGTCCTTCTCTACACCAGTCAGCTTTCCCTCAGCGCTCTGTTTAAAAACCACTTAACAATCAAGCTTCTTTTACACATCGTCTCCAAGATGATAAAAGGAAGGGTGGCTCTTTCTGAATGAGTACATAGCACAGAGGCGAGACCCTGCTTAGTTCTGACCATTGCCACATGTAAAGAAGACTTGACAAACAGGGAAGAACAGAACCCTGCCCAGGTGGAAGTGCTGACAAACTTCAGACTCACTGAAGAGATGAGGGAGGGTGCATTTTAGAATCTACATTATTTTCCAAGTTCTATAACTGTCACATGCTTTAAGAGTACAGGAGGCCTCCGACTTGCGATGCGATTGGTTCCAGAGGAAGCGTCACAAGTCGGGGGCGTCGTAACTCGAACCTGCATTTACAGTAGGCACCGTGTGGCGTTGTAAATGTGGGCCAAGGACTTAAGTCGGGGGTTTCCAGCCCCTCCTGCACTTACAAAAATGGTTGCAAGTGCGGGGGGTCAGAATTCGGGCGGTCGCATCTTGGGGGCCTCCTGTAAAGTCAATGTGGTAAAAAATTCCTTTGTAAGCCTGTGTTCCTTTCCTTCCCTTTCACATTATTCCCAAAGGGCCTGACCTAGAGTCCAGAAGAGCTAGAACTGAGGGAGAACTGTGAGGGAGCTTCTGTAAGTGACCAGAGGCGTGGGAGGCCCCAGAAACTATTTTTGGAGGGTCCTACGACAGCTGGACTGTGGTGCCCATGTCCCTGTGAAAGGCACACAGAAGACAGATTAGGCTGGTACCGGAAGCATGTTCTAGACTCCCAGACGTAGGAACAGTGACTAGACTTTAGTCTGATGCAGCTGAAAAAATAAATCCCACCACAACCCAACAGTCTAACACACACAATTCCCCCTCTGGGGAGAGGATGAAAGAATGAACCACATGTGACAAATTTCAAGTCACTAAATGCAGCACTAAAGGACACTCAAATAGTGAAGATACACAGAATACACGGTAAAAGCAATTCTATCATTTAAAATGTTTTCACCTTAACAGCAGCAACTACAAACTCTCCCCCACCCTGAACTACTATGGTAAAACCAACAGCATAGGGCTAAAGAGCTCAGGAACACATGGGCAAGATCAAAGCAGGTAGGCTCAATACACTGTAGTCATTGTTTAGAGGCCTGAGGAGCATCACTTCCACAGCACGTCTGAAGTAATTTTCTCTAGTGACATGCTATGTTTTGTCTTACTGAACATTTAACCTCTAGATTTGGACAGCACACATTTGGCATAGGCACATTTCTTCAGGGAACACTAGAGCGGTTACTTCAAGTGACAGTTTTCTAATTATTCTGTCAAGCATCAATCTGTGAAGTTCCAAGTTCCTCAGAGCCTTGACTGACAGGGCAATCAGTGCTTCACTTAAAGCCTACGTATCAGCTCCTCCAAACAGCTCTGACCTGCCAAATGCTAACAAAAGCAGTTTTTTAAAAGGAATGCAAAATTTAACTATCATTACTCCCGTTTGTGCATATGTGGTACCAAATATGTGCATGTACTTACCAAAAATTGTGGTTTCATAGCCAGAGCATATAGTGAACTGGGGAACAGAAACCATAGCATATGTTGCTTTCCTATTATCTAACAGTTCATGCAAGCGATTTTTCTTTAGACCAACTGCAGTTAGTGAAAAATCAGTTTAAAAAACGGGAAAAATTGAGAGGTGGAATTATTTTTGCAAGTCAGTTTCCAGAGCATTCCAATTAGCTTGTATTTTTCTCTTTTAGGACAAGTTTCCTCATACCGCTTCAGGCCTGATTTTGCCCCCTTATTTGTGATGAAGATTAATTTACCCAAACAACAGTCCCTCTGAAAATAAATGGGATTAAGAATTTGTGGAGGAAGGTGAGAACGAACAGTGAAATCGAATGCTTCTTGAATGATTAATAAGGATCTTACCTAGTTAGGGGATAATAGATACTACTTATCTGCTCATAATGCTCATATTTAAACTATAAAATGTCAAAAAAATGCTCTCTATGAAATTCACTATTAAATCCAAAATTGAATCTAAACTTTGATCACTATGTCTGAGAGTCTCAGGAGTTTACTAGTATTGGACTGAACTAGGAGTCTATGTAGTCATTTTACAATCTGTAATCCCATAGTAGAGTGTCTTGAGCTGGACCATTGGAGTAGCTAATATTGATTATTATTGGTGATGATGCAGGAGAAATCTCTTAGCATTAACTACATTTTCATGGTCATCGAGGAACTATCCCAAATAGTTACTAGCTCAAAACACTGAGCTGGTCCATATGCAATCTTCTCCAACAGCTGGATCTCAAGGATGGAAGTGGTCATGGACATACCATTGTCTCCTATCTCTCCCTCAGGCACTAAGTTTATGTGCAAAAATTTTTGTATTTCAAGTTTCCCCAAATAATTTTTTCAAAATATACAGTTTAGTTTGTTTCAAAATATACATGAACTCAATAAAGGGTTCTCTTTCAAATGCAGAGGCCCCAACTGAATTAGAAATTGCTACACTATCCATTTCTGTGCTCTGCAGATTCTGTTGCTCTTGCAGGACGTTGCTAGGAAATCTACAGTTCTCAATTTATTCTCAACTCTCCTTTGTTTTCTGAAGGAGCTGCACTGAGGTATCTTTCCTTTGCTGTGAATTTTCATAAACAGAAAAATCCAAAATATCTCTGGAATGTGAGTGGAACAGCAATGGAGAACAAACATTCTGGTATGGGAATGCATGCTATAGGGATGCTATAAGTTAACCGGTTAACAAATAAGCATCACCCTCCAGCCTGGCCAGGCCCACTGCACCATGATGCAGGCAGTGGGCCACTGCCCACAGGATCCCGGCTAAGCAGTTAACCAGTTAAAGGTTACCTGATTAAGTGGGATTTTACGTCCCTAGAATGCTAGTGTTTAGCCTGTAACACTAACACCTAATGTTATCCTGTTGTTTAGGTTTATTCACAGCAGTGTTACAAGGGCATGTGGCAATATGAAACAGCAGAAAATATTGATTTCTATGGAGTCAAAATTTGAGTCTATTCAAGCTCCTTTCCCTCTCCCACTTCTTTAGATTGAAAGTTAAGAAGCTAAATAATGTAGGATTGGTGAACAGCCACTGAAACAACACTTGAGTACTCTATTAGAAAACAGGTGGATCCAAACTGGGAAATGTGTGGTTAATGAAGAAATGAAATGCCAGAAAGTCCACAGTGTGCCTTACTGTTAGTGACGAGAACCCACACGAGATATTCCCAATAGAATGAATCCTCATTTCTATTTTCCTGGAAAAAAAATTATATTATATAATTTAACTGGTATCAGGTTCTTGGATCTAGGTGTGAGTCAGAACTTTGAGCAAATAGATTGCCTGTGCTTTATGGAATGGCGAAGGGGAAACCTCAGCATCCAAAGTGACATGCCTTCAGTGAATCCACATTATTTTGCAGTTCTCATTAAGCATGGCTACACCCTGCGTGCTATTAAAATCATCACCATGGTGACATGGTTAGTTTTGCACAATGGTCCAGATTCATATTCTCTTACTAGAATTGCTTGGGTCCAGCCCAAGAAGTGGAGGGGGGCTGTGCAGACTGCCCACCTGCACTCCCCAGGCTGGCCCTGTGCTGGTGGGGGGGCGGGAGGGGAGCACATGCAGGGCAGCCGGGGGGCGGGGGAGCAGCGCAACGTTGGGGATGATGGAGATTTTCCCCTCCCCTCCTGGTCTGACACTGTTGCCAAGGGCTAGGGGAAAGGGGTTTGGGTGGCCAGAAAGATAGTAAGCCCCGTCCCCAGCTGTCCTGTCGCTTCCTGGTGCAGCAGTCCCCAGTGGTCACTGTGCAGTATCGCTGTCCTCTGATTAGCCCCCTGCCTTTCCATATGCTGGAAAACTATCAAATTCCAGGCACATCCTATTGTCCTGGCACAACCAAACGCTGACCTTGCTTTAAGTTAGAGTAAGAGGAAGTGGCATACCAAATTTAGTGGTCCTAGCTCTTATCGTTTAGGATTTCTTGAACAAATGGACATGCAGACAGACACACTCACAGATACACAACTCTCTAAAATACAGAGAGATTTTTCAAGTGGGCTCACTGATTTTAGGGGAATACTCACAAGGAAGATGCTACGCATGTAAGGGAGCATACCAGAATCTGGCCCCATGAGCATATGTCCCACTGGCTCACAAATATCAGTTGATGGCATGGAATTTAAAAATCTGACCACGGATATAACAAGTGGATCAAGAAAGGATCTTTGACAGAGGGCCAAAAATAGTAACAACCAATGGAGAGAAACTTGCCCTGATGGCTGACTGGACTGCTAATCATATGTTGTTCTGTGGTACTAAGTAGAAAACAAGACTGCACTTCTCATACTAGGAAAATTCAAGTACTGTAGTACAGAAATTTATCATCACCATGGGAGATTGGTTCTCTTTGCTGCTATGGATTGCAGGCTTGATTTTCGTTGAAATTGTTTTTATTTCATCTCTTTAGTTCAATTACTTCTGTAGTTTGCAAGGCAAAATAAAAACAAAAGAAGCATTTGCATTTCACTTCTAAGTAACACACACACACAAACCAACAACTGTACAGGGTCCCTTGAAAGTTTTGATTAAAGGCAAATCCTTCACAATTCAGAGAGCACATACTCGATCAGAAGTTGAAGAGGAAAACCTCCAGGGAGCAGCAGGAACTAAACAATTCTGGTAAGGTTTCTGTGACTTTCCAGCAAGCAGTAATTTGCTCTTTTATATTTCTTCAATGAAAAGTCATGCATTGCAGTCCCAAACCTTTAAATCAAATGATTTGCTGGACATTCCACATTCAAGTCCCATCATCTATTATAAAATATTGACTCTGCGCATTCATTCATTTCCCAAGTAATAGATCCCCCCTATCCCCCCCTCTTTTTTTTAAAGGCCTGGCCAGTTACACACTTTAGAATTCCGGATGGGTCATAATCAGGATTTTATTAAAAAAAGTAAATTCTGGAAAAAAAGGGGGGGGGGCCCTTATTTTACCGTAAAAAGATATATTCATCTACTTTGCCTGTGATTTTCTTTTACTCTCGTGTGTCACAATTAATTCAAAATCTATCATCAATGGCAGTCATTTATATTTTATTTTAAGGCTTCTGCTTTAATAAGGTTGACTTTACCTGTCAACAAAAATAAAGCTTTGTACTACCTAATTCCCATGACTAAAACATTCTCAGTTGGAGTTTATTTGTGAATACTACTCTGGTATATGTTAGTAATTGAAATGAAATATTTTTACACTTTAAAGTTGCCTTTTGGTAAACTCAATTTTGGTATCATCCAGTAGATCCACCATTACATGCCACCAGAAAAGTAAGACTTCATTTCTGATGACCAGATTGCTGCGAAACCTATGTTACAGGCCAAGGGTGATCAAGACAGCATTCGTGGGCGCATCCAGCCCACCATGCTGTTGGATCTGGCCCGTGGCTGCCCTGCCACTATCCCGCCCCCAGGACAAGCGAGACCTGGGTTGGGGGAGTGCATGAAGTCTCCTCCTCCCACCAGGGGCATGTGGAACCATAGGGAACCTCTAGACACCACTGGGGATGAGAGACTTCATGCACTTTCCTGCCCCAGGCCGACTGGCCTTTTCAAAACAGCTGGTAGGGCGGGGGTCGGGGTCAAAGACTTCACGTGCTCCCCCACTCCCAGGCCAATCAGGGTCCATGGGTGGGGGAGCATGTGAAATCTCCTGGCTTCATCCCTTCTGCCCGAGGCCCCATGTTTCATGTGCATTCAAATACCTAACTTTCTTCCCCAGAATCTGTCTTTTCATTGTCATTGTAAAGATGCTAGACATATAATCTGAACATGCTCGTTTAACATTTCATTTTCACTGCAATATTAATGTTATGAGAAAAAATTTCTTCACTCATTAGAAATAAATCATGGTGCAATATAAATTGTATAGAAACTGACCTACTCTGCCAAAGTAGGTGTATATTACCATATTACAGCACATATTACAGTTAAGGTTGGAAAGGCCTTTTTTTTTAAATTTTTGCTTACATATTCCAACTAAATTATTCATTACTTTTTCAAACGAGAAAAGTCTTCCAATACTTTGTTCTTGTTGGAACATTTAAGCAAAATCCATTTAATCATATGTTATCTACCATTCACTATCATCTCCCTATGTGTACAAACATACGTTTGGTGGGAGTGTGTGTGCTTTCTTTTAATAGGGTGGGATTTTCAAAAGCTCTCATTTTGTTGGGCTAATAGAAAAAAAAAAATCAATAAAACACATTTCTCCACTGGAAAAACAGCTTTTCAACTAAATGAATTCCCCACTCTCCAAAATACAACTCAAATTTTGACTTTTAAAGTTTTGCTTTGGTGTTTTTTTTTTTAATGACAAGTTAAAAGTTTCTAGCAAAAAATCCCCTCATTGTCCAGCCATCTCTACCCTGTTTCATATAAAATTTCTACCACCTTCAGTGGGAGCAGATAGGTGAATGCTGAATGCTTTTGAAAATTTAAATTTTTACAGTTAAGTTATAAACCCTTCACTTTTCAATAAGCAACAATTTTAATAATCACTTAATATTAAATGAAGGAATATCAGTTTAATATTATTTATATTTTGCTTTGCAACAGCGCTTTGGGACACCGACGATAAACCAGAGTGTCATTGTGCTCTACACACACAGATAGTAAAAAAGACAGCCTCTGCCTCAAGGAGTTCATAATTTACATTATTCATCAATTATTAGGTTGAAAGGAACCCCTGTGATCACCTAGTCTGATCTGCTTTAACACAGGCCACAGGACTTCCCTGAACTAATTCCTATTTGAACTAGAGCAGATCTTCTAGAAAAATCATTGAAGTTTGATTTAGAAATGTCCACCATGGTGAATCCACCACAACCCTTACTAATAGGTCATTCACTGTTTAAAAAAATTGCACTTTATTTTTGGTATGAATGTACCTAGTTTAATGTCCGATACTGCTGTCTTTGAGGTCAATGGGAGTTCTGGAAACAGAACTGGGCACTTATTCTCTTCCAACAAATTGCTAAACTTTTTATTTAACACAAAAGAAGAGTATTAGGTTGAAAATCAGCTTTTTGTCACTACATCTCTTAAGAGCGCATCAAGTCATATTGACATTAAGGGTCTCATTTTTTTGTGTATGCTGGATTTGTTGTCCAAATTCCAAGTTTAATTCAATATAATCAGTTTTAGAAACACTGTTGCCTTTCCATTTATCAAATAAAGGTATTAAATCGCTTTTCCTTCTAGCATGTTTGAAAATTCCCATGCAGCAAATGAAAGTGTATTTTGTAATAAGGAAGGACAGTATACTAAATCATAGCGTTTCTCAAAATGAAAGAGCGAAAACATTTTTTCAAAGAAATTAAATGTACCGGTAACAATAACAGAAAAGAATGCTCTTGTGGAAACACATAGTTGCTGGTAATTTACCTAGCACACAGATAAGTGAGACAAACTACTGCAGCCCAATGAATGATAAAATGCCGTCAGAATGCAAAGGGTTGAGATTTTAGGATTTGTTGGATTTGTTATATATTTTTTCTAACCTCCAAGAACTAGAAGAAAGCCAAAATGTTTTCTCAGAAACTATTCTATCAGTTGTAGCTGAGTAAAAGGGATGTATTCAGAATGCTAATACATGATTAATGAAGAAACCTATAGATAAACTGAATGAAAAATAATTAACGCCGAGATGTGCTGGTCGCTAACTGATATGGATGGGCACAGAGCTCCACTTACATTAGACTCCTGCAGTTGTGGAGAAAAACAAATTCTGTATTGCTGGTCCTGGGAATGCAGATAAATGCGTATGCTGTTTGAAAAAGAAGCTTAATTGTGAGAATTATGCCACTCAGAATAGAGTAAAGTTATCCTACAAATATGATCTAATTTGGTGAACTTACAAATTCTTTAAAAAGGGTGGAGGGGGAGATTTTTCCATTTTCTTTCCGAAACAATGTAAACCAGAATCTACCACAGAAACTCTAGAGACTGAATGAACACTGTGGCTGCGTCTAGACTGGAAAGTTTTTCCGCAAAAGCGCCTGCTTTTGCGCAAAAACTTGCCAGCTGTCTATACTGGCTGCTTGAATTTGCGCAAGAACACTGACTTTGTAATGTACAAAATCAGTGCTTCTTGTGCAAATACAATGACGCTCCGGCTCGGGCAAAAGCCCTCTTGCGCAAATGCTTTTGTGCAAGAGGGCCAGTGTAGACAACCCAGAACTGTTTTGCGCAAAAAAGCCCCGATGGCTAAAATGGCGATCGAGGCTTTCTAGCGCAAAACCGCGTCTAGATTGGCACGGATGCTTTTGCGCAAAAGCGCTTTTTGCGCAAAAGCATCTATGCCAATCTAGACGTTCTTTTCTGCAAATACTTTTAACGGAAAAACTTTTCCATTAAAAGCATTTGCGGAAAATCATGAGTCTAGACGCAGCTCGTGAGAGGAGACAGGCATAGACACTCAGATTTGAAGAGTAAAAGAAAAAAACCTGCCAAAGCAGATATTCTCTTCTTTCAAACAGATTAACCAGATCCCTGAAGAAGACACAAGAAGTTAATGCAGATCCATGCAATAAAGACAATTCATGCAGGGGGCTCTTGTAGAAATATCAAATGAATGAGGAGCATAAACTGTACATATCAACAGTAACAAATAACCTGTTCTTTTTCTAAGATTTTGACAGTGGCTCTTATTAAATCGTAAGTATGACATCTACAAATCTATATACATTCAAATAACCATACAATCTATTTTGCATCGATTCCAGCCTTTTGATTGATTTAGTTATTTCTAGCAATCTAGCCTATTACTTCTTCGTGCTGTTTGGTGCTGTTAAAAGTTCCATGTTTTTCCCCCCACTAAGCTGCAAACAACCATCCTGTGAACTATACACAGTATAAGATGATGTGTCAAGAGAACAGTGAGAATCTAAACCAAGGATTCTCAAATTCCCATGCCACAAGACTCAACCAGCCCCGTTAAAACACAGTATAACTTCTCTGACATTGATATTCTAAAAAGAACCTGTTACCTAATTGTAACTGAAGGAGTGCCTGTTTGTAAGGCTTTCTGAAAACGTGATTTGCAGTAACTTTCAAAAAGCTGTCAAAATCCATTATGAAGAGCTTATTGAAAATCTACTTAGAAAAATAAAATATTGATTGTATTAACGAGAAATTTGGCACAAGTTGACCATTGTATCAAATATTAGGATCAGTCCTACAAACCCAACTCATATGGACAGGCCTTATTCTAAGCCAGAGGTGGGCAACCTGTGGCCCATCCGGGTAACCCACTCACAGGCCGTGAGACACATTGATGATGTTGACTATCTGTAGGCACTGCCCCCAACAGCTCCCACAAGCTGGAGTCTGCTGTTCCCAACCAAATGGGAGTTGCCCAGAAAGAGCGGGTCACAGCGATTTGTTGGTTGCAGCTTCCTGCAGCTCTCATTGGCTGGTAATGGCAAACCGCAGCCATTGGTAGTGGCTGGGGGGCAGTGCCTGCAGATGGTCAACATCAGGAAAAAGGCTTGTGGTCTGCCAGCAGCTTACCCTGATAAGCTGCATGTGGCCTGTGAGATGCAAGTTGCCCACACTGCCCTAAGCAATCATTGCAGGATCGGGCCCTTAGTTCTTGTGTCAATGAAAACGATCAAATTATTTTTTTTGAAAGAGTAAAGATATTAAATTTTTGAATATGACCACCATTTTCAAACCAGGCTGCCTACACAGCAGATGACAAGACCAATGGTTATTCTTCAATTATGCATGTGGAGTATATACATTAATGAGCTGCCACCTAAGATGACCAAAAAAACCAAATAAACCCAACAGATGATTTCCATACTGGGGTCAGCAAAAGAGCAGTGTGCTACCCAGACCAAATGAGAAAACCTAGATTTTTCTCAATGGCAGACAGAAGGAAGCGAGGAGGTCAAAACGCCTCATGTTGATGGAAAGATCATAATCATTTTTTCTGACAGCCTTAACAAGCCAAACATTTAAAATTAATGGCTATTAAGATGGACTTTTATCTACAGACTAACTTTACTAACCAGATAAAGTAAGAGTTCTAATTATATTTTATATCCTACCTATATGACCTTTTAATCTGATTAGGGTTTCATTCTCCCTCTAAATGTGCAAGATGGATTATCTGTAATAAGAGTCATAATCAATTATTCATCCCACTGGAATGAATTACCAATTTAACTAAGGTACCCAAAAATCTCTTAACTTCTTCTCATATTTATTCACTGTGAAGCGAGACAAATACACTTTTAAGCAGTCTGTAAAGTATAATAAAGTAGAGTCAGTCAAATACATTTGTGATTTATTAGTTCATTATGCTCTATCCTTTAACTAAAGCACTGAGGACACACATGTATATATACATTGGGTCTGCTACCAGGTGTTCAGCAAATAAAGACTGCATCATTAGCAAATGTTTAACAAGACTTATTATTTAAATAAGAAATATCCCAGTGCCCAAAATCAAGCAGTCATGCTATTCCTATCTCCCCATCACAGGCATGAAAAAGAGACAAGACCATAATGGGCGCTTAACGAGATATGGCTTGAGACCCACCTCCGGGACCAGCCCTGTCCTCAGACAAAGAAATGGGCAGGAATACATGGTGCTCCTAATCTGTGCTTCATATATAATGCACTTGCCATATCCATTTATTTGTGGCACCCTGTTGCCACACTTTGACATGTTACCACGGAGGAGGCCTGAGAAGCTGCAACAGCTACTTAAATTCTGCCTGCAGCTTTCACAATGAAGCACCATTCTGACAAGCGCAGCCTTGTCTGGAAGAACATTTACTTCATGGCAAGCTGAGGTGTGAATCCCCAATGAACTAGCCTGCCGCAGACAAACTCGTCACATGGATTTTGCCGATGTGTTAATGCGCTTTGACCTAGTCCTAGACACTCTGGTGGTTCACTCTGGTGGAAACAATTTTGACCCTCTTCCTGGTGATGTATGAGCAAAGAATTGGATCAAGCCAGAGTTCTGCATCCAGGAGCTGTGGTAGACTTCTGTGATTTGGCTGGGCACTGGCCTGATTGCTATAGCGACAATATGAAAACTACAGGTTGGTTCTCCGTGGTCTGGACTTCCATAGTCTGGCACCATCTATGGTATGACATCCCTGTGGGTGCTTGTGGACTACAGCTCTCATGGGGAAAAGCCAGGTCCCATGCTCAGCAACTTCTCCTCGGCTCTCCTAGAGCATCACCACAGTTGCTGAAATGTATACGCTTTTCACCTCCTTTTATAGCCCATTTACTCTAGTGCACAGGATTCCAGATAGCACTAGTAAAGGAAAAATACTTGTCTACCAATGCCACCTTCCCTCTACTCCCTTTGAGCTATGCCACATACTGCTGCTGGTCTATGGTACTAAAAATTCAGGAGGTTCCAGGTTCTGGCATATGCTCTCACACTAAGGCTACGTCTAGACTGCAAGCCTCTTTCGAAAAAGAGTGTCTAGACTACAATCAGTACTTTCAAAAAAGCAAGCCGCTTTTTTGAAAGAGCACCCAGGCAGTCTGGATGCTCTATTTCGAAAAAGCACAGTTTGCATGACATAGCGCCTTTTTTCGAAAGAGCACTTTCAAAAAAAGGCGTTATTCCTCATAAAATGAGGTTGACCGCAGTCGAAAAAACTGCCGCATTCTTTTGATTTACTTTAGAAAGAACTCAGCAGCAGTCTAGATGCAGGTAAAGTTTTTTCAAAAAAAAAGGTCACTTTTTTCGGAAAAAAAAAAGCCTGCAGTTTAGACATACCCTTAGCCAACATCCCAGAAAGAGCACCACGGTGTCCAATGTAAGCACGATTTCAGAATTTTTAGAACTCCCTTACGCTTCGTCATAGGATACCAGGTCAACCTACAATTCTGCCTAACCATCAATAAATGTGAGAGTATCCCCTCATATTCCACCTCACTGTTGAAAATAACCTTTGTAATACAAGCACTAGCCCTATCATCAACATAAGTTGCACAATCCTCCATTGAAACACTGCGTCCTGGAGGCACATATGCACCTATTCCCCTCTCTCACACACACAGGAGCAAAACATGGACACACTCATATCACAGGGCTTGTACAGACTAGTGCTTACTTACCTCAGTGTTTGTACAGACTAATGCTTGTACAGACTAGTGTTTACTTACCTCAGGAATGAATGGGATGTAAAAGGAGGAGAAGTTGTACATTTTGGCATTAATAGGCAGCAGGTTTAAAACAAACAAAAGGAAGTTTTTCTTTACTCAGCACACAGTCAACCTGTGGAACTGCTTGCCAGAGGATGTGTTGAAGGCTACGATTTTAACAGGATTCAAAAAAGAGCTAGATTCGTGGAGGTGAGGTCAATCAATGGCTATTAGCCAGGATGGGTAGGAATGGTGTCCTTAGTCTCTGTTTGTCTGGAAACGGGTGACAGGAAGGGATCACATGAGGATTACCTATTGTGTTCCCTCCCTCTGGGGCATCTGGGATTGGCCACTGTCGGCAGACAGGATAGTGGGCTAGATGAACCATTGGTCTGACCCAGTATGGTCGTTCTTACGTTCTCACTGAAAGTACACGCGAATGGGATGTATGGGGCACTGCATGAGTGATATGACTTGTGCATTTCTTGGTTTTCAGAAGCCTCAGTTCCACCCAACTCCGTGTTTTGGAAGCAACATATTATCAAAAGCGGCGAGGAGTCCTGTGGCACCTTATAGACTAACCAAAGTGTTGGAGCATAAGCTTTCGTGGGCAAAGATCCACTTCATCAGATGCATGAAGTGGAAATTTCCAGAGGGAGGTATAAATATGCAGGCCAGAATCAGACTGGAGATGACGAGGTGGAGCCAATCAGGGAGGATGAGGCCCACTTCTAGTAGCTGATCCTGAGGTATGAATTCCAAGAGAGGAGAAGCTGCTTTTGTAGTTAGCAAGCCATTCACAGTCTTTGTTTAGTCCTGAGTTGATTGTGTCAAACTTGAAGATGAACTGTAGCTCAGCAGTTTCTCTTTGAAGCCTGGTCCTGAAGTTTTTTTGCTGTAGGATGGCTACCTATAGATATGCAATTGTGTGTCCAGGGAGATGGAAGTGTTCCCCTACAGGTTTTTGTATGTTGTCATTCCTAATATCTGATTTGTGTCCATTGTGACTGCTGAGCTACAGTTCATCTTCAAGTTTGACACAATCAACTCAGGATTAAACAAAGACTGTGAATGGCTTGCTAACTACAAAAGCAGCTTCTCCTCTCTTGGAATTCACACCTCAGGATCAGCTACTAGAAGTGGGCCTCATCCTCCCTGATTGAACCCACCTTGTCATCTCCAGCCTGATTCTGGCCTGCATATTTATACCTGCCTCTGGAAATTTCCACTACATACATCTGATGAAGTGGGTCTTTGCCCACGAAAGCTTATGCTCCAACACTTCGGTTAGTCTATAAGGTGCCACAGGACTCCTCACTGCTTTTGCAGATTCAGACTAACACGGCTACCCCTTTGATACTTAACGTATTATGAAGCAACTTTAACTCTGCATTAATGTAGCCTCTTGCCATTTAGTATACAATTATTCAGAATGCCTAATTCCTCTGTTTTAAAAAAATGCAATTATTTTGATTATAAACATACAGAGTCAATACAATTGTAAATCAGATTGCACATTTGCATAAATACTGGCAACATGATGCCAATTTCTTAAATAAGAAAAAATCCTTTTTGAAATGAAAGTTTGTGTTTCTAGCACTTTACACACAGAAGTAGTGTGAAAGATGAGGAGTCATTTAAGTGCAAGTGTGTCTGTTTTTAAATAGATCTCTGATCAAGTTTCATTAGTTTAGACTGCAAACATCTCACAGATACAGATCTGATGAAAATAGGGGTGCTGTCTCAAGCAGGGATGTGACTAGTTAACCTTAAAGTGTGAGATTTACTGGTTCTGGTTAACTGGTAAGGGCTGGAGTAGCTGCCTGCTTGCTGTGAGCAGAGGGCTGCTCCAGCCCCACAAGGCCCACCAGCTGGAGTAGCCTGTCTGGCGGGCCCAGTCCAGGCAGTTAGCTGCAGGCAGCGACTGTTCCAGCCAGGCAAGCCCCTTTCCATGGGGCGACCGTGCCAGCCTCCCCACCGCGTGCAGGGGCTGCTCCGGCCGGCTGGATCAGCCCCTGTCCGTGGTGGGGCTCCAGCCTCCTGCCTGTCCCCTCCTTTAATCGGTTAAATATAACGTTTAACCAGTTAACCAATTAAACAGGCGTTTACATCCCTAGTCTAAAGTGAATGCACTGAGATATCTGGACATCTTCACCCTTGCAAAGCCCCATTGTGTTCAATTAAGAAAATGTATTTGAAAACATCTGATCACCACTCTTCAATTTTTTTTTCCAATTTTACTAGCTGCCCCTACCATTTACTGTGTCCTTTTCATCTCTACCACCACGACCCTATGACAGGAATCCAATGCTGTCAAAAGCTTTGAGACACAGCAGTACTGATCATACGAAATCTCAAGTAGTATTTCGCAATCTGACTCTCTTTAAATACTCTACTTTGCCCCAAACAAAACTGTTTAAATTTGGTTGCTTCATCATAGACAACAATCATAGCTCTGTCTTCAAACAAAACGTGTTAACATTTAGGGAGGGCTCACACATTCATCTGGGGAAGCCTGGTCCATGGGCCAGAGGAGTCAAGAGACATGGACTCTATCCTCAGCTTAGCCCCGTACCCTTGAATGTAGGCAAGTTGTTTTCATTTTTGTTTCCCATCCCATCCTCTGTCTCTCTTGTGTCTTGACTGATCTCTTCAGGGGAGAGGTGGTCTCTCTCTAGAAGACTGCACAGTGCCTTGCAGAATGGGTTCCTGAGTTCAGCTGGGGCCTCAGGAACTACCATAAGAAAAAAATAGTAATGCTGGGTTGACATAATTAGAGCTAGCTGCTGAAGCATCTGATATTTACATAATTTACTAGCTTGAAACTCCCTGACTTTGATGCCAAAACACAATCAGGGCACCGCTCAATTGTGTCTTGCTATTTATTCATGTATTTAGCATTTGTCTCATACAAAAGCAATGCTAAGTGTACAGTGCCTCATAGAATATGGCTTTGCAACAAGAAAAGAAGCTTTAGTGAATGTGCACTTCTATAGCACTTCAGATCTTTCATGTGCTGCAAAACCCTCTCATTAATGCACAGGTTCCCTATGAGGAAGAGGAGTATTATAACCTACATTTTACCGATGGAGGAAAAGAAAACATATACAGAGGTTAAGGCTTAAACTTTCAAAAAGAATCCACCAATTCTGAGTTTCTGAATACCCAGCTGGCATTACTACCCTACAGCACTTAGATTTCCTAAACTGGTCTCCCAAAAACTGAGATGCCCAACATCAGGGGACATTTATAAAAAAAAAAATCAAGACTAAGTATTTGCCAATGACCACTGTGGTTATGGGAGTGATGATGATGATGAGGATTGGCCCCACGTCAAAATCAGGGTCAGAGTCCACATCAGAACTCAGGAAACCTTGGCTCCGGGTCAAGTTCAGTGACTATTAGGCATTGCTTCCTCTCAAAGGAATCCCCTATTTTTAGCATACAGCTAGTACACCATAGACATTTTTCACTACAACAGTTCTCCAACAATAGCTTTTCAAGGACTTAAAAATTTGTCCCATGCTTCACTCTCTTGTGGGAAAACACACAAGGCATAAAGAAAACACTTTGCCTGCTGGGCAAAGAAGAGCAGGGTAATGAGGTGTATAAAGGATGTATGATATTTGAATGAGAAAGCAAAAGGGTTGCTAATGACTACATAAGAATATGGTCCTCTCTACATTATCTCAAATGACATGCAATCTGACAATTCAAACAAATCCAATGCTAGCATGCTGTAATACATCTGTACCTGAGTGATATTTACATTTCATTTTAACTTCACTGTATACACATTGATTCCGGTAGCTTGGAGAGCTGGGAAGGGCATCTGATCCTAAAGCTCAAAGGTCTGGCATCCTTACAACTTTGGAAAACTCTACTCCCAGTGATCAGCCAGTTACTTAAATACAGAAAATGACCAATATGTTATCCTTCTACCAGCCTGTGCTACACCTATGATGGGCTGCTGGTTCATGTAGCCCTTTTAAAAACTTTACATTCCATGTTCCAATCGCAGATTATAAAGATTCTTTATTACACAGAGATGCTGCTGAAATGGCAGAGAGGGAACTCTGTTCCCTAAAAGCTTGCTCATTCCCCTTTACTACGATAGCCGCTACAGAATGGTGGGAGAAATGGCGGCTTAGCCTTGATTCCCCCCACTCTCAGCAATGAAGAACAGTGGAAGCAATATAAATAGCCACGTTGTCATGGGACGAATCCATGTACAGTGTTCTCTCTTTGGGTCCATCATGTAGCACGCTGACGTAGCCTGGAATATCCACTGAACTGCAAGTCTTACTCAAAGTCCACCTAGGTTTCTTTATTACCACAAGAATGAAAATGTTCTGTGGTTCATATTAAACTGTTAGTGACACCTGTGCATGTTACTGGATTAAGCATAGTGCCTAGGAGCCCATTCACAGACCAGGACCCCATTGTGCAAGGCGCTGTACAAACGCAGAACAAAAAAAAGTCTCTCCCCGGCAAAGAGACAGTTTTGTCCCCATGCCCTCAGTGGACTTGACAGATACAACTGAGTCAAAGATCTTTTGAAGAGGCATACTAAGGAAAAGAATCCAACTCCTCTGGCTCTGCAGAAATAACAGCATTGACACAACAGTAAAAACGTTATGTTTATCGTTAATCTAGAATTCTGAATACTCACAAGGCACAGGCCTGCTGAATATAAAAGCGACATTTTCACTGAGAAGCCAAACCTTTATCGTAAATATTGTTAGCGACCGGGGTGAGGGGGGGTTTCTGAACTCATTGCTCAATACCTTCTTGAGTGTCTAGATATGTATGTATTTGATTTACCAGGCTTGCACACTCTCACATACTAGTCCAAGAAATAATTGTGATCCTCCTGACTTGCTGAAGTTACTCAGCATGGGAACTCTCTGAGTTTCATGAGCTGAACTAATATACTCCCACAAGATAAAGGCCAAGTAAATTAAACAATTTCCTGGCCGAGCTGTGTGAAATTTCAGTTTACTTTCTCTTCCCCAACACCCGAAAATCTCTTAATATACCTCAAACCTCTGTGATGGCTATGGAAAACAACAACTCCCTTCTGCTACTACATAATGGGGCACAACTTTAAGAAAACTCATATTCAGAATCCCTCAAGCCCAAATGATAAATTGATGGCAAATATGTAATAAGCAAAGATAAACTATGTTACTTGCACACGAGTCACAGCTGGAAAATGAGTGAATTGCAAAATATTTAATGATACTCCTTCTGAATTCTGTTCACTGCCTCACCTGTCTAGAAAATGAAAAACCACAAGACCTCTGCTTCACACACAACTTAATGTCAAGGCGCATCAATGCCATTATTTTTCCTTCACTGAGGTGGCCGGAGAGATGCAACTGACATAAGCAAACAGCAGTGATAGGAATAAGAATGCTTACTGCATATTCATAAAACAATAATCTGTTTGGACTAAGGAATGGCTGAAGGAAAAACAAATTAAGTTTCTCTTGGGTTTGACATTAATTATTCCCTTTATACGAGTTAGCAGATGTCAATCTAAAATATTTTGCTTGAAAAATATTTGCTCGTCGATATAATTTTTTGCATATATGACAAGTAAGCTCTTGTTATATCAGTTGATTTGATGAAATTCTGTCATTGTCAATGACACCATTTTAAACAATAGGAGCTTCAGTTGTTGTTTAGCCTCTCTTTTCAGTGGAGTTATTACTTTTCAATGTATAGGTGCACTCAGACGCCATTGTTCTGGTCAGTGCTGGAAGTCTGACACAGGCAAAAACAGAACAACTTATAATTTCTTAAAGGTCACTTTGTATCTACCTATACGGGCATCACTACTTGGCTATCCCATTGTATTTTATCTTTCCTGTGTGAGAGAGGAATTTCTCTATTTCGCAGGCTGGGAACAGAGATGCAAGGTAGATTAAGGCAACTTCCCCAAGGTCGCACATGAAGTCTGTGTCTGAACTGGGAACTGGACACAGTTCTCTTGAGTTCCAGTTCAATGCCCTATTCGGTAGATCATCATTCCTAGTAGGAATGTAAAATTCCTGTTAGTTAACGAGTTAACTCTGAGGTTTAACCAGTTAACTGAGGTTTAACTGATTAAGCGGGATCTTGCATGGGGGGACTGGCAGCAAGAACCGGCAGCCCCAACCACACAGGGAGGGGAAGCAACCCCTTCTTGCAGCCTCCTTTAACATGAGATGACCGGGCTTCCAATCCCTGCGGGGCTGGAGCGGCCCTCCATCTGTGGTGGGCTACAGCAGGGGGCGGGTACCCGTTAAGGATGATGCTTACCAGGTAGCCAGTTACCCATTCACATCTCTAGTTCCTACCCTGCCAATTGTGTTTAGACTTTCAATTACACTGGGGTCCTGGTCCAGGACCAGGGCTCTTCAGCAGTACAGTAATACGAACAATCAATTATAGCAGGTCAGTGTTTTACAACACCAGTGAGGACACAAGTCGTGTTAGGAAAGAATGGATAATGGTTCAGTGATCAGAACTCTAGCAAGGGTTTGCTGATCAGCTCATCGGGGGCTGCTGAAAGAGAGCACTTCTTCAGCACTTCTGTGGCAATGAAAATTGCAACTTCTTTTCCTCCTTACTTGTGAAAAAGAAGAGCAATGAAATCCCTAGCAGCTTAGAAAATGGGAATAGAAACCAGAATCCTGCCAAGGCAGATGCACCACAGGAATTTGTGAAATGGAATCAAGTAAGTGGAGTCACAGGAACAAAAAAAGGTGTCTAGATTTTGGGCTGCTAGGGTGGAAAAAAAAAATTCAGCACCACTTCTGCAGCCAATCTGATGTATGCAGCATGAAATAGCTGGAAGAGAGCAAGCAAGGCCAGAATAGGATGAAAAGCTCAAATAAGACTCAAATTTTGAAGATGGTATTTCCATTTGAAAGATGATGGTTAGTGTTTACCAAGAAATGTTACTGGTTTCTTTTTTTAAATGTTACCCTTGGCAACAGTCAGACTTAGTGAAAGTGTCAAACTACAAGAACATCAGGAGTTTCTCCTCAAACAAAATGTTCTCAGCATTGTTCAACCCACTTCCTTCCCCATTAGTTCCTCCCCCCTTTCCCCTCAACTATTCTTCATACCAAATATACATTTCAAAGATATTTAAGGAGAGAGACCAATTTTAAGGCATTTTGGATCATTTTCTGGAATATTTAATTTCCTCAAGAGTCCCCAGTTAAAAATTCAGAACTATATATTGTAGTCAGATGCCCTCAGGACACCTCAGGTTTATATAATTCTCAGAGGTTCTACTTGTATTGGATATATTTGCCATCTTTAGCAGGGCCCTGGAAACTCCCAACATAATTTTTTCTTGTCTTGAATAGGGTCTGAAACAGATTACAGGTCGTAGGGTAATTAATAACTGACTCCAAGTACTACACTAAAGACAATAACACATGGGGATCAAAGTTCAATGTCAGTTAAGAAATGGATGAGGCTCACTAGATCATCTTGCCCATCTTCCTGTCAATGCAGAAAACAGTATTTGGATTGAGGAAAGACCAGACATTAAAATGTAATTTGTTTGTTAAAGAGAAAAAAATATATAAAATATGTATTTTTTTAAAATTTACAATAAAGCTTATATGTGACTAAGTTGCACAGCAATAAGGGTGATCGCACACACACAAACCATGATTTTAGCCTCTAGTTTGTCACAACCTGGTGCAGTTGATTCGTGACTGTGGATACGTCTACACAGCAAGTAGACACCTGTGTCTGGCCTGTGACAGCCAACTTGGGCTCCCCTTGGGCTGCAGGACTCTTCCACTGCTCTGTAGACATGAAGGCTGGAGCCTTGAGGATCACTTGAGGAAGTTGACACTTTAGTGAAACAGCCCTGCAGCCTACAAACCCAAGACAGAAGGCACGGGCCCATCGTGTGTTTTTCTTTGCTGTGTATCCTGTTTAATGGGAGACTGAAACACAGCCATATGTCCTCCGAAACCCAAACTGCATCTCACATACATTCTTCATACATTACCTGCTGAAAATGAAAGCTGACTTTCAGCTGACATCATGCTGACTTGAAACAGTGACATTGGTGGCCATAGTGCCCAAAGGATAAAAGCTGAATCACAGGGCTGATGAGAGAGAGTTCAGAAGTGCCTCTCTGAAACCAGACAAAGCCCCTCTAGGTGACTAAAACATAAAAAGGTGGGGCACGATAACTAGTGTGCAGGAACAGAGTCAAAGGAACTGAGGTTAATAATTTAAAAACAGATGACAGGAAATAATTTCTATATGATTCAAAATCGAAGTGGACAAAGCCAAAATGACCACTTGTATTTGTTAGAGAGTCTGACATGCCTATTAGTTAAGTGCCCTAGGGCAAATAAATGTCCTGCTGAAAACTATTTTGGAAAAAGTACCTGCCCACTGGGATACTTGGGGAAGCAAAAGGAAATAGTTGGAACACGAACAGAAGAACAAAGGGGGAGAGAATAAACAAAATAGGAAATGGTCTACAAAGTAAGAAAACCTTTCAGTGAAAAAGGAAGCAGAAAGACGATATAAAAAGGAAAGAAATAAAGGGACACAGCTCAAGGCTACGCAAATTAAATGAAAAAAGGGAAAAATGAAATTAAAAAATTAGAGATGTGAACTACAGAGCATTTAGGCTGGTGACTTGCGCATCTTGAACTAGACACATGGTAAAATAGCACAGATCTATTGGGTTCAGCGGAGACAGTTGGCGTAAATCAGAGTAAAGGTCCAGAGTAGGTTGGCGACATGTTTAATGCTTCCAGATATTGATAAGAGGTTCAGAAATGCCTATGAATAATATTAATTAAACTGGATACATGTCTCATCAACCTCAGCACATGCAGAGCACCTAGGAAATCTGTAGTGACAATCCAAGCCCGAGAGCACATTCTACTTTATTCTAATCATCACTGTGGCACATTGTTGAACTAAGACCACACCATACTTAGCTGTCAGTCTTTTGTTGCAATGTAATTGAGTCTCCAAATTTCTACCTCTGTTCAACCTGACTTACCATATTAGACAGCCATCTGAATAATACAGACAAATGTCAAACCCATCTCGCTTGATCTCTCTCTCCTTTTTTAATGAGACTGTAGTACTCATAAAAGCGAGGGAGGATCTAACAGTGCTGACCCGTCTCAGGCATAGAGCACTTAACTGTTCAAATCTTCCCTCAGATAATTCTGACAGCGCCTGATCTCCTGCGTTCCCCACCCTCACCTGCAGCCCCTTTCTTTTCTACTTCTGTGTCCTGACAATCACACTGATTTGAGTCAGACTGAAAAATCTCTGACATGGACTAGGTTAAAAGGGATAATCCACTTTCCTCTATTTGTAACCTTGGGCATAACCTGAACCTAGGCCTTGAGAGGTGAAAGATCGGGGCCCATCTAGCCTTGCCATGAGACTATAAACAACCTCCTTTATCCATTTCGTTATTGTTATTAATATAACTAGGGGATCCCACACATGGTAGCTTGGGTAGGCTGAACTTTTTGCACGTAACAGATGCTCCTGGCATCCTTCCCGCCACTGTCCCACAAGCTGCCTATGGATTATGCTCCCATCCCCCTCTTTTTCTGTGACTCTCCTACCTCCTCTAAATGTCTCTCTCAGCCCTACCAGAGCTCCCCATATCACCACCCATATACCTGTTCCCACTTCCCCAATTCCAGGATTGGGGACCAGGTCTACGCCACACCCAGTAGCTTGGCTTAAGGCACTCAACTTCAGCTGCATAGAATAGATATCTGGAGTCAGCTTACTTTAAGCTGAGCTTGGAAGCATCCCACAGCAGGAGGCTGATGGGACCAGTTGCTCCCGTTGCCTTCCCCTACTCTTGGGCAAGAGCAGGAGTACCGGATGCTGGCTGGGGCATCCTCTGAGTTCAATTTAGCGAGTCTTAACTAGACTTGCTAAATCAAACTTGGAAGACCCATCGCGGCAGAGTCAATCTTTCACGGAGTGAAGATGTGGCCCCAGTCTCTTCTTTTCTCCCAGACAAAGGTGTCCCAGTCTTTCCCCCTTTGCTGTCACATTTTGGGGTTCACCCATGCCAGTAAAGGGTTCCATCACCACCTGCTCATCATCACTGGGATCTTACTGCTCTGCTGATGAGCCCTGACGCAAGGAGCCACCCCACGATCAGAAAGGTTTCACCGCAGATTCCACCAGCCTAATGACTCCTTGCTGAGTGACCCCCATAGCCTTTCAGGTCCCAAGCACAGCTCTATATGCACACAAACACATGATCTCATCCCATCAATCAAGTTCAGGACATTACTAGCTTTTATAAGACCACCACACTTGGCACATTTTATACACCACACCACTGTTTTCAATCAGTTGATTCAATTATTTATGCTTCGGGGTTCAGATCCCTGCTCTCCCCATGCATTGTCTGGACCTTGACTGTCACCGACACCACAGGTTGTGTGTGTCCCAATTCCATCCTTCATGCATTCCAGGCTCCTCCAGTCTCCTTGTGCCCCCCATTCCACTCTAGTGCCCCAAGGTGCCCCATTCTCCCATGGGAGGGGATTTGTGGGAACCCTAATTCACCCCTGCCCCATGCCAGAAGCTCTGACTGCCCCTCTCCTCCGCTTCCCATCATGCTAGGTGTTCTGTATGCCTCATTCCACCTGTATTAGGAACCGTCAGTCTGGACCCCTGCTGTGTGCATGTTCCTCTATGGTAGCTTCCCACTCTCCCTTTCTGCCCCACCCCAAACAGTCTTTTTTATTGCTGGGAGACCAGTCATACAGGGCCACCAGCACATTAAACTCCCCTGAAAGGAGTACCCGGGTTGAGACAGGGAATTGTTTTGCTAAAAGGTATTAATAAGCACCACTCACCAGTTGTTTGGTCCGAGACAACTGCAGAGGCTCTTGAGGCGACAGCAGTGCTAGTTTGCTGGCAGATGCTTTGCGTGTTTCCTGTTTTGCCCCTTCTGATGCTTTGATTTCCCTTCCCCCCACTCCCCCGCATCAAAGTAGTAAAGTTTGGCTACTGATGCCTAGGACATTCCCTGAAATTTGGAACTGACGATACGTAGCATCCTATAGTGATCGTGTTATGTAGAGAGAGTCCAATGGATAAATGCCCTTGAGGGGAGCATACGGCCTTCACAAACACAGCTAATTTTCTGAATTACAACGATGCCTAGAGATCCCTCATGATAATGCAGTCAATGCCCTTAGATAAGTCAGACAAATGGAATTTTATTCCTCCCATTCGATGGACGTGGGCCTGAGACGCAGAGATTAAACAACTTGTTCAGGGTCACACAGGAGGTCTACGATTGAGCTAGGAATTGATCTGAGGTGTTACGATTCCCTGTCCAGGGCCTTAACTCAATGGCTGTCCCTTCTCATAGACCAGTGATTGCTAAGCTTTTTTTCATTTGCAGACCTCCCAAAAATTTTGACTGGAGGTGAGGACCTCTTTGGAAATCTTAGTCTGCAAACCACAGATTGAAAATCACTTTTTAGACTCTCTTTCTACAGGTTGGTCCTCCCTGGTCTGGAATTCTCAAGACCTGACCGGTCCTAAATGAAAGAATTTGCTGGACCAGGGCAGGTCCTCTCCCACTGGCTCCCAAATCTGCCACCTGCTGCCAGCTTGCTATTGCCCCAGACGGTCCCTGTTTCCACCTCCCTCCCCGCCCCCCCGCTAGCCCAACTGCCAATTCCCTGTTCTGGCTGGGCCACAGTGGGCCAGCCCGGACCTGTGTTCCCGGAAGACACTCTGGGGCCCGCACTGCCTGTAGCTGGACTGCTGGACCTGATGCTCCCGACCCCGGCTGGCCCTCCTGCCATTAAGCTACTATGCTCTCAGATCCAAGAGTATCCACGGTCTGTTGCCAGACCAGAGAGTGCTGGTTTTCAGAGGTGCAACCTGTAGTAAGTTATCCTCTAGTGTACACAAGATCATTTATATTTATTCGGCATAGTACCGATTTTTGATAGACAAATGACTTACATGCCTGCATTAGGAAACATCCTGTACTAAGACAATTATTTTACCTTTGGATCAGCAGTGAGCAATTTGAAAGCCTGGTAGACTTGTGCTTCCTTCACACCTCCACCGAGATCCAGGAAGTTGGCTGGCCTTCCACCATTAAGGGAAATTATATCACAAGTTGCCATAGCAAGACCAGCTCCATTCACTGTAATTGCAAGAATAAAATGCAGGTATATTACAAAGGGAAATTCAGACGTGTGCAACACCAGCCCAAGGGAAGGACTAGTCCTAAAATTTCACTTATTTCAACTTAGGCCAGCACTGGAAGGTTTAAGAGTAGCTTAGTAGATATAAATGACCAAAATGGTCATATGTAGGGTGCCCAAAGAAAAGGGATTTCATAATAAAGAGGATTACTCACCACACACGTAATTGCACATAAATACCCCCCTCAGAGTAAAGGACAAAAATTCTTCTTAACCCATCTGGAACCCAAGAGAAAGTATCCTTCACTTATTACTGATCCCTTAATTCTTCTGCCACACTTACCAGCCATGTCTAATTTCATTAACTTTGGTAAGACTCATACTGCATTACAAAATGTTTTAAAACTGCATATTCATTTTAACAATTTGGTTCAAATCATGAAAATTCTTACACGTTCAAAAAGTCTAATGCTTCCTTCTATTAATGTGTTTCGACACACTGGCATCCCATATCCTTTGCTACTTTAAATGCTGCTAGTGTTGCAAGTACATTAGCTCATCCGGGTGAGATGAACGAGAATGGTTTGGTACATTAAAGTTATTGCTTCTGAACAAAGTAAACCTTTTTATAGCACATGTGATTTTATGCTGGTTTCTATTGTCTGAACAGAACCATAATGATGAGGTCTCACTCAGGCACTGCATACGAAGATACTGATGGTTTAATGAGCAACACATTTTTTTAATGTCAGTTCCTTTAAAAGATTAAGACCAATGTAATGAACTGGTTCTACTACAAGCTGAGGCTCTTTCAAGTAAGTGGAAAGAGCATAAATCTAAGCACTATAAACTGTGGGCAGTAACGAAACTTATGTTACCACATCGGTGGTTGGTGCAACTGGGGCTGGGGGAGGCAGACCCCCAGCCACAGCCCTGCCCCCTCTCCTGAGGCCCAACCCCCATGGGCATGCCCCACCCCAGGGGAGGAGACGGGGCAGAGCGCCAAGCATGTCCTAACGTCCCCGGAGCACCGGGGAGGGGCAGAGAGGCAAGGGGAGAACCAAGGATGGGAGGACTGGGGAGGTGTGCCGAACAGACCCCAGCTTCCCCAGAGCACCGGGGAGTGGCAGAGAGGTGAGGGGAGAACTGGGGAGCAGTGGGGAGGGGAGGAGGCGGGGTAGTGTGCTGAACACTCCCCAGCTTTCCCAGAGCATCGGGGAGGGGCAGAGATGCATTCTGGGGCAGTCTGTGAGCAGGGCCAGGCTGGTGGTTTGGGAAAGACACTGGATGCCCATGGTTACCACCACAGACCACTCCTCCTCCTCTGGAAGATAAATCATTTAGCTAATTTGGATCAAAAGGATAAAGTCATTTCTTTTGATAATAAAAAGTTCTGGCTTAAACAATTTACATGGAACTGAACACATTTTATGTAATGATTTAAATATTTCTTCTGTTTTACTTAACTGAAATTCCTTTTTTCATAGATCACAAAGCTTTCAGCATTTACCAATTACTGTTTGTTAAAAGAAATACTGAAATGTCAAGAGCCAAATTTACATCATGAGAAAACAAAGTTTAAATCCAATTTGATTTTATTCTTAAACAAATAAATTAAAATATCCATGTTTGGATTGAATGCCTTTCTAATAGTACTTTCTGATTTTAAAAAAAAAAATTCTGTACCTATTGTTGTTATTTAGAAGGGTTATCTGGACAACACGATAACAGCAGCACTAAACATGCACAGGTTTACATTTCAACCTTACCTCTTTTAAAAGTTATTAACTTTAACTTTTAATACTTCAGTATGCTGCCCCTCCAATTTCAGCTTCCCATTTGCTCTTGCTAATACTAGCATTAGATACTTCTCCTACAGGCTGAACCTCTCTAGTTCAGCACACTCTGGTCCGGCAACATTCGTGGTCCAGCATTATTTTACTTAGCTAGATGTCCACTTATTGTGGGTGTGGCTATGTTTCCCATGGTTCCATAAAGTTTCTTGACAGCCACCAGCTCTGGCTCTCGGTGTTCTGTGCTGTTATTTAGCTCTAATTTACCCCTAAATGTCTTCTAAGACCCTAGTAAGGGGTGGAAGGTTTGTTAATGCAGCTAGACAATATTGACCGCCTGTGGTTTGGCAAATTCTCTGGTTCTTCACCAACAGGTCTTATGGGTGCCAGACAAAAGAGGTTCAACTTATATTACCTTCTAACAAAATTTGGGGAAGGGCAGGAAATATCAGCAAAACAATAAAAAGGAATATTCGTGCAAAGTGCTTGTCAAAGAGTAGAATGAAAATCAAAATCAAGCGAATCAAGTGAATTTCACAAAGCACATATTGACCTTTAATTTCTTTCTGTCAGAGTAATATGCACTATATGATTAACAACTGACCAGTAAAAGAATAATCTTAGGGGTCACTGGTAACAATACAGAGTCATCAAATAGAAATGTGGTTTTCAAGTTGGTGGGGGTAGTTTTACAAGTTCAGTGGTAATAAAATACAACCAGATCCTGAAAACACTTAGGAATGTGAATAATTTTATGTACTTAGATTATTACTCTGTTGTAATATTTGTGACAATACTCTCTGTAACTAAATGTTAGTCAGTTAACACTGAAAGTTCTGAATTATTAATTGGTTACATTAGATACCAATAAAGACAGATTGCTTTTCTTACCAAAGCAAGCAATGTTTCCATCCAGTCCTATGTACTTTAAGTCATATTTGGCAGCTTCATTTTCTATTGGCTCGTTCTCAGATTTGTCATCCATGGCAAATATCTCTTTTTGCCTGAACTCAGCATTGTCATCAAAGTTTATCTTGGCATCAAAGCAAACAACTAAATAAAGGGGGGGAAAAATCAAATTATAGATACTGAATGATCATTCACAAATTCTCCATAGCATATATAAGTGCAATATTCTTTCCTAATTATGTACTAAAGCTCTGACTCTGCTCTATAATAATCAATAAAAGTTTTGGAAAGCAGGACTAGGTCTCTAAAACACATTTTTCCAAAGGCCAGGCTTGGGTAATGACTATGCAAATTTCCCCAAACAATACTGTCAAAGTGCCATAATTTATGGGCTGGGGAAACCACTAGTAGAGGCAGGAGAACTGTTCATGTTTCATGCTTGTTTTAACTGCCCCATCCATGGTGTAAGTTATGATGGCTGTTTTCATAATCTTAATAGTTGTAGCCATGCCAATCATTTGACTCATTAGGAAGGCTACAATTATGTCATGTAGGTTCTCTTTGAGACATTTTCTGTTCCAGGATTGGCACTCCCAGCCAGCCCTACCCCTGCAGCTCCCAGCCTAGCGGGAACCCACAACTGCACGGCCATGGCAGGCAGCTGCCCAGCCCTGCGACCAAGGGGACTCAGGAGTTTGCACACACTGCACTAGTGGGGGACCTGGGAACCCACGTATCCCATTTATCAGGGATAGTTTTACTGAATGTCAGGGACAGGTCACGGGCTTCTGTGAATTTTTATTTCTTGCCTCGGATCCGTCCATGACTTTTACTAAAAATATCTATGACAAAAACATCATCTTAACCATCTTGTATGTCCTCCAACCTCAACACTGTGTTACAACGGTTGGAAAAGATCACGATGGATTTAAAGGCAAAAGAATATTAGATAGACAGACAGAGACAGACAGACAGAAACTGAAGTCAAATGAATACACACACAGACACACACACAGATACAAAAATCTAGATTTAGCATACTACACATTAAGTTCCATATTAGATAAACATTTTCTCCAGTTATATTCTTTATTTTTCAGTTTATTTGGTTCTTTGCAAACTCTTCCTTTAAAGAAATAAACAACAGCTTTAAGTAAACATTGAGCATGATCAACACAACTTTTGATAAATTAAGAAAATGGGAAAGTAAATATAGAGCTTGCCTTCAACTTGAACAGCTATTATGGTTGTAAGAAAGCAACTAAGCAGGATAACTGTTAATAAAAGTTATGGGCTATTTTAATTCTGAAGATTAAAAGTGAGTTTACTATGAATGGATAAGACTTTAATACTGATTTCTTTTATGAGTTTTGCAAATGCAAACATCTTAATATATTTAAAATGTCATAGTAAAAATAAGACTACATACAGATTACTTTATTCTTTAAGCATTTATGACTTCTGGTTGGATGCTTCCTACAAATTAATGACTGGCTAGAGCAACTAATGTTTTGTGACAAGCCAACCAGACTAACTGCATGGAAACCATTATTACTATTATATAAAACTAATAGCATTGTTTGTATGTATGTATTTTGTCTTAAGCTGCACACACACAAACATACACATGGAGCAAACAAAAGAGAATATCATACAGGAAAGTATTAATCTTACTGTCTGATGGAAGAGTTTTGTTTTAATTTTTTTTTTAAATCAAAGAATTTGCTACACTTGACTCATAATCAATACTGGAATAAATGACGATTGATCAAGACCAGACTCAGCTACTATAGTTTGAGAGCGCTATTTACAAGTGCACATATGTAATAAATATCCCATGGAAGAGTCTAGATCTTATCCTATTAATACAAATTATGGAAATATATTATGTGGGAATCTGCCAGAATGAGAAATACGTGAAGTTAATAATATGCTTTTCCAATGTACCACTAATGAGCTCTTTTTTGTTAACAATGAATTAGGGCATATAACAACATCAGAACCATAACACCAATTCCCCTTTTAAAACATTAGAAGATTTAATTAATAAAGTGACCCAGATCTAGAGTAAAATGCAGCATTCAGAGGCCTTGGTTTTCCATTCTCAGTTTACTTTAGATATCAACATTTTCACATTAATGGAATATTATTTCTGTGGAACACTCATACTTATCAAAAGGCCACACCACATGCAAAGTAGTAGGAAAAAATAGCTATTAATATTTATCAAACAATTTTCACCATCAAAAGTACATTGCTACATGGATGATAGATTATACAAATGAATTTTCCTTCTGAACAAATATCAAAGAAAGCTTCAATAGTTATACTCACAGAGAGTTTTTGTTGTTTTTCTTAGTAATAAAAGATTTTGGGAGCTGCTAATTCAAACCACTTATGGCAAGAACAAAAATAAATAAATATTGACAGTTGTAGGTCTTTGACCCAAGAGTGTTAATAAAGGAACATGATATAAAATGAGACAAAAGGAAACACACAGGCACACAGGACAACGTGTTTTATAACGGAAATTCACACATATGTGAAAAATAAAAGCAGCAAGTAATAAGCCCAGCTTAGTTGTCATTTTGACGAGAACAAACCCTCTTTGTGTGCTGTGCTGAATTTTGCCAGGATAAATAATTGCAACAATATGCCTAGGCACACAGGTTTGTTTTTTCAAGTGTTTAAAGGCTGAAATATAGTAACTCCTCATTTAACACTATAGATGCATTTCTGAAAATGTTCGTGCTAAGCGAAAACGGGCTATGCGGGTTTAATTTTCCCATTCAAAATAATGGAAAAGGTGGGGGTTGCATTTCAGGTGATGGTGGCAAAGTCAATTTTTTGTTGGTGCTGGGTCATCAACGTCAATGTTAGAGATCTAGCAACACAAGTTGCCGCGGTTTGTTAAAACACAAAGATAAACATGTGAGTGAGCAGAGAAACACTGTGCCCACGTGTTCATCCGTTCATGCGTATTACCACTGTTTTCACCAACTTATACCGCTGCGCGAAGTAGTCTGCCACTTGATTATTTTCGTGTTATTTCGGGGATGGTCGTGTTATTCGAAAAATATTCCCTAAAAAAAAATCGTGCTATTGAGAAAACATGTTAAGCGGGCACGTGTTAAACGAGTAATTACTATACTGCGGGCATCCTCTGGCCATGCACAAAGCAGAAAATGTGCAGAGGGAGAATTCCATGCATCTCTGCCAGTCAGGCAGTTCCCGCAGGCTCTCTGCTCCTGCTCCGCTCCTATGCTCTCGAGAGGTAGACAAGTGGGGAAAGACTATGGAGAAAGTGGCGTGGCAACTGCAACTATCCTTCAGAAAACACTCTGCTTGGCATCCTCAGTCATTCCTGGAAAGCTCCGCTTTAGCTCCAGTTATATCCGGCAGGAGTGGAGATAGGGGGCTCTGGCTGTTGCCACCATAGCAACAGTGGTGGCCAGAGCTCTGGGCCCTTTAAACTGCCATTGGAGCACTTGGCTAAGGGCTGGCAGGAGGGCCAGCTGCCCTTGGCCCCACCCCTTCTGCATCATCCCTTCTGGAGCGAGGAGTTGGCTCCCTTCACTATGTCGAGGGGCTCACGGAAGCTGTTAGCTCCTCTGGCTACATCAGCTCACCTCCCCCCACCACTCCCATGCATCTCATCAGCATTAAGTACTGATCTGGCTCCCCATCAATATCCCAGCTGCAGAGCATGATTTGTTCATGAGCATCAATACTGCTCTTACTCATTGCTCAGCTTTCCAATGCTCCTCTACCCACACCAGTACCTACATGAAATCTAGAAGCCTCTGTTCATTGGCTGAGCTTCAGTCAGAGGGCGGGGCTATCAGGAAGTCCAGGGCTTTATAAAGCAGCGAGTCAGCAACCAGGGGCAGCAAACAGGGAGTTTGGAAGGGGAGTGGGAAGGGGCTGAGGTATACTTGCCATTCTTTATAGTTTAGTTTACGGGTTTTAATCAAAACTTCCTTATTTAACTAAAAACCCTATCAATAAGCTAGGTAGCTGTAGGAGAGAATGCAGGCAGATGTCCAGCAGCAGAGTGGGGGCTACCCTGTTTATTGCAGTGTAGCATGTATGATTACCTGCCCTGTGAGCGGGTGGCATATGTGTGCATTCGGTGCAAGAAGCTCCTGGCCCTCAGAGACCGCGTACGGGCTTTGGAGGCCAGGGTGGCTGAACTGGAGAAGCTGAGGGAGGCAGAGAGGCATGTTGATGAGGCTTTCCGGGAACTGTAGAATTGTCCCATGTCTGGTCAGATAGCCCCTGCGTTGTTAAAGAGGATGAAAGACTCGGGGAAGGAGAGCAGTCAACGGGAGCAGGGGGAAACCTTCCCATAGTTGGGACCCTCCTTCCAGATGTTGGGGTATCCTCTCCTGGGAGGGAACTCCAGTCATTAGGAAAAAGCAGGTGTTAGTAATGGGAGATTCGATCATTAGAAATGTAGATAGCTGGGTTTGCGATGACTGGGAGAACCGTATGGTGACTTGCCTGCCTGGTGCAAAGGTTGCAGATCTCTCAAGGCATCTAGATAGACTTATGTGTAGTGCTGGGGAGGAGCCGGTGGTTGTGGTACATGTAGATACCTATGACATAGGGAAGAGTAGCAGAGACGTCCTGGAGGCCAAATTTAGGCTGCTAGGAAAGAGACTGAAATCCAGGACTTCTATGGTGGCATTCTCAGAAATGCTTCCAGTTCCACACCCCGAGACAGGTAGGCAGGCAGAGCTTCAGAGTCTCAATGCGTGGATGAGATGATGGTGTAGAGAAGAGGGGTTTAAATTTATAAGGAACTGGGGAAACTTTTGGGATGGGGGAGCCTATACAGGAAGGATGGGCTCCATCTAAACCAAAGTGGATCCAGACTGCTGGCACTTAATATTTAAAAACTGCTTTGCGACCTTTTTAACTAAGAGATGGGGGAAAGCCAATTGGTGAAAAGGAGCACATGGATAGGACAGAAACGTCTCCTAGAAGAGAGTCTATTGATAGAGAGGATGGGAGAGGATAAAGTATGGGCCAGATCAGATGAAAAACATTCACATAAAGAATCTAACACATCAGAAAAGGGCAGACAGATCAACAGTGACAAGTTTTTAAAGTGCTTGTACACAAATGCTAGAAGTCTAAAAAATAAGATGGGTGAACTAGAGTGCCTTGTGTTAAAGGAAGATACTGATATAATGCATCACAGAAACCTGGTGGAGTGAGGACAATCAATGGGACACAATCATTCCGGGGTACAAAATATATCGGAAGACAGAACAGATCGTGTGGGTGGGGGAGTGGCACTATATGTGAAAGAAAATTTAGAATCAAATGAAGTAAAAATTTTAAATGAATTGACATGTTCCATAGAATCTCTATGGATATTAATTCCCTGCTCTAATAAGAATATAACAGTAGGGATCTATTATTGACCATCTGACCAGGATAGTAGTAGTGACTATGAAATGCTAAGGAAGATTAGAGAGGCTATCAAAGTAAAGAACTCAATAATAGTGGGGGATTTCAACTATCCCCATATTGACTGGGTACATGTCACCTCAGGACAAGATGAAGCGATAAAATTTCTCGATGCCTTAAATAACTGCTTCTTGGAGCAGCTGGTACAGGAACCCACAAGGGGAGAGGTAATTCTCGATTTAGTCCTGAGTGGAGCACGGGCTCTGGTCCGAGAGGTAACTAGAACAGGACTGCTTGGAAATCGTGACCATAATATAATAACATTTAACATTCCTGTGGTAGGAAGAACACCTCAGAAGCCCAACACTGTGGCATTTAATTTCAAAAAGGGGAACTATGCAAAAATGAGGAGGTTAGTTAAACAGAAATTAAAAGGTACAGTGACGAAAGTAAAATCCCTGGAAGCTGCATGGACACTTTTCAAAGACACTACAATAGAGGCCTAACTTAAATGTATACCCCAAATTAAAAAACATAGTAGAAGAACTAAAAAAGAACCAGTGTGGCTTAACAACCATGTAAAAGAAGCAGTGAGAGATAAAAAGGCATCTTTTAAAAAGCGGAAGTCAAATCCTAGTGAAGTAAATAGAAAGGCGCATAAACACTGCCAAATTAACTGTAAAAATGTAATAAGAAAAGCCAAAAAGTAGTTTGAAGAACAGCTAGCCAAAAACTCAAAAGGTAATAATAATAAAATGTTTTTTAAATACATCAGAAGCAGGAAGCCTGCTAAACAACCAGTGGGGCTCCTGGACAATCGAGATAGAAAAGGAGCACTTAGACGATAAACTCACTGCAGAGAAACTAAATGAATTCTTTGCTTCAGTCTTCATGGCTGAGGATGTTAGGGAGATTCCCAAGCCTGACCTGTCCTTTGTAGGTGACAAATCGAAGGATGTGTCACAGATTGAAGTGTCATTAGAGCAGATTTTAGAATTAGTTAATAAACTTAACAGTAACAAGTCACCGGGACTGGATGGCATTCATCCAAGAGTTCTGAAAGAACTCAACAATTGCAAAGAATAAAATTGTCAGACACATAGAAGAACATAATTTGTTGGGCAAAAGTCAACATGGTTTCTGTAAAGGGAAATCATGTCTTCCTAGTCTATTAGAAGACATGATAGACTTCGGTTAGTCTATAAGGTGCCACAGGACCCCTCGCCGCTAGTCTATTAGAGTTCTTTGAAGGGATCAACAAACTTGTGGACAAGAGCGATGCAGTAGATATAGTGTACTCAGATTTCCAGAAAGCCTTTGACAAGGTCCCTCACCAAAGGCTTTTACGTAAATTAAGTTGTCATGGGATAAGAAGGAAGATCCTTTCATGGACTGAGAACTCGTTAAGAGACAGGAAACAAAGGGTAGGAATAAATGGTAAATTTTCAGAATGGAGAGGGGTAACTAGTGGTGTTCCCCAAGGGTCAGTCCTAGGACCAATCCTATTCAACTTATTCATAAATGATCTGGAGAAAGGGGTAAATAGCGAGGTGGCAAAGTTTGCCGACGATACTAAACTGGTCAAGGTAGTTAAGACCAAAGCAGACTGTGAAGAACTTCAAAAAGATCTCACAAAACTAAGTTATTGGACAACAAAATGGCAAATGAAATTTAATGTGGATAAATGTAAAGTAATGCACATTGGAAAAAATAACCCCAACTATACATATAATATGATGGGGGCTAATTTAGCTAAAACTAACCAGGAAAGAGATCTTGGAGTCATTGTGGATAGTTTTCTGTAGACATCTACACAGTGTGCAGTGGCAGTCAAAAAAACAAACACGATGTTAGGAATAGTTAAAAAAGGGATAGAGAATAAGACAGAGAATATCTTATTGTCCTTATATAAATCTATGGAATGCCACATCTTGAATACTGCATACAGATGTGGTGGTCTCATCTCAAAAAAGATATACTGGCATTAGAAAAGGTTCAGAGAAGGGCAACTAAAATGATTAGAGGTTTCAACAGGTGCCATGTGAGGAGAGATTAAAGAGACTGGGACTTTTCATCTTGGAAAAGAGGAGACTAAG
>JANRFK010004440.1:40761413-40775074 GCA_030068395.1 Apalone spinifera | reverse complement strand
GGGACTGGACTCGATGACCTCTCGAGGTCCTTTCCAGTCCTAGTATTCTATGAAGGCCAGGACTATCACAGGGTTTAAAAGAGAACTAGATAAATGCATGGAGGTTAAGTCCATAAATGGCTATTAGCCAGCATGGGTAAGGAATGGTGTCCCTAGCTTCTGCGTGTCAGACGCTGGAGGTAGATGGCAGGAGAGATATCGCTTGATCATTACCTGTTCAGTTCACTCCCTCTGGGACACCTGGCATTGGCTACTGTTGGCAGACAGGATACTGGGCTGGATGGACCTTTGGTCTGACCCAGTATGGCCATTCTTATGTACGTTACCTTCATTCTTTGCCCCCTTCTAGTCAGAGATGTCCCCCAAGCACCAGAGGCTGGCTTCTCTGCTACCATCAGATTCAGGCACGGCCTTAGGATTTTATGCCAGAGTTCTCAGTCTCTGCTCTCGTCTATATCAGCAGATGGTTTACACAGTGGAAGATGAAAGATGCAAGTGTGCTCTGTGAGCAATCTACAACTCTCAGCCTGTTTTTCATGCAGATCCAAACCAGAGAATGTGGCCCTTAATATCTTCTAATTTAAGTAAAAAATACAGGTTGAACCTCTCTAGTCCTACACTCTCGGGACCTGCCTACTGCCAAATCACAGAAGGTCATTGTCTTGCAGCATTACCAACACTTCCACCGCTTACTGGGCTCTGAGAAGACATTTAGGGATAGATTAGAGCTAGATTACAGCACAGAATACTGAGAGACAGGCCTGGTGGCTGTAAACAAACTTTACAGGACAGTAGGAAACTTGGTCACACTCATAAGTGGACATCCAGGTAACTAAAGTAATGCCGGACCATGGATGTTGCCGGACCACAGAGTGCTGGATTAGAGAGGTTCAATCTGTACATTTCTTTTAAAAAAAACTTTTAGTATGCAAAAGACATATTGTTCAGTCATTTTGCTAATTGAAGATAGTGTGCCTCTTTAAAGGTCTGATATGAGAAGGCCCTTGAATCACAATCCTATTGTACTAGGCTACCACTCCCTGAGCAGACTCTTGTGGCTGGAGTTACTTGTGCAGCCTCCCTCTGTTCTTCCTCTCCAGGGACCCTTAAAGCCTCTCTCATAGGCCTCACTGCCCTCTGCTTGGGGCACATTTAATGCTGCAGACAGTTCAAATGGTCCATCCAAATATTCCTACTTCTCTCTCTGGCTCTTCTGCCATCCACATGGAGTTCTTCACAGGGTCACTCCTTCACAGGGTCTCTCCCTGGACTCCAGCCTTCAGGCTCTGAAGGCATTCTCTTGCCAATGCCTCCATCCAGAGTGGTCCTCCCGGTCAGCTGGAAGAGAGGGGTACCTACTCCCCACTACACTACAAGGTTCCTGATCCTGTGGCACCTTAGAAACGAACAGATTTATTTGGCATAAATAACTCTGCTAGTCTTTAACATGCCACAGGACTCTCCATTGTTTTTGCAGATACAGACTAACATGGCCACCCCTCTGAGATTTTAAAGAACAATGTCCTGGATTTTCCCCCCATCCAACCCATAGTTCTCTGGGACTGCAATCTCTCTTCTGATACCAGACTATTTCCTGGGCCTTTGTGCATTTCATCTTTCTAGAACAGGGTCTTCTAGCCTCCCTCTACTCTTAAAGAACCACTATATCCCATTATACCTATCAAAGAATGTGGCCCATAACTTCTGAGTGATCCAAACAACATAGTCATGACCAATGTCTACTTCAATACCTTGTTTTTACTCAAATGATTTGACTATGCAACCCCATTATAGCGAACAGAAAAAATCATAGAGTCAAGAGTTTTTTTTATGTCAGAAGGAACTACTAGACCATCAAATCTGATCTTCTGTGTTTCACAGAACACCCACACACCCTGGCTCCCACACACTAACCAAAAATCCTGCTCACCTACTCCAATTTGTTCTAGTAAAGTCAATAGAATTATTCATGTGAATGAGGCAAGCAAGATTAAATCTACTGGGGTTCCTGAGGGCAGAATTCCTCTTTATCCTTAAAACTTGCCTTATGGTGGGAAATACATTGGACAACAGTCCTGGCTTTGTACCAAGGAAACAGAAGCTTCACATACTGGTGAAAAGTTTAATAAAGTTATAATTGATTGATATAAATTTTACTTAAATGTTTTATGCAGAATAAGATTTATAAAATAAGGCTCATTAATCCATTTCTGTGTCATTAGTGCATCTTAGATTAACCAGAAAAAAAAATCCAATACTTTACTAAAATTCTCAAATCGTATTTTCCACACTGAAACATGGTGTTTGTTTTCTAAATGCAAAATCTATACAAAATACTTTACAGTTTTTGAAAACAACAGAAAACAAAAAAGAAGCAAAACAACCACCACCAAAAACATGCTTTTATATTAAGGCAGCATTTATAAATTTTGGTCATTAATCATTTTTTCCTAACTCAGTTTTATTTGACTACTGCTCATTACAGTCATAAAACAAACACACGCTTGACCATGATTATAATTCAATCTCTGAATTATTGTCACATGGAACAGTAAGCCAATTATGTCTACTGATGTTTGTTTTAAAACTGCCACTGTACTATAGTTCATGTTAATGTTCCAAAACATGTACAAAACCAACCTAGCCGCAACAACACATATCAAATAGGGTTTTTGTTTGCTTGTTTAAGTTTCTAGTAGTCATTAATACCATCAGAATTTCAATCTGAAACACAGAAACAGTCTATTTACTGTCTCCTACTCTGTCAATTATTCTGTGAGTGATTTAATGCATAAAAATTGTTGATCACTTGGATGAAAAATTAAGCCCCAGCATTCTGTGTGTCTCTAAGGACTGGTGGGAGGCCAAGGGATGAAACGTGGCGTGATCTGGGTGGCCCTGACGACTGGCTGCCTCCAGCACAGCCATTTCCATCTGAGTATCCATCCCTTCCGGGAGTGTGGAGGCAGACTCTCCCACCTTTCCAGTGGCCCAGCAACTCTGTTGCCCCTCTCTCCCCCACTTCCAGGTAGAACTGACACAGCTCCCAGATAGCATGATTATAAACTGGCATCCTCCAACAAGCCCCTCTGACTATCCTCTCATAATGACTGCTGTGCTCAACCTTTCTGACAGGCTCTTTGACAGGCCTGAGCAATCAGACTTGTAAAGAGCTGCTAGACCAGTGGACAATCTCTTTAGAAATGGATACTCTGTTGGAAGGCACAAAGTGAGCATTGATTACTTACAGGGAAGGGGAAACCAAGTTTAAAACAAATGTAAGGAAGTATTTCTTTGTACAATGCACAATTAACCTGTGAAACTCATTGCTAGGGGATGTTGTAAAGACCAAAAATAGACCTAGGTTCAAAAAAGAATTAGATAAGTTCACGGAGGATAGATCATTCAGTGACTATCAGCCAAGATGGTCACAGATGCAACCCCATACTCTAGGTGTCCCTTAGTCTCTGAAACTGGGACTGGATGATGCATTAGATCACTGGATAAATTTCCCAGTTCTGTTCATTCCCTCTGAAGCATCTGACAATGGCCACTATCAGAAACAGGAGAATGGGCAGATGGGCCATTCTTATGTTCAGGTGTAGATGATCAATCCAAAAGTTTTCTGGGCTTGCTAATGTGAACGTGTTCTATGCATGTCTTATGTGCACATGCATTTAGCATGACTTATTTTAATGGTAGCCTTTAAATTAAACCTGCAACCACATACCTAAATGTAAATATATGTGAGAATAATTTGCCACCCACTAGCTGCTCTAGTACTGTCACAGAGCGACATGGATGCCATGCGCTATTTTGATAATAGATTTTATTTATTTTAATACACAGCGTTAGCCCTCCCATCCAATATCTGCCCCCTCTCTGAAAAATTCCATCATGGTTTTATAACACAAAGGCTGACTGAGTCTTGCCAAGTGTGGTTGCTGCCTGCTGAAATGAATGAGACGTCTGCTGCTCTTGACTTCATTGAAACACAGATTCAGCTTTGAGTTACACCACCCTTTGCACTTCCCACCAGCTCCAAATGTGCTCTACTTGAGCACACCCACACCACAACCTCTTTCCTGGATGGCATACCCCCCTCCGCTTCCTCTCCAGAAGCCTGTTATGCCAACTTCTGAAACAAACCCTCTTCAAACTCTTCTTCCACAGAACACACTTCCCAAGAATCAATGTCTTACTTTACAGCTCTTCTTGCCAGTTTAAATGCTGTTGCTCCATTCAATTCTGGTTTGAAGGTTTCCCTGACTATCTAAGACTTTAGCAGTTTGTCCCGTTATTAGTGACTTAATGAAAAGGATTCGTACAATATTTTTCCTCCACTACTATTCTTATATTCAAACTAATCCTCCTTCTGCACCAAACCCAACTTAGTATTTATTTTTTCAAGGCTATCATTTTCAACACATTTACAATATTGTAGTAAAGAAATGGGACAAATTAAGAGAAAACATAAATAGTGTATTTTGTATGTCAGTAAATTGCAAGACACACAAGCTGCTATAACTAATATATGAAGGGGGCAAAAAGGCTGGGTCATATTAGAAAAGAAACAACCAACAGAAGAATGTAAGATGAAGCAGTTTCCTCTCTATCTTGCATAGTCTTTTTCCTTCTTCCAGTGGGGAAGCAAATCTACCATCCTTCATCTTCCTAAAGGATACTGTCAGATGTGAATTGCATTAGTCCAACAGGGCTTCTTCCCTTCTATGCTCGGATATCTTTCACAGCCATGCACTGTTACTGCAACTTCCCTATACATTCAAAGATGAAATTCTACCAAAAATAATGATTTTTTCCTTCTCTAGAACGCTAATTCCAATAGCATGAGCAAAAAACACTTTGTGTAAGAAGTCCAAAGAGGATGTTTTTGTCACAAAGCCATATGTAGATGCTAATGTTTTCAGTATTTAAGTGGTGGCATTCATTCACATGTTAAAATCTATCATAAATTATACAATGAAATTAATGCAAGGCTGCTGGTATCCCCTTCCATGCAATTTAATGTACAGTTTTCATAAAGAATTCTAATATACTTATTTGTTTTCTTCCATTTCTTACCTTTACCTTCTGGAGTTTCTCCAAATGGATTCACTTCAACCTGCGTGGCATCAATTTTCAGGAAAAGATTATACAGCTTCTTAATTTGATCAGCTGCCTAAATTTGATCAAGTGATTTGTAAGTAGCATGCTCAAAAAGGCAACAGTAAACTTTATACCTACTTTTAGTGTCTCAAATTATATATTATCTGAAGTCCGGTAAAAGATTACTATAGCTCTCAATCACACAATAACTGTAGTACTTACTTCAAATAGAGTGTTAGCCAATCAAACATATTAAGAATAAAGCTTACAAAGTTTTGATACATATTTTGTAAATGCTATCTTCATAGTATAGAATCTGGAGATTTTCAGTACAATGAACAGCATCATTAATATAAACAAGCTTAATTTAAGCAGATTCAGAGAAGTCTCTGAGAGTTCATAATGAATATACTTTATCCAGTATGATATACAAGTTAAGCAATCATGTTAATCATGTGAGTCTAAAGTCAGAAACTGAGAAGCAATGTGGATTTCATGAGTGCAGATTAATTGCTGAGTCTGTTCACAAAAAATATAAATCTCCCTCCAACATCAACATGCAACTTTTCCCTGTAGAAACAACAACTGAAAGATTGGGTTTGTTTATTTAAATACAGGTGGACTCTCTTTAGTCCAGAACTCTCTGGTCTAGCAGCATCAGTGGTCTGGCATGATTTTAGTTAGCTGGCTATCCATTTATCATGGGTGTGGCCAAGTTTCCTGCAGTCCCATAAAGTTTGTTTACAGCCACCAGTCCTGGCTCTCAGCATTCTGTACTGTTATTTTTAGCTCTAATTTACCCCTCAATGTCTTCTAAGAGCCCAGTAAGCAGTGGAAGTGTTGGTAATGCTGCTAGACAGTATTGACCACCTGTGGTTTGGCTAATTCTCTGGTTTGGCACCAGTCTGATCCCAAAGGCGCTGGGCTAAAGAGGTTCAAACTGTATCACTCTTTCCTGCACCATTACTGTTTTTTGCCTCTCCATCTCTTTGTGGCTGTGTGGGAAAGTCGAGGTAATTGTGACATAATATTAAGTCTCTAACAGCGTTCCCTCCAATCAGCCATGCCCAGTCAGAGGCTCAACAGTCCCCAACCACTATTTTCCTCTGCTATTCCTCTCTTAACACATCAGCTAAATTTCAAGCATTGGGAATGGGACATCTCAGGTAAACTAACCTTCCCACCTGCAATTAATTTGCATATAGCAACTCTATTTGTTGCAATAAAGTAGCAAAAAGCCTCAAACCACATATTCTAAAGCTTTTTTTCAGTTAACCACAACTTCAAGACCAGAACATTAAGGATCTTATGGAAACTAAGGAAGGGAACCAAATTAATAGCCACATTTGCTTTTACATTGCTTCTATCCCTATAAAAACCCATACCACTTCTACTGTTGAACAGTTATCTGAAAATACTACAGGAGTGTAACATTGAGGGAATTGTTGAGGTTTTACATCTATATTGTACCAGTACCACCTTCCAGGTTTCTACACATATTTGTTATTAAATATTTGCCAAATAATCTCTAAAAGAAATTCTTGTCCTGTGGGCTGTACCCAAGCATTTTGTTACTAATATTTAATATCGGAGCTACTATTTGTCTCAATTTTAATTGGACACATAAAAATACACTATGTGAGCTGTTTCCTAACTGGATGATGACATAATTATTAGAATCAGATTTCTGGTGTGAATACTCATCTCTGAATTAAACATTCGCTTCTCACAAATATGTGCATAAAATTCCGTTTCTAAAAACATTCCTGCCAATAAACTTGCTCGGAAGAAAATCTGCAGAAAATGAATTCAAAAGGTTCATGAACACAGCCAATGCAAATTCCATTCTGAGACATTTGCCAAGCTCTAATTGAGCGTGCTCTGTATGCACATATATTTGCTCTTTCTTCAGGAGTACAACGAACGGGCCAAACCCTGCTCTTAGTTCAATGGGTGACTTTCCCAAGGCATTGTGCCTCTGTAACTGTGACATTCATAGCAGTGCATTAAATCCAATATAAATAAAAAAATACAACTTGCAAGCAAGCTAATATATTATTAAAATCAATTAAAACAGGCGCTTGTGTAGCAGTAGCTGCTAGAAAGTCATCCCTGCATCAGAATTTAGCCATGCTTTTGTTTTCAGGAACCAGTAAGCAGGCCTCGGGGATGACATTCTCATGCCCACTCTGAGCCCTGTATGCCAAAGAAAAAAGGCAGAAGTGGTAGAAGAGGGCTCTACAAGCCCTATCAGGGCAGAAGTCCCCAGCACAGATATGGAGTGTAGACAACTGCCCTATCTATGGCGATTTCCCACAAGCTGTGATGAGGAGGCATGCCAGGGCAGGCAGAGCATCCTGTGGATGAGGGCACTACCTGTGACACAAAGGAGAGTCCAGGCAGCCCGGTAGCTCATAAAGCAGCTATAAGTTACAGAGCAGCTCAGAATCAGGAGGGCACGAAGGGGCTTAAAGCCTCCATAGTTCCCATCCCAAAAGCTGCAAGTTATGTGCTGAGACCCTAAAGGTATTTCTCTCCAGCAGAGAAACATGTGCAGCCAGCCTGGGCCATCTGACTTGGGCTCGCCAGGCTCAGGCTGCGGGCTGTGAACTTGAGGGGTACACGTTCAGGCTTGAGCAGGAGGCTGACCTCAGAGACCACCCTCACCAGCTGCAACCCAAACCCAAGCCATCTCCACTGCTATTATTAGCCCCACAGCACAAGTCTGAGTCACTTTTAGCCCTAGCCTCTAAGGCTGGTGGCAGGGGTTCTTTCAAAGGTGTATTTGCACCTGGAGAGGTATCCTACACCTAAGAAATAGTTGCTGTTTAGATGGATTGTTATATTTACAGACCTCTTCATTTCCATACTTCAGTAAATCCCATTAAAAAGGTTATGGCACAAGTAAAGAAACATATACAATAGTTCAGTTTAACTGTCCCTGTATTGTTGGCAATAATTAAATGCCAGAAGGGTGGAAAGGTTTGATATAATCATTGATTCTCATTGAAAAGACTGCTAAATATTCAAATATGTAGCAATCAACCTAATGATTATGCATTTGTTAATTGCACAGTTAGGATGGAAAATAATTAGAGGTGTATTGAAAACACAAAGATTCTACAGAAAATGTTGATATTCTGGGGAAAAGTATGAAGAAAGAGTTTAATATAGGTGCCTTTTTCACCTATTAACATTAACCCAAGTAAGCTGTTTCCATTTTACAAAGTGCTTCACACCAGCACCGTACCTTGTGATATTATGTACTATGTAGAATTCCTTCCACGGAACAGAGATAAGCGCTGATGCATTGAAAATTCTACTCTTTCAGCAAACTGGCAGCCTTTGTTTGATTGTGTCTCTGAATTGTAAAAAGTAAAATGTTCTACAGCTGTATAAAAAAAACCATTTGTTGTTGCCAGTAAAAGGAGCCATGTGGTCAGATCCATTACACCCACTGAAATCAATGGAACGCACAGGATCAAAGGACTAAATCTATTTTAATTTCAGGGACCAACACATTTTCTGTTAGCTCACATACCTGCATCTAGAGAGGCAATACCTGCTGTGCTCAATTAATACATCTCAGTTTATTAAAATACAAAGTTTTAGGTATGACCGTAAAAGACATAAGACTTCTCCGAATCATTCAGGAGGTATTTATCACTTAGCAGAACTGGCATCTCCACCCTCTTTGTCTGAAGACAATTCAGCCCTTTCCTGTCAAGTTACCTGCTGTTGCAAAGGTCCTTTGAATCCTAAATTTTCTGCCATCTGCAATGCTTGGTTGTCCTTGACACCTTCAAAAATATCTATTTCCTCCTGTTACAATAATGTACATAAAGAGAATTAAGATATCCAATCTGAGTGCAGATTTATAACTTCAAAAAAAATGCTTAGTATATATTTGCAAATTAGTAATTAAAGTATGGCAGTTTGCCAAAGTTCTCTGAGATTGAGGCTATAGCAGCTGCCTATAGGGTATGTTATAATTATCACACCATCTATAAAACAGTCCTTCCAAAAAAACTATATAATTCTTCAGGGTGGCATGCTGACAAGACAATCTGACACCAGTTTTCATTTTTAATTACTGTACAGATGGCGTTGATGAATATTTAGGCTGTTAATTTTTATGACATCTTCTGGAGAATCTCCAAGACAGTGGTATTATTGACCAGTAATATTACTAAATTTATATAATTTCAAAATGTGCATTAAATATTTTTGCTTCCCCCACATAATTATATGTGTCTGTATCAATTATTTGTTCAAATGAATAGCTTATCTACTCATTATCAAGCCACGGAAATATTATAAATACTTAAATGCATTACTCATCACTCAGAAGTCAATACATGCCAACAGTTACAACACAGCGGGATCTGAGGTGTCAAAGTTAAACCTCTACTAAGTGGAGGCAGTAAGTATAAAGTCCACCTTTGAAATAACATGTTGAGGTTTTTTTTAAATTGGCAATCATGATATTGTTAAGATGAAATAGGAAAGATTAAGAAACATGTAGGAATATGCTTCACATATAGATAAAGTTTAACATGTGAAATTTAGAGCAATTACATCACTAACACTTTGCACGGATTAGGAAAAGAGGTTTATGGGTAATGCAACAAGATGTTGAACCCTAATCATTTCCCAGGACCATGTGCAGGGGTTACATGAAATATTTATTTAATTATTGTAACTTTTTTTTGGGGGGGGGGCAAAGAAAAGATTTTTTCATTTGGGAATTTGATTACAATTTGAGTCTGAAATGTTATTTTCGTACCTTAAAAATAAGTTCCGGGCTAGTAGCTGCCACTTCTTCTATGTCAACTCCCCCCTGGGGGCTGCCAACCATCACAGGTCCATTACAAGCTCTGTCCATCAAAATTGCAAAGTAGGTTTCCCTCGATATATTTAATGCTTCTGCAACCATCACCTAAAAATTAACATGGGGGAAAAACAATCTTTTTAACTGGTATGTCTTGGTTCGTGAGATTTAACCATAATGTTTTTTTAATTTGTTGCTGTATCTGGGAGTACTAAATGTCATAAAAAACAAAGAGCAATTATGAATTAGAAGAAACAGATAAAATTTTACACCATTGTGCACGGTTAGCAGAGAATTTAGTGGCTCATATTTCAACAGTCTTAAAGCAGCTACAGTTTTATGTTACAAGCACCAGATATGCCATTAGCCTTTTTTCTTCTTGAATCTCTCAATTCTTATATCACCGATTTCCATGACAGTCATTTACATTAGAATATTTAACAATAATTGTAAAGTAGGGACCCAATTATCTAAATAAAAACCTGAAAGCAGACGATGGCAAATGCTAGTTATGTCTGAGGAGAATCTCCACATTCCTTTTCCATTCTTTCATAAACATGTGGGATTCTAGCACTTAAGCAGAGGATGGTAAGTGCCTATAGACTGCTAGCTCCGTGGAGCTTAGGTATCCAGAGAGAAATGAGGAACCAGCCTCCCACATTTGAAAGCAGAGCAAGTCTTAGCTGCTCTATGTTGCTCAATGGAAGTACTGCTTCCTAAGCGAAGAGTCTGCCATTGATGGCCCAGTCGACATCTCCAAAGACGATAGAAAGTCCAAAAGGAGGAGTTAACGTTGTTTGTTATCGCATTAATTTCAGCACAGGTTTCCAGCTAGGAATCTACTGTGTCCCAAGGAGGTAATGGCATGTAGAACTACTGCTCTAAAACTCTCTCCTAATATAAAGGCTCCCAAAAATCTAAGGAGCAAAATCGCTAAGTATTCCTCCATATCACGGAGCTGCAGCAACTCCTCTTTTACACCCCTCACCACAGATCCACTTAACTTTTACTCCCCTCTACCAGCATAAAATGGAGGGACACATTGGGTATGTCTAAACCACACCTCTCTCTCGAAAGAGGGATGTAAATTAGGAAAATTGAAATTTAAATATCTGGTGCTTCATTTGCATAATGGTATCCGAGTGCTTTTTCGAAAAAGAGTTTTTCAAAAGTGAAAGCTCCATCTAGATGCTGTTTTTTCGGGGGGAAAAAAACTTTTTCGAAAGATCCCATACTCATTTTTTGTACGAGATCTTTCGAAAAAGGGTTTTTTCCCCTGAAAGAACTGCGTCTAGATGGTGCTTTCACTTTCAAAAAATTCTTTTTTGAAAAAGCACTTGGACACCATTATGCAAATGAAGCACAGGATATTTAAATCCCCGCTTCATTTGTGCTTTCCATTTGCTTAATTTACATCCTTCTTTCGACAAAGGGACGTAGTTTAGACATATCCATTCGTGCCTACATCTGATCTGTAATTTAGCTTTCAAGGAAGAACGGACTTTCCCTTACAGCTGTGTGGTAACCATTGTTCTGATGAAATGAAAAAAGTATCAGACATGGTGAGACATGCCTGTTTTATTAGCGTACAGTAATAACTATGTTCACTTTTGGATTGTTGGCCATCATACCTATTACCTAATATCTATGACCGATGTAAGAAAATGAGAATCAAAAGGAAGTTGTCATGGATGAACTTCTTGTCAGCCATTTAAGAAACTAAGCACACTTTTACACTTGCCAAGTTACTCACCAAAATAACTCATTTGGGCAAATTACTTTAAATATTCATTTGAAATAAATTCAGTCTATTAATATTATTAGGTGCAGTTAGGTATCACGACTGGTGCCAGACTGACAAGCCCAGGAATGGAGCTCCCTCTATAAAAGCAGATCAAGCACAGCAAGGTAGTAGCAATTGTATGCTTCCCTACCTCAGCTGTGATGTCTAGGAAGCATCCCTGGGAACAGAATGATTCACTCTCCAGTTCCAATCAGTCTCTGGTCTCTCTACTGAGAGGCAATGAGCCACATCAAGTTTGCGATGACGACCCTAAGTCCTTGTCTACACGGAGTGATAAGGTCAAATTTATTAAGGTAGATTTTTAGCACCCAATTTTGTGAAGTCAAAGGTGCATATCCCCACTGTACACAAGAATTCGACGGAGTTCAAAGAAGCGCATCCCTAATATGGTGGCTCCTGTTGACTTTGAGAGTGATGCACTGTGGGTAGTTATCCCACAGTTCCTGTGCCCCTCTCCATTGTGGGTTATGCTCCCAGTGGATGCTGGGATCAAAACTGTGCAGCAGCTGGTTCTGGGTACATGTCATCAGTGTCCCATAATGTACTTGTTTCTTCCCTCTTCCCCCCCGCTTGAAAGCAACAGCAAACAGTCTTTTCACGCCCTTTTCTTCTCTGGTTCTCCATGCAGATGTCATAGCAGCATAAGCATGAAACATGTCATGGATCCCATTGAGCATCAAAGCATTATCCCAATCATATTAATCATGGTGAGATTTATGTTGGAGTATATCCAGAGCATATAAAGGGTCTGCTGGAGTGAGGAAGAATCTCAGGAGGCCATGCACATATTCTTCTGCAAAGCACTTAAGCTGAACGAATTGTAAATTCTGACGGCATTTGATCCTCTGGACGCAGTGGAACGTCAGTTCAGGGTGCCGTCAGACAAGCACAGACTGGTACAACAATGGGACGATCAGCAGGGGATGCAAAAATTTCACAAGGCCACTTCCATGGAATTTTGCAAATTGCTTTCCCCTGCCCTGAAGCGCAAGAATACCAGAATGAGACCCACACGGACAGTGGAGAAGCGAGTGGTACTTGCCCTGTGGAAGCTTGCAAGGCCAGACAGCTATAGCTCAGTTGGGAGTCAGTTTGGGGTGGGAAAAGCTGATGTGATTCAGGTACCCAGGGCAATCAGTACCCTTCTGCTATGGAAGATACCACTCTGGGAAACGTGCAGGACATGGTAGAGGGCTTCGCTGCTATGGGCTTTCCTAACTGTGGTGGGGTGGCAGTCGGCACACACATCCCCATACTGGCACCACCTTGCCAAAAGAGTACATAAACCGCAGGGGATACTTCTCGATGGTGCTATAAGCACTGGAGGATCATAAGGGCTATTTCACCAACATCAGCATGGGATGGGCGGGAAAGGTGCACATCTTTTATCTTTAGGAACTCCTGCCTCTTCAGAAAGCTGCAAGCTGGAAGTTTCCTCCCAGACCAGAAAATTAACATCAGAGGTGTTGAAACGTCAATAGTGACCTTTGAAGACCCAGCCTACCCCTTGCTCCAGTGGCTCATGATGCGGTACACAGGCAACCTGGACCACAGTAAGGAGCAATTCGGCTACAGGCTGAGCATGTGCAGAATGGTGATAGAATGTGCTTTTGGATGTTAAAAGGGAAGGCTCTGCAGTCTACTGACTAAGTTACACCTCAGAGAAAGCAGCATTCCCACTGTAGTGGCAGCCTGCTGTGTGAGATGTAAATATTTGTGAGAGTAGGGGGGAAAGGTATATGGTACAGTGAGGGGAGGGAGGTTGACACACAGAGACTGGCCAATAATTCTGAGCTGCTAGATACCAGGACAATAAGGCCAGCACAGCAAGGGATACTGCAAATGAGAGAAGCTTTGAAAGAAAGTTTTTATGAATGGCCAGATTTGTGAGTCACACATGTTGTTCTTAACAAGGTGACC
>JANRFK010004440.1:40712345-40756165 GCA_030068395.1 Apalone spinifera | reverse complement strand
GAGAAGCAACCAGCTTAACAATGAAAGTTATTTATTTCTGGGTAGTGATAGGAAACCAAACACACATAACCGTTACAATATTAAATTTAACAGTTACAATGTTAAATCTAAATTGAAACTGATTACAGATATTAGCGCTAGCTAACCATATAACAGTTTATATAGGGCAGAGTCAGGAGGCTATGCTGGGGAGGGGGATGGAGAGAGAGCGAGAGCACATGAGACCTCACCACTCCGTGGAGCTTGCACTGATTGGGGTTCCCAGATGGTGATAGTAGCTAGGGGGGTCCAGAGGGCAGGAGACAAGAAGAGCGGAGCCCTCAGCATGATCAGACAGGAGATGAAGAAGTCTCAATGGAAGTGATGCAGTTTAAATCCAGGTATCAGAACATTTTTCTTGGGTAAGGGTAGGAGTTTTTATAGGGATAGGACAATATTTCAAAGAGAACACTGGATTTGTTTATGGGTAAACAGAGGCGAGACAATAGAGACTGATCACCCTTGGTTATGGGTGATGTTTCTTGAACCCGCTCACAATGCAACTAGGCAGTTTCAGTATTTTGGATGTCAATAGGATCATTACTAGAATTGGTCTGATAATGACTAATTTGGGTGTGAGCAGGCCTGGGTTCATTAGCATCTGGAGCAGAGATTTCCCATCTGGCAGCACTTCTCTGCTTTCAGTATCCCACAGTTCAGTGCGGTTCCTGCCATGGAAGAGCTGGTCTCCATTCTGTATGCTAATGAAGATGTCTCTGTGCTATCTTCCATGCAGATGAGGCTGGGGTGTTTCCTTAATTCTATCACCCTTGTCTGAAGCAGTTTAGGTGGGTCTTCCCCTGGCCTTTTCATTGCTTTGTCTTTGATTCTAGCAGAGGCCTGGGGAAGGGGGATGGTTTTCCATGAGTGTCACTCCCTGGCTCCCCAAGAGCACAGGGCTGGTAGGTAACACAAACATCGTCTTTTACCCCATGTTCCTTGGTCTTTCTTGCATGCTGATTGTCATGCAAATTTTGAAAAGAGAAGATTGAGAGGGGACATGATAGCGGTTTTCAGGTATCTAAAAAGGTATCACAAGGAGGAGGGAGAAAAATTGTTCTTCCTGGCCTCTGAGGATAGAACAAGAAGCAATGGGCTTAAACTGCAGCAAGGGAGGTTTAGGTTGGACATTAGGAAACACTGTCAGGGTGGTTAAATACTTGAATATGTTCTTATGTTCTTATGAATAAATTGCCTACGGTGGTTGTGGAATCTCGATCTCTGGAGATATTTAAGAGTAGGTTAGATAAATGTCTATCAGGGATAGTCTAGACCAGTGGTCTCTAACCTTTTTATGCTTATGATCACTTTTTGAATTTAAGTGCTATCCAAGATGTACCTGAAACCCAAATACCCTTGCCCTGCCTCCTTTGTGCCCCTTCTCTGAGATCCCAGCCCTACTCACTCCATTCTCTATCCCTCCCTTTCATCAGGCTTGGGCAGAGGGGTGGGGTGCAGGCTCTGGCCTTGGATTAAGGGATTTGGAGTGAGAGAGGAACTCTGAGCTGCAGGCAGTTGGGATACTGGAGGGGGTTCTAGGTGCAGGCTCTGGGTGCAGGGGTGCTTGGGGCTAGGGGTGCAGTAGGAGATGTATGACTGGGGTAGGGTTTCGGGGTGTAGGCTCCAGCTGGACACTGCTTTCCTCAGGTGGCTCCTGAGTGGTGGTGCAGTGAGGCTAAGGCAGGTTCACCACTCCCAAAAGCAGGCAGCAAACTCCCCCCCATCCCAAATCCTGTTGTGACCCGACCCCTCTCTGCTCTGTGGAGACAGGATACAGGGTGGGAGAGGTGGTACTTTGACATCAGCACCTTTCCTCTCCCTCCCCTGCCATGTACAACAAGCAGGAAGCTCCTAAGGGGACAACTCCAAGGCAAAGGGCAGAAGATGTGCAGCAGTGGGGGGATGGGTAGCTGAAGTGCCTGCACTTGATAATGGCCTCTTGGACAAACCAGTCAGGATCATCCATCAGAGGCTCCAAGATCTGCCAGTAGATCCCGATCTACTGGTTGGTGACCACTGGTCTAGACAGTACTGGGTCCTGCCATGAGGGCAGGGGACTGGATTCGATGACCTTTCGAGGTCCCTTCCAGTCCTAGTATTCTATGATTTTATGATTCTATGCTTCTTAGATTACTTCTTGGCACCAGTGAAGGGGAGCAGTGCCTGGTAGAACACAGTGCTGGGGTGCACTTAGGTTGAAGTACTAGGAGTTGAGTCCTGCCTGGAAGGCTCCAAGGCCCAGCAGAGAGTAGCCTCCACGAGGAGGGCCCTCAAATGTATGTTGCCCTGGTTCTGTGTTCTGGGATGAAAGTTCTTACAGATATAACACTTGTACGGGTAATTTCCCCAAGCACTTCAGGCAGCTGCTATGGGGGCCACAAACCAGCACAGGCCTGTTACCGTCAGTGCAGGGCTTAAGACAGGAGCATGCCTTGCCTGGGTGGCAAGTTCCCGCCAAGACCCTGAATTACTAACTATATTATTTAACTACTTTACTAGCTCACCTCTGTCAAAAACTATTTATAAAGCACTAACACACAAACAAAAGGAGAACCGGCTAACCACTCCCAAGGCAAGGGAAAGAGGTGCTCTCAACAACTGCCATGGATGGTAAGAATGAACCGAGAGTGTGCAGGGCCAGGGGTACCTATACCAATGCATGAGCGTGGCACTCCAGGGGTGACCCCACAGATACTGCAAAGGCAAAAATCTCCAACAACTGTGCACGTGATCGCGCACAAACCTAGAATAGAATCAACATGAGAGAGCCCTTAAAGAAGAACCCTACATTGTTCAAGATGGTAACTGACAGGCACCCATATTACACTCTTTTTTTCAGGTAAAAATTCCTTTTTCCTCCACAGTTCAGTGTTGAATGCCTAGCAGTTTCTTGCAAGTAGACAGCGGTGAGAAGCAAAGAGACACAGTGTACAAGGTACCTTATCTTTAAAAGTCCCATCTTGATAAGAAATAAGTGCTTGTGACATTATGCCTGGTAAAAGAATGCAAACACAACTCTGCAGTGTCAGAGGCTGCTCATTTGTTATTAATGAGGGGCATATGCCAATGGTTAGTTGAGAATCATCTTGTTAGGCCTTCCTGCCACCTTTGACAAAAAAACAGAAGGAGGAAGGTAATGAAAGAAAGGAGAAGGAAGATCGAGATAATGGAGAAAGTAAATAAGGAAGTGTTATTTACTCCTTTTCACTTCACAAGAACTAGGGGTCTCCAAATTAAATTAATAGGTATTAGGTTTAAAAGAAACAAAAGCAAATATTTCTTCACACTCTACACAGTCATAACAAGTTTAAAAAACAACAAGTTGATGGAGGATTGGTCCAGCAGTGGCTGTTGGCCAAGATGGGCAGGGATTGTGTCCCTAGTTTATGTCTGCCTGAAGCTGGGAATGAGCAATAGGGGAGGGTCATTTGATGATTCCCTGTTCTGTTAATTCCTTCTGGGACACCGGGCACTGGCCACTGTTGGAAGACAGGACACAGGGCTAGTTGGCCATCCTTACATTATGAGATGCCTGACTTTGAATACCTGCTAATATTCCTGCACTTATTAGGAAGGTCCCCAGCAAAATCACTGATAAATCAGGCTCTTCATTCTGTGCCATTTATGACTTGGAAGACTGTAATTACACACTGACCAGCCACATCACAGGGAGCTCTGACACATCACTAGTGGGCTACTATTTCCAGTGGCCAGCCCCTCTCTTGCTCTTCTCTAAGGAAATCATCATCATCAGAATCTATCTGCTTGGAAGTGGATGACTTGGCCTTCCCAGTAGAGTTCACTGCTACATTTAGATTCCCACTGTGTAACATTTCCCAGGCATCTCCAGTGAGAAAGGGGTAGCAGTTTACATCTACAATACCATCTAAGGCTATGTCTACACTACAGAGAAGATCAAAGCTGCCACAGTTGATCTTAGGGGGGTTCAAATGAGTGTGTCTAATGAAGACACACTCATTTGAACCAAGAAAGCACTCCCATCGATGCTAGCAGTCCTGCTCCTATGAGGAATAAGGGAAGTCAAAAGGATTTAAGATTCTTCAACATAAGCTATGCCATTAACTTAGCTGGAGTTGTGCATCTTAATTCGAACTTATTCCCTAGTTTAGACCTAGCCTAAGTGAGGCTGGGCAAGAGACATGGAATTTGGACAGGACATGCCAATCCTTCACCATGTAATTCAACTTGAGCGCCTACCTGATGTTCACATGACACAAGCCATTGACTGACTTCATCATTCCAGGCTGGTATATCAGGGACCACAGAATTTTGCGTTTTACTTATTTGGTGGTTCTTTGCTTATTAGGAAAGGTGTGAAGATTCATTGTTCTATTTTCCATGGCAGTTTATAAAAAATGTCCTGGGGAAGTTGTTATTTTAAAACCACGTTGCTAACTTCATATTTTCTCGCTTTAACATTTAGCCTTCCAAAGATCTGCCTATAAGTGAAATGTTAATTGCACATGGAAATCTAAAATGGCTTTTTGATGCTGAACCTTATATTAGAAATGTTAATTTTCTTATTGTTTGGAGAAAGGGCACAGATATCAGGTTCTTTAAGTTGTCATGATAAGCAGAAGACTGCCTGCTTAGATAACCAGATTCTCCAAATTCCAGGGTGCCATAAGAGAATTGTATGTAAACTCACAAAATAGCTGCCAAGTTCTACAGGAGTCTGTTTATTTAAGAAATATCAATTTTAAGACGTACAGCAACATTTTAAATACTTCTGTAGGCACGTGAATAGAAAGACACAGTTCTACATTTGAGAACTCAATTTTTGATAACTAACTTCATTTTCTTGTCTATTACTATTCTAATTGTAGAACACTGTTGATCTTTATAATTTATCTTAAAAATGATAATGCTACCTCCTAGTAGGCAACACCTGTTCATGTCTTTCATCATTAACATCTGCTGATGACAGAAATAACACTCACTGTACAGATGCAAGGGGATGTTGGCAGCCTTGTATAGGGTGGGAAACTGGGAGCTGTAAAAGTGATGCTTACTGGGTAACCGGTTAACCATTTACATTCCTGCCTAGAACCAATTCGTGTGATTGTGGAGAAGTAATTTAATCTATGTATCTCTTCATCTGTAAAAGAAGATAAAATACCAATTTAAAAGTAATATGATTATTTAATTTCCTAAAGTAACTGAGAGGTAGCCGTATTAGTCTGATCTTGGAAAAGCAAAAAAAGCAGTCATGTAGCACTTTAAAAACTAACAAGATAGTTTATTAGGTGATGAGCTTTTGAGGGGCAGACCCACTTCTTCAGATCACCACGAAGAAGTGGGTCTGCTCATCACCTAATAAACTATCTTGTTAGTCTTTAAAGTGCTACATGACTGCTTTTTAAAATTTCCTAAAGTTCTACTTAATTTACTCAAACTTTCTAGAACAGCAGAAAGGTGAAAAAAGTAAGAATATCCTTCCTTGTTGACTTTTAATCTCTCTTTTTATATAAAAAAGTTTTTCCTGTGGGACAACAGAGCGATGTCATCACGTCACACTGCATTCAGCAGGCTCCACCCTCCCACAGCCTCCCTGCCCCAGACACTGTTCGGGGATCGGCAAAGTTGCCTGGCACCCCAGGCCTGGGCAGATTCTGCCTCCCGAAAGGCTGCAGCCAGATCTGAGTGGGCAGGACCCTCTCAGGCCAGGTTGCCAAGTGGCTTTGCTGGGCCTGAACAGTGTCAGAGCATGAAGCACTTCCATCCAGCACCTGGGTGCCGTTCCACAAGCCTGCCACAGGGAATGGGGCTGTGGCAGCACCTATGCCATTGCTTGGAGGGGAAACCCCAGGTAGAGGCTCCGGGATGGCTGGACCTGGGGAAGTTGGGGGCCTTCCGGTGGCCAGGGGGCCTGAAGCGCCACATGGGAGCAGGCCCACGGGGGAAGTGACACGGGGCCCAGTGGCTGAGGGGAGGTGCTGGCTGCACATGAGGCCGGGCCTGGCAGCCCACTGCTCAGGGGAAGCAACCACTGCACCACGTCCCCTTCTGGAAGCTGGCTGTGGGGTGGGCTGAGCTTTGGCTTGCTGCCCGGAGACAGGGGCCGCAAAGCCATGCCCCTCCCACGTGGGGGCTCTCAGCCCCCTGACCAAGGGGCTGCTGCAGCTGCTGTACACCTGGGGAGCAGCCCACTCGCGCCAGGAACCGAGGAAAGCTCCATGTTCCTAGCCGCTCGCTGCTCCAACCTCCACCGCGCCCTGAGCGGCCACGCTAGCGCCAAGCTCAGCAACCTGTGAGACATCACAGAGGGGAGGCCCAGCAGCATTCACAGCAGCTACCAACCTGGCTGAGTGGGGGCAGTCTAGGTGGGGAGGAGGGTGGCACCTGCCTCTGCGTGTGGTGCCTGGAAACCCCCCTCACTGCATGGCTCCCCGGTCCTCTTTCCATCTTCCATGGCCTCAGTCCCTCTCCTGCCCCCTCACAAATTCCCATCCCTCTTCTCAACCAGGCATCCCAAAGGAACTACTGCTTTCTGACCCTCCTCCAACCTCTTTCTTTGCCTCTATTCCATTTTCCCTGCCCACAGATATCCCCCTTTCCCACTTCACAGCACCCCAGCAATGCCACCTTTGCTGGGGGTGATCGGGATTATAGGAAACGAGGCAGGGGGATCATCAGTATGTGGGTGTAGAGGGGGAGGGGCTTGGGAAATGGGGGTGTAGGAATAAAGAGGAAGAAGTTGGGAGTAGGGATAGGCAGTGTGGGGTGGGGAGGGGTTAGGGAGGATGGGTGGTTGTAGGAATGGAGGCGGGAGTTAGGGAAGATGGTGGGGGTAGGAATGGAGGCAGAGAAACGGGGGTGTAGGAATGGAGGCAGGGGAATGGAGGACAGAGATGTGGCTAGGGATGGAAGGAGGGGTGGTCTGTAGGACATGGACTATTTTATTGGCAGGTGGGGCAGAAGCGAGAAGGGGGCAGGCAGGAGTGACCGGCTGGCGACTGAAGGGCACGAGCGGGTGGGATGGGCTGAGAGCATTTGGATAGAGGAGCCCATCCAGGAGTGGAGAAGGATGTGCAGCCCCCTAGATTACTTTAATAAAATTACAGGACCAAGACTTCTTATATTCCTGTTGCAAATAAAACAAAAGTGAATCTATCATCCCCTGAATCTCCACTGTCGTAATCAAATGCAGAGGTTACTAAAGGCATGCTCCTCTGCTCAACCAGCTGCCTTTTATTTTTGTTTCTTTTTCTGTGCACAAAAATGTCTATATGTTAAATGTTATCCTGGGGATACAAAATCCACTCAGCTATCCCATACAATAGGAAATACTATCCTACAACTAAGATACTGCAGTATGATACTAATACTCGGAAGGACTTGTAAATTGCTACTAGTTCCAAGATACTAACAAGAGCTGAGAATGCCTAGAACATAAAGGCTTTATTTTTCCATATCTTTTAAGTGGAGTCCATAACTTTTCACAAAAACACATAGGCTGTGTCTACACGGCAGCGTTATTTTGGAATAACTGATGTTATTCTGAAATAATGGTAAGCCGGAGGACTTCTTACTCCAACTCCTGTAACCCTTATTTTACGAGGAGTAAGGGAAGTCGAAAGAATAGTGCTCTACCTCAGACTTCCTGCTGTGCAAACAGCTCCAAAAGCCAAAATAAGCTATTTCGACTTAAGCTACACAATTGATGTAGCTCAAGTTGCATAGCTTATTTCAGCTTTAGCCCTGCTGTGCAGATGTGCCTTTAGTGAATTAGAGAAATATGCATCATTATAAATGTCTACATTTTCTCCAAAAATCTATTGGGTAATGAGGGCATGCCAGGCTAGTTACTATTTACTTTTCATATATGTGCTCACTTAGTACAAAGTAGAGCTAGTGTGTCTGCTTGACAATCTCATGAAGCCAAGATAAATCATTATCACAAAATGCTTTTACAAAATGTACAGTAAACTGGTTACTGCAGTCCAGTTCAAGAAAATTTGTGCATGTAGTGCACTTGGAGAACATGTCAATTTGTTGAAACGCCCAAATACTCTGCAATGGTAAACACTTTGCATTTAGAACACAATGGCATCCTACTATGGGAAACACAAAACAGGCTATCAGTCCTTTGCTACTCATGCACAATCCAGCACACACAACAAAATGCATATGGATACTGAAGAGAAAAAGAAAAATCACAGAATTGCATTACAATTCTTTTATGTGTATTGTAATGTTTCTACATATCCTCGCTGGACAGCAAAAACATACCCATTCTATTCTATATACCTATACTGTACTAATCATTGTAGTCAGGGATGTAAGAGAGTAGCTGTGTAAATGGGTAACCAGTAAGCATAAGCTTATCGGTTACCCAAACTGCTACACAGCTACACGCAGCTCTTGGGTATCAGATGCAATAGCACGGGGAAAGGGGGGAGAAGGCCAGGCAGGAGCCAGTACATGTGTGGAGCTGTCTTAAAAACCAGCTCCCCACGTGCACTGGCTCCTGGGGATCCTCCTGATGCCCCACGCTGCTGCTTCTGTATCAGAGGCAGCGACACGAGGCAGCAGCCAGTTTCCCAGGAGCGGGGTGAGAGGCAGGAGCCAGTACACATGAGGAGCTGCCTTAAAAGCCAGCTCCCAGCACACACTGGCTCCCAGGGAGCTGGCTGACGTTCCATTAACAATGTCAGTGGTTTCACGGTTAATCAATTGCACACATTTTAGCATCCCTAATTCTAGCATCTGAACACCTGATATTCTTCCTTGTAATAGAGACTTTAAGGGCAGAAGGGACCATGATCATCATGGAGTCTGATCTCCTACACACTTCAGGCTAAAAAATCTCACCCACCCACTAACCTCTAATCTCTGGCTGAGTAATTGAAATTCTCAAATCATGATTTAAAGACCAGGTTTTACATAGAATCCACTATTTCTACTAGTTTCACCCCACAAGTCACTCATGCATGCCCCATGCTACAGAGAAAGGCAAAAAACCCTCATGTCTGATATGGATACGCTCTCCGGTCAACTACAATAATTTGTAATAAGCATTTCATTGAACTTAGTAATTAAAGACTGATTTTCTCTGATTTGTTCTTTGCCGATTTTTTTTTCTTTTTAAAGAACCCTATGGCTTGATATCTGAGCATCATCATTTAGGTGACATTTATTATGTAAGCTACATAGTATTCTTTATCTTCCCTGGTTGGATGAGACTACCTTATGATTATTTATCCAATATGAATGTTCATGGAAAGCAAAATACATAATACAAAATGACAATTTTCTTTAAAAGGTCAAACAATTATTCATGGGAATTTTTTACACTATTCACCCAAATCCAATCACTATATTTCCACAATATACTCTATCCTTTTGCTCCTGATGTCTATATATGTACAGAAGTGATATGTTGCTAGAGGGGAGAAAAGAAGCTACAAGTAATACATTTTATCTTTACACTACATACAGAGCTTTTTGAAAATCTGCTATGTAAGAGTATTGTCCTATTCTCACTACTAAATTCATTTAGTGTGCATTTATTTAAATAATCCGTTCTGAAAATACAGACCTTTCATTTTCTATTAACTTCCAATGAAAATTAGAAGCCTTCTTTGTAGATTTGACCACTTAAATGAAAGCACAATCTTCCAATGAGATAGAGGGGGGGGAAAACAAATTTTCCTCTGCTGGAGTATTTCAAACAATTCAGCTAACACAAAAAAAGGAATAAGACTAAGGAGTTTACAGAGGAAGAGAGCTTTCAACACACAATGTCCTGAGAATAGCTGTAAGCTGTGAAATGTCTCTTCTGTGTTTATTATCAGAGTTTCTGAGAGGTACTAGTAATTTCTCCTTCTTCTTTTCTTTTTACTATTTCAAATTAAACTTCTATCAGCAACTATACTAGTCTGCTTTTCTTCTTCCTAAACAGAGATTGCTAAAGACACAAAAAACAATGTTCCTCAAATGCTCAACCAAAAGCATCTCTTTAGCTATGTGTCCTCTTTCTCTGTCAATGCCAAGGCACTTGCAGTACATTAGCAACTACTTATTTTTTCTTCAACGCATGCCAAAAGTCAGCATAACACATTGTCCCCTGGCATCAAATAGACAGCATAGCTCTTCATTCTATGCCTCGCTCTTCATTTTATGTCCTCTCTTGACAAAACAAAGCTAGAGAAGAAAATCAGATTTTTTTTCTGTAACAGCCTTACTTATTAGATTTAATTTCCTTACAGGGTTTAACTGAAGACGGAAGGTCTAAGACAGCCCAACCTGAAGGGCCACCTATGTTTTTCTTATGCAGGTCAATAATTAAAGGCATAGCCACCCTACAAAAAGGTACTTTTGGCACCCTAGAAAAAGCAATTACCCAAAATAAGAGAATGTAATATTTCTCCTTTTTGAAGTCACCTACCAAAGACATAGTGCTGCTACAGAGACCAAGTTAGAATGTGTTAGGCATTCACTTCATCATACACAGCAAAACAGAGTGTATGTCTTGGCCAAGTTCAGAATATTTAGTGGTGAACAAACATTTAAAAGGAAGATCATTAATTGGGACATCTGTCATGTTCATAGGATGAAATCAATCAGGGATTTATATGAAAAAAGAATAAAAACACAATAGTATGCACTACAGAACATTAGTTTACAGTTGCAACTGAATGTAATCTTCCTTTTTTTTTTAAGGAAGAGAAGGAAATCTTACTTTCTTAACTTTAACGCCCTCCTTTGGAGTTTGCTTTGTTGCAAGATTGTACCCAATCATCTGTTCAGCAAGTTGTGCAACAACCTTAGGGCTACGAAAGAAGAGAAAAATAATTTTTAACATGCATTAAAGACATTTTGATCTGTTAAAACAGCCACTGCAAAAGCGTCAATACTATCAGTAGCATATTACTTACGATTTTTAAATTTTAGACACTTACTCTTTAGTTAGATGTACTCCTCCTTTCAATCCACTATTGAAAACACCTTTTCCTCTCCCTCCAGCTAGGATTTGAGCCTTTAGAACAATTTCTGTTGCCTCTGAAAGAGGGAAAAAAAAATACACTTTTGTGCTATTAAATGTCATTTCTTGAGTCAAAGCAACTATTAACCTATTTCAAAAAGTAAGTAGTACTGTAGTGGTAGAACATATTTCAAAACAAATGAACTAATATTCAGAACCACTGGAAAGTCTTACACAGAAGTCAGTTTTGTTCATAATACAACACACCAAAAAAGAGTTTGAAGTAGGTTACAAGAACATCTATGTGTTGCCAATTAGCTGGCAAAGTATGTTGACATTCAGCCAAAACACAGTCATCAATCATGTATAATAGTGGTGGACAACCTGCAGCCCGAGGGCCAGATGTGGCCCTTTGGAGTTCTATTGGTGGCCAGTGAAATATTTTATTTACCGTTGCCCATGCAAAGAGTTGCCAGATTTTGTTGGTTTTCATCCATGTAGTTTTTTCCCCTATCGGTGTTAGTAAAGTGACATGCTCGTAAGAAGGGCACATGAAGTGAAGAGTGTACTAATTGCACACAATATTGTACGAGTCGAGTGCTCTTTCTGTATCCCACTGAAGTGCTGCTACGGTTCAGTCGCACCTCCCGCAAATTCTAGGTGCAATTGCAGTTACTAAAACTGCCCTATCCTGGGAGACCATCTTGGTTATGGCAATCTTGCAGCCCACTGGGATAAAGGAGGCCACTCATGTGCCCCCCCCGCCCCCCACTAGCCCACATTGCCCCATACTGATGTGCATAAAATCTGCATAATAACCCATGCAACTTGCACAGTTTGGTTCCCTAATTTTTTGAATTGTTTTCAATACACTGATCAGATTATATGTCCTTTGAGTGGTCACATGTGTACATAGTAGCAGGCAAATGTTAGAGAGATTGGGAATTTCAGCCTTGATTGAAGCCCAAACAGGGGTGTGGACATGGGGATGCAAGGAAAAATCCCATCTCCGAGTGCAGGGTGGGTATGGAGGAGCTGGTACATTAATCTCTGGGCTAGCGAAGCAGCTGCTTATCCCACATGAGAAGCTTGGTCCACTTGATCTAATGTCCAAACCCTTTCCCTGGTCTCAAGCTTGCCACTTTACAGTGCAGATCCAGCTATGCAGTACACAAGGGATACAAAGTGCCCCATGATACCAATTTATGTTTCCCTGTCCTCATGAAACAAAACCATCACAGGTCAGGGGCCTTGCATGCCCTCTTCAGCCCTAGAGAATATTCACCTGCAATAAAATAACCCGGTCAGAGGTGAACGGCTACTCCAGCCTCACTCTGCCACTCCACTCTGTGTGGCCTTATACAGAGAATTAGCCACTTTCATCTCACTCTGCTTCCTATGCCTACAAAGTCTGAGCACAGGGAAACAGTCTGCCCACTATCCTGTCCACGCAGCATCATACCGAGAGATAACAGCTGCTCCCTGATGAAGTGCTATATGCACAGAGAATAGACACCATTCTTGTCTTTGTATTGAGGTGACTGGCCAAGCGGCTCATAGGGCTGCTGCCGCCTGATGGGTGCAGTTGTGAGGGAGGGACTGGTCTGGGAAAGATGAGACACCCTCCTGCAAGCCAGGCTGAACCCCAGGGGATGGGGCACAAGACATCTAACCTGACTGAACTTCACAGGGGGAAGATGCAACACCCTAGGAGAAGGGATTTGAGTCTCCAAACTGGAAGCATGTTATGTCTTCTCTTCTAGGCGGTCTTCTATATTTTCTCTTCTAGGCTGTAAACTTCTGAGGCAAATCTCCTGTTTCCTGGGTTTGCACGGTGCAAATTAAAATGAGGTCCAGCATGTCTGGACTTTCTAGTCACTAATGCAATGTAAATGTTAAATTCTAATAATTATGGGGGAGGGATTTACCCAATCAACCCAACAAAACTTGATGCTGCATCTCCACTGAACCCCCAATCCCCTATTCTTCCAAACTACTCCCTTCTCATCAGCCTGAGAAAGCAGAAAGTTTTCATGAGCTACATCATACTAAACAAGGAAGTCAGGGTCAGACCTGAGATACCCCACAACACTCCCAATCCTCCAGAGCAGTGGTTCCCACCGCTGATCTGCGGGCTAGTGGCATGCCATGTACCACTGCTTGGCGGGCTGCAGCACACTGCCAGGCCATGCCCCCAGCGTGTGCTGTGGCTGGAGCCAGAGCTGCGGTGAGGCTGACCCTATAGGTGGTGCTGTGAGATGGGTGGCTGCGGTGCTCCAGGGTAAAGCACTGTGTGGCAGGTGACGAGCCCATTCTCTCCCACCCACTCTGGCGCTGTCCTGCGGCTCCCTTCTCCCTCAGGCCTCTATGCAGGGGGTATGTGAATGCACCCCTTCATGGTCCGCCTGCCCCATGCAACAGCACCACCCTGTGACCATGGGCTCATGGGGCTCGGGGAACTGCTCAGGGCACTCCAGCCTTTCCGGGATGCAAAGTGAGGCACAGCGCTGGGCCAGGGCACCAGGAAAGGGCCCCTTCTCCTCAGGTCTGCGCTGGGACTCGGCTGCGTAGCAGGCCACTGCCGGGGCACCCGGAGCCTCACAGGCCCTTGCCAGATCCCCAGTGAAATCCAGGCCTCGCGGAAGTCCCAGGCAGGGGGAGGAGGAGGAGTAGCAGGACTAGCCCTCCCGTCTTGTGGCCCTGCTATGCCACGTAACTCATACCTTCTACACCCCTGCTCTAGTCCCCATATATCTTCCCAGACACTGTACCCCCCTACAACATCACTCCTCAGGTCACAACCCCCTCCCAGACCTTGCATCCCAACTCAATATCCCTGGTCACAGCCCAAAGCCCAGCTCCCCACCCAGACCCTGCACTCCCTCCTCCTACATCCCCTCCCCCATGCCAGAACCCTCTCCTACACCCATATCCCTCCCAAACCCTGCAACCGAATCCCATCCCAGGTCACCAGCCAAGCCCCTGCACACCTAGTCCAGGTCACACTCTCCTCTCAGACCCTGCACCCCCTCCTGTATCCCAGTTACTACATGTATTGTATGCATACAGGTGTGATGCAAAATAACACGTGATCTCTTACAAATAATTACCATAATGAATATGCAAATAAAACACCGGTCCACCAAAAGTTTGTGAATGGGTTTGTCGGTCCGTGGTATAAAAAAGGTTGGGAACCACTGCTCCAGAGCATATCCTGACCCTCCCACCTTCCTTTTTTCAATCAAAGGACCGCTGGTTCAAACATTTCAGCTATTCTCAACTGCCATGGCAGTACGTAAGGTGAATTCACTTGTAGCCTGCATCTATACTATTTCAGCTTTTGAAATCAACCCCCAAAGATATTGGGTTCTACACTAGTTAAAGTTTCCAAATGATCTTTAAGGTACAGCAATTTTAAAGGCAAGAGTAATCTGATCTGGCAATGACAAAGACACGGGTAATTGCAGGGAGAGCATAAGAATAGCCATACTGGGTAAGACAAAAGGTTCATCTAACTATAACCTACAATGACCAATGTCAGGTCCTTCAGAGAGAATGAACAGAACAAGTAATGTCATGTGACCCATCCCCTCTTTCACATTTCCATCTTCTGGCAATCAGAAGCTAGGGATATCACCCCTGCTCATCTTGGCTAATAGCTATTGAGATCTATATACAAAAGAAAAAAGGTTCCACCTAACGTTCTAGCCAAGCACAGAAAGCAAAAAAAACCCACTCTTAACAGTGCTGAGACCTGGATTTCCAAAAGCGTAACAAATTTGTGTTAATCTATGACTGTGTTAACTCTTGGTGTCCAAAAATGTTTCTTAATGATGACTAAGTGTAAGGATGCCTGCACATGTGTTATGAAGTGAGGAGGTCTAGATATTAAGGCACGATAAAGCACTACTTTGGAAATGCTCACATTTAAAACGGTTTCATGTTTTGTTCTTATGGGCTCTGATGTGATTCCTACTGAAGTTAATGGAAGGCTTTGACTTCAAAAAAGTCACTAATGCAAATATTGTTGTATCTACACACATAGAAGAAAATGTGGGATTTGCTCAGTCACAATAGTTGCCAATAAAACTTAAACAACGAATGGTCCTATAGCACCTTAGGGACTAACAAAAAATATACAGTATCATGAGCTTTCATGGGCACAAACCACTTCAGATGAGTGAAGCAAGAGGAACAGAGGAAGCACAGAACCCCCAAAATATAAAACAGAAAAAGAGGGGAGGAGAAAAAAAACCCAAACCAAAAAACCATCAATTACAGGCTCCATGCTAAATGAGCCTAACAGAGCAGGCTGTAAGTGTCTAATACTCAGGGCTTGACAAACCCTGGCGAGAGCTACTCGCCAGCCCCACACCACGCATGCGCCAAACCGGCACTGCGTATGCGCGAAGTGCTGGTGAATGGGGCGCATGGAGCAACCGGCTGAAATCTACTCGCCTCGGGCGAGTAGGTTTAGCGGTTTGTCGAGCCCTGCTAATACTTATCTTTTTGATGGACACCATCACAGGACCTAACTACATAAGCCACCACATCAGAGACTCATACAAATGCATCTCCTCTAATGAGATATATGCCATCAAGTGCCAGCAATTCCCCATTGCCACGTTTACTGGCCAAACTGGATAGTCTCTATGACAAAGGATTAATGGACACAAATCAGACACTCAAAATGGTAAAACACAGAAACTTGTTGGGGAACATTTTAACCTGCCAGGGCACTCATTATTAGATCTAAAAGTAGGCATTCTATTTCAAAGTAATTTCAGGAACCAACTAGACAGAGAAACTGCGGAACTGGCCTTCATATGAAAATTCAATACATTTACCCAAGATATTTATGAACAAAGATATTAACTGGATGGGATGTTATATTCAACACTCCAAGGGCATGAAAGGCTAAGTATTGGACACTTACAGCACACTCTATTGGCCTCCTTTAGAATGGAAACTATAATTGATAGGGTTTTTTCCCTTCCTCCTCTTCTCCCCTCTTGTTCTGCTTTAAATTTTGGGGTTCCTGTGCAGTCTCTCTGTGCCTCTTGCTCGACTCATCTGAAGAAGTAAGTTGTGCCCATCGAAGCTCATGATACTGTATTTTTTTTGTTTGTCTCTAAGGTGCTACAAGACCATTTGTTGTTTTTTAAGTTAGGGTACGTCTACACAGCAGCATAATTTCAGAATAGCTGATGCTATTTTGAAGTAACAAAGAGTGTGTCTACACAGCAAGCCATTATTTTGAAATAACGTCAAAATGGAGGACTTCTTACTCTGACTCCTGTAACCCTCATTTCACAAAAAGAGTAAGGGAAGTTGAAGGAGGAGTGTTCTTCCGTCAACTTTCTGCTGTGTAGACAGTGCCAAAAGCCAAATTAAGCTATTTGACATAGCAAATTGACGTAGCTGAATTTGCGTAACTTAATTCGACTTTAGCCCTACTGTGCAGACATAACCTTACAGATTCACATGGCTACCCCTCTGAGATTTGTAATAGCTGACAATATAACTATTTAACTGAATATTTAACCATAAGTATAAAGACTCAAACTTTAGGTTACCGTTTTTCACAAATATTTTTCAGAGATGGCTACATATCACCGCAGGAAAGAGATTTCCAGCAATGACCAGACACACAATATCATTTCATATTTCTAAAGTGAAAATTGAGATATAAGTTTAGAGTCAAGATTTAGGTTGGAGAAATGATCAGGAAAGAAAAATAAACACAGCATTTTAGTATTAAGAATAACCCATAAAGTTTTTAACATAGCTAGTAAAAGTAGCACTCCAAAGAATATCTGATTTTCAGGCTTCTCGAGACAAAATCTCCATGCTTATCCATCCACTAATATTTGGTATATATCATTATGAAACTTAAAAAAAATTCTCCTTGAAAATACTTCATGCATTTTAACATATTCATGTTCCTAGCTCTCTTATTATTCATGCCTCTGCAAGGCAGATAACAAGGAAATTTAAATGCAACAAAAAGTTTTATATCAGTGTTTTCTAAGCATACAAATTATTGAGATGAATTAAACTATAAATCATTTTCCAAAGCACAGTAGCAAAACCTAAAATCCCGTGGCTGCTATGACAAAAACATCTAAGCTGGCATTGTTAATGGACACTACAAGCATTTAATTAGATTAGTTTTAGTCACTAACCATCCCGACAATGAAAGCTTTGTATTTCCAATGATAAGTGCTGTCAATTATGCATTTAATCATTACCCTTTGTACCACAGGTCTTAAAGCCACCAAGTCAATTTCACTCATAGCTTGAATGTTATACAATGAACTAATTATTTTCATTAGGTTATAACAAAGTAAGAGAGCTGAATGAAATCCATATATTTTTATAGACTGCCAAAAGAATAGCCGGGCAATAAAATAACTGCACAAAGACAACTATCAAAGACATAAATAAGTGCACTAAAAAGTAAGAATAACTCTGTAAAGGTTAGACCTGAAGTACTAATCAATATACCAACTCAGCAGAACACAGTGCAGCAGGTTCTTCTAGCCCTAGGGAAACCGACATGAAGTAATTTAATTCAATAGTTATTTGCCCAAGCTCTGGAAAATGAGGTAAACCAGCCAAATCTTATTTTACAGTAACTAGGCTTGATCATTCAGTATTTACCAAGTTGATTCACTACTTAATGCCACCACTTCTATTTTATTTTAAAGATCTGATTTCTAGAAAAGCTCACACAAATTTCTTTGTTTTTATGTTAGGTCTTGCCTGAATTCCCAGATTAAATTAGGAAATACTATCCCATTCAAGAAATGTAATTTTAGTCAGAATATATAAAGTGATTTAACTGTACTCACAGGATAACTTGTAAAAGAAGCCTAGATTCTAATAGATTTTGTATGAAAATATATAACACGTCTATTCAAACAATAACGTTATAATGGATCTAGTCCGTTAGCTATTCAAACTTTTCACCAAGCTACAAGCAATTGTAGCTGCAGCGATTTGTGCAGTTATAAATATATATTATTTGAAAAAGGCCTAAAAATGCCTACCACAATTAATAAAGTGACATGTCAATAGTTAAAAGCATGTTCTATGCCACAGTATAATGAAGCATTTTCAATTACACTTTTTTTGCAGCTAAGGTCTCTCAATCAAAAACTATTTCTGTATATTGGCTGATAAATCTGTGTGTGAAATTAATTTAAACGTTTCTCTTCAGCTAAAAAAGAGAGACTGTTCATTAAAAGTGCATAGGTTTTGTCATTAATTCAGCAGTAAATATCACCAAACTGTTCCATGCAGAAATGCTTATGGTGACAACAAAGTGTTCTTAAAGTATAATCTGAATAAACTTAGTATCCAAACTAGGAAATGTTTTCACCACATTTTACTTGTATTTTATTTCTCAGTTTACACTACTGGAAAATGTTCCTTCTGGTAATGTTGATGTCAATTTGCCTTTCTTGGTTTTGGAGAAGAATGCATTCAAAATATTCACAAATTCATTTCAACAAAATCTACCTGGTTTCTAGTGCATTTGTCAGCTCTGAGGATCAAAGACAATAGCCCTTCCTTAGGCTGTGTATACACCATAAAGACAATACAAAGCTATGTATGCAGAACTCTGTAGCATAATCGCAGCCTACACCATTGGGAGAGGTTTTTTCATTGGTAGGAACAGCAAACTCCCGGAATGTTGACAGAACTTTTTTCCATCAATACTGCTGCATCAACTCTAAGGATTAAGGTGGCATATCTATATAAAACAGGGCTGGGTTTTTTTCCCCCTACATTCTACCTATATTGAGCGAATGTTTCAGTCTGGACAAAGACTTAAATTCCCATGACTAAGAACGAGTAGTCCTTTGATTCCTTAGAGACTAACAAAAATATATAGTATCATCAGCTTTCATGGGTAATACCCACTTCATCTGATGAGTTGGAGTGGAAATAATAGAAACCAAGATATATATAACAGCAAAGGTAGTACCTGTTAATTGTGGAATCCCTATTAATGAAGCTAATTAAGTGGACTGGATGTGTCCCATTCATAGCTTTTGAGGTAAAAATGCAAATGTAAAAGGCAGGAGAAATTGGCTTTGTAACGCGTTTACCAGTTAATGTCTTTATTCAAATCCAGCGAAACAGTGTCAATTTTTTAGATGAATTCCTGTTCTGCAGTCTCTCCCTGTAATTGGGTGAAATTCTTTTAAGGAAGAATGGCTACTTCTGAATTCAAGATTTAGTGACCACGTAGGTTAAAATGTTTCCCTACAGGTTTATGTGTGTTACCATTTCTGATGTCTGATTTGTATCCATTTATCCTTTGATGTAGAGACTAACCGGTGTAGCTAACATACATGGCAGAGGGGCAGTGCTGGGATATATCACATTAGAGAATGTGCATTTGTATGAGCTCCTGATGTGGCTTATGTGGTTAGGTCCTGCTATGGTGTCGCCTGTACATATACGTGGACAGAGTTGACAAGGAGTGTGTTGCAGAGGTAGGTTCTTGGGTGAGTATGCAAGGTGTGATATGTGGCTGCTGGAAAGGATTTGCTTCAGGTGGGGGAGTCTGTCTGCAGGCGTGGATTGGCCTGTCTCCTCAGGCTTGAGAGAGTGAGCGATCGTTTTCCAGGATAGGATGCACATTGTCAATGATGTGCTGGAGGGATTTTCACTGGGGGCTGTAGGTGGTGATTGGTGGTGGTCTATTATTTGTCTTGTTGGGCCAGTCTTAAAGTAGGTGGCTTCTGGGTACTTGTCTGGCTCTGTCAATCAGTTTCCTAATTTCCCCAAGAGAGTATTTAAATTTTAAGAATGACCAATAAAGATCTTCTAAGGCATTGGTCTCTGTCTGTGGCATTGGAGCAAATCCGGTTGCATCTTCGGATGTGGCTGTAAACAATGGATCATGTGATGTGTCCTGGATGGAAGCTAGAGGCATGTACGTAAGAATAGTGGTTAGCAAATTTCCAGCAGAGGGTGGTGTTTATATGACCATCATTTATTTGTACTGTAGTGTCTGGAAGTGGATCTCTTGTGTGGACTACTCCAGGCTGAGGTTGATGCTGGGGTGGAACTTTTTTGAAATCACCATGGAATTCTTCAAGGGTCTCTATGACTTTAAGGGCCTACAATTGTAACCTAATTACACTCCTAAAAATATTACATGTAGATATAGATAATGTTTTGAAGTCAAAATTTAACATTTTAACATTTCAAAATGATATACAATGCTCTAAGGGACAACAATGCTTTCTGCTATACTCTGCAACACATCTTCCTCTTTTCTAATAGTATTGTGAATACAAATTGTAGCACTACACCTTGAAATTGAAATAGGCTCAGTGCTATAATGAAAGTCTATTTTGAATTAATAAAATTGGAACAGCTTTAAGGGAAACTATGATTATTCCAGTTCCTTGGAACTGCCTGCAGCAAAAAATCAACAGCTTGTGTTCAGCCCACTGCTGTGTATATTTAACTCCTGGATTCTTGTTCACAGAACAATGCATTGATAACTGTGGTTTCACCTGTTACAGAGCCTGATAACTTTGTGTTACAGTTGACAGACTATTATAATATTAAATTAAGAACAACAAAATTAAAATTTGCTGTTGCTTATCAAAAAATAAACCACAGTAAAAAAAGAACAACATATGGCAGGATGAGCTGTTGCTCTCACGTAATTGGCATCAGGTGCTTGGTCTGATATAAGGCCAAAGAACAATTCTAAACGGTTAGTCGTTTATACACAGACATCCCTAATTGACATGTATGGCAAAAAGGCTGCCAATGAGACTTCAGTGAGCTCTTAAAATTGGTTTCTGCTTGCACCGCTTCTGCTGTGATTCTGCTTTTGAAATGTACAAGAGCACCACAAAGGCTTTTGTACCTTTCAACGGCTGATGTGCCGCAGGGAGCAGGGGGCCAGTCCCCCTGCTCCCTGCTGAGCTTCCACTTTTGAGGACTTTTGCTACATTTCAAAGGCAAAGATGCCCTTATTGACTAATCAAATAGTCAATGGAAATCACATCGACTATTCAATTAGTTAATTAATTCAAATGTAACATCCCTAGATGAGGCCTCAACTGGACCTTGTTCTTGTAGAAGACCATGTAAGGCTTGGCTCCAAGATCAGGACTCTGATCTCAGATAGCTGCTTTGCTGAAGTCACCACCATCCGGAATGATACCTTATAAGGACAAGTATGCCGTTTACACTATGGGACCATCAGGCTACCAGGAAGCTGAGTCTCCTGATTGACAGCTGACACTCTGCACTCAGTAGACCATAGTAAGAACTGAGGAGCTTGAAGTGTGGACCAGTGAGCCAGAACAGGTCTAAGTTGGTGTCCCATTGCAGAATGAGGCCCAGAACTAATGGACAGAGCTGCCTGAGGCCCCACAGAAACCTCATTGTCACGTCATGGGATAAAACTATCTGCCATAGGATGGGCTCAGGAAAAGCGGAGCTGACTGCAAGGTATACCTGGATAGAGAATTGCACCAGCCCTTGGTTCCTGAGCTGCAGCAAATAGTCAAGGATGGCCTGCAACGAAGCATGCTCAGGTGAGATCATAGTATCATAAGATTGGAAGAGACCTCAGGAGGTCGTCAAGTCTAACCCCCTACCTAAAGCAGGACCAACCCCAACTAAATCAACACAGCCAGGGCTTTGTCAAGCCGGGACTTAAAAGCCTCTAGGGATGGAGATTTCACCTCCTCCCAAGGTAACGTATTCCAGTACTTTATCACCCTCCCAGGGAAATAGTTTTTCCTAATATCCATCCTAGACCGCCCCCACGGCCACTTGAGACCATTGTTCTTCATTCTGTCATCTGTCACGACTGAGTACAGCCTCTCTGAATCATCTTTGGAACCCCCCTTCAGGCAGTTAAAGGCTGCTATCAAATCCCCCTTCACTTTTCTCTTCTGTAGACTAAATAAGCACAAATCCCTCAGCCTCTCCTCATAAGTCATGTGCTCCAGCCCCGAAATCATTTTCATTGCCCTCTGCTGGACTTTCTCAATGCATCCACATTGTTTCTGTAATGGGGCCCCAGAATTGGACACACTACTCCAGATGTGACCTCACCAGTGCCAAATAAAGGGGATTAATAACTCCCATAGATCTGTTGACAATGCTCCTCCTAATGTAGCCTGATATGCCATTAGCATTCTTGGCTACAATGGCACATTGTTGACTCATAGCCAGCTTCTCATTCACTATAAATCCCAGGTCCTTTTCTGCTGAACTGCTGCTTAGCCGGTTGATCCCCAGAGTGTAAGAATGCTTGGGATTCTTCCGTTCCACATGCAGGATTCTGAATTTGTCCTTGTTGAACCTCAAATTTCTTTTGGCCCTATCCTTCAATTTGTCTAGGTTGCTCTGGACTCTATCCCTATCCTCCAACCTATCTACTTCTCCCCCCAAGCTTAGTGTTATCTGTGTACTTTTTGAGGGTACAATCCATTTCCTCATTCAGGTCATTAAAGATATTGAACAAAAGTGGCCCCAAAACCAACACCTGGGGCATTCTGCTTGACACCAACCACAAACCAGACATGGAGCTGTTGATCAGTACCTGTTGAGAACGACAATCTAGCCAGCTTTCAATACACTTTACAGTCCATTAATCTAATCGATCATTCCTTAACTTGATATCAAGAATACTGTGGGAGACCATATCAAAAGCTTTGCTGAAGTCAAGATATATCACGTCTATCACCTTCTGCATATCCAGAGAGCCAATTACCTCATCATAGAAGGCAATCAGGTTGGTCAGGCATGTTGACTTTTCCTGATTACTTTCCTCTCTTCCAAATGCTTCAAAATTGATTCCTTGAGAATCCCCTCCATGATTTTCCAGCGACTGATGGGAGCCTGACTACTCTGTAGTTCCGTGGATTGTCCTTCCTTTTTTTAAAAAAGATGGGCACTACATTTGCCTTTTTCCAATAGTCTGGGATCTCCCACCCCGATCACCACAAATTTTCAAAGATAATGGCCAATCACATCAACCAACTCTCTCAGCACCCTCGGATGCATTAGATCCGGCCCCGTGGATTTGTGCATGTCCAATTTTTCTAAATACTTCTTAACCTGTTCTTTCTCCACTGAGGGCAGCCCACCTCGTTCCCATACTGTGTTGCCTAGTGCAGTAGTTTGAGCTGACCTTGTCTGTGAAGACAGAGGCAAAGAAAGCATTGAGTACTTCAGCTTTTCCTACATCAACTATCACCGGGTTACCTCCCTCATCTAGTAAGGGTCCCACTCCTTTCCTGATCACTCTCTTATTGCTAATATGCCTGTAGAAACCTTTGTTACCTTTCACTTCCCTTGCTAGCTGCAATTCCAATTGCACTTTGACCTTTCTGATTACACCCCTGCGAACTCGAGCAATATATTTATACTTTTCCCTAGTCATCTGTCCAAATTTCCATTTCTCGTAAGCTTCCTTTCTGTGTTAAGCATGCCAAGGACTTCACTAAGCCCGGCCAAGCTGGTTGCCTACTATATTTGCTTTTCTTATTGTGTATCAGGATGGTTTACTCCTGTGCCTTTAATACTGCCAGCTCCCTTGGAGTCCTTTCTACTTCATGTTAGTTAGCAGCCCAGAGAATTCTGCCCATCAGTTCCCTAAGGAAGTCAAAGTCTGCTTTTCTGCAGTCCAGGGTATGTATTTTGCTGCTCTCCTTTATTCCTTAGGTCAGGTTCCTGAAATCGACCACTTCATGATCACTGTTTCCCAGGTTGCTACCCACATCCACTTCCCCTACTAATTCCTCCCTGTTTGGGAGCAGCTGGTCAAGCTGCACTTGGCCCCGGGTTGGTTCTTTCAGCACTTGTCCCCAACATTCTCCAGAAACTTCCCGAGATACCACACTTTGAATCCTAAAGAGAGAAGCTTGGGCATTTTCCCCGATATGTTATTTGTGTAGACTGCTTCCTGTTGCTTATGAGGACCTGTTGGATTTCCTCAAGCAAGTACTCTCCTCTGTGTTCAACCACAGAGCAGCCACACTCAAAGGTACAAGGACATGAGGTTGGGGTGCAGAAGTCAACCGTGAACCTACAAGAGGTCCGTGCAATTTGGAAGGGACCAAAGGGGTGGGTTGCTCATGTGCATATCGAACCAGTGCTTGTGGGACCATGTCAAAGCAATCATGATGGCTCATGCCTTGTCCCATTTGATCCCAAGAAGGACCGAGCTGATGAGGCAGCTCCTGGCACAGCTGGCTACCCTGATTGGTAGGGAAAGAGGGACTGAATTGCTGTGAGTAGGGAAAGGGTGTTAGGAGTAGTTCACACATCCTTAAGCCCATGCAACTTTCAATCTATACAGCAAAGAGAGCACATTCTTCCAAAGGAAGGTCTTGTAAAGACTGCTGAATCTCTGTTGGAAACAGAAGAGCAGCCAGGAAGCTTGATGCATTGAAATTGCTGGTGCCACTGTGCGAGCAGCCAAGTCCACTGCATCAGAAGCCACCTGGGGGTGTTAAGCAAAGCAGCTCTGGCTGCTGCCACTCACTCTTCCAGGAGAGGTTTAAATTCCTTCCTGGAATCCTCTGGGAGCACCTCCTCAAACTTAGCCATGGCTCACCACATGCTGAAATCATAGCGGCAAAGAAGGGCTTGGTGGTTAGCCACCCTCAACTGTAAACTGGCAACAAAAGGAATAAATCTTTCAGCCAAATGAATCCAGCTTCTTGTGGTTTTTGTCCTCATGTGCTGCACCCAGCTTTCCCTCTGGTTAACAGCCTACACTACGAGGAGTTTGGGGCACGGTGGGGGCAGAGGTAGTCATGGTCCCTTACTGGGACAAAATATTTTCTTAGTCCTTTTGAAGATGGGGAGGAGGAAGGAGAGGTTTTGCCATGGGACGGTAGTGATTTTTTGAATCCCTTCATTCAAGATGAGGGCCTTCCTAGCAGGTGCTGGGGAGCTCAGCACATCAAATAGTATGTATGCTGGCTCCTCAACCTCTTCTGCATACAGCCCCAGATTAGTTGGGACTCAGTTCAGGAGCTCTTGATGCGCCCTGGCACCATCATGCGGTACAAACATCATACAGAGTGTTTGTAATGGCCTCCTCCAGAAAGGCTGAGGCAGATGCCAGTGCTATCAGGACAGACTGCTGGCTCACTGGAGCCTCCTGATATGGTGCCAGATCTTTCTCAGGGGTTCACCCATGTTTATAAGGGTAAGTGCTGGAGGTTAATGGGGACTGGGGTATGTCCCGTTCCTAAGCCAAGTCCCATCTGGAACAGTAAGCTAACTAGTACTATTGAGAAAACTACACACATACACACACCACAACTGTTTTTTCCACAAAATTAAGCTGTCTGGAGGCACCACGGCCAGAGTCACCAGAGCCATTTTCCTATGGATAATGCTATGGGGAAAACCAAGCACCAGTGCATGTGGCAAGCTTACACACATACTGCAGAATGGACATGAGCATGCACTTGAAGAATTAATGGTTGCCCTGGATTCAAAGACACACGGATTGATTCACTACTGCTTTGTATTATTTTTCACCCCCATGGAAGGCACCTGATTAAACTGTGGAAATCAGGAGAAGATGGTGAATCAAAATCCACGCCATGCAGTGTAAGCTCAACGGAGGATGAAATCTTGCTGCAAAATTTGCTGCAGTAATATCTATTGTTATGAGCTCAGTACACATAGCACAGTAGATGCAAGTGACCTGATAGCATGGGAACAGAATATTAATGTAATGAAAAAGAATCAAGGACAGGATAATTGAGCCTTCTACAGAGTACAGCCTCCAATCACACTATGGACCCACTGACCCTGATGAGTACTACATAAACTTCTTACGAAGAGGTCTTGATGGAAATGAATGTAATCAGCATGACCAGAAAAATCTAAAGGCTACCTTGGGGCAGGCTTCACATACGCAGCAGAAGAAATAAGAATTTTTCCTCCCTTTTATCTATGAGGAAAGGCTAATCAAAATGTGGTTGGGAAGCACAGACACTACACATTCCTACTGCTGCCACCCCACCAAAAAACAGTGTATAATGAGACTCCTGCAGCACATACCCTTTGCATAACTCTCAGTCCCTGGGTAGCAATTGCGTCCCAGAACAAATTTGCAACCTTAAAAAAGTAAGTGGTCAAATTTGGGACTTTCTACTTAGCTATTTTCAAAATAGAGCTAATATGTGTCCCAACAGGCTCGGATGGCTAGAGCCTGTTTACTTACCCTTCTTCTTCTTCTAAGCTTTAAGGAGGATGCAGTGGCATAGACAGCACTCCCATAAATTCAACACCTCACTGCTTACGTAGCAAACTGAAACTGCCCATATTAAGATATATCCCTTCTAGCTATACGCACAAAAAATCAACAGTCCCTCTTCGGGTGTATTAAAGGTCTACAGAGAATGTTAAACAATTTTTTTTCTTTTTAAATTTACTCTCTCCTCTGTGTCCTTCCCATTCTTTCCTCATTCCCACCTTTCACACAACCATCTTTTTATGTGTTTTCCACTACCTTTCATTTTCAGACTAGCTTCCAAAGTCAGTCAGATAAATCATCCTTTTTATAACTCCATACTTTTGAATATATTGTATATTTATTACTAAATTATAAGCCTCATTAAAACCTATAATGATAAATTAGCCAGTCCCTTGATCCTGTCACTGATGTTATTAATTGCTTTCATAACCCTTACTACACACTTCATCAGTGATAAAAATTTTAAAGTTAGATAAAATCAACTAAGCTAAGACTCACTCCAACATCACACTCTTAAATCTTCTCAATGTAAGTTATCGAATAACCGGATTTTCTATAATAAATGGGATTTCACCAGTGTTATATATTTACACACCAAGGAGCATGGGTCCTGAGGAAAAAATTACATATGATCCAGGGCTGTGATACATGGGAACCAGGGCAGAAGCACACTGGTGATGCAGGCCGGGAAAGGACCTTTTCCAGCCCTCATGCTGCATCTGTTCTATGAAGAATAGAGTTCACTGTCTAGTGTTGTCAACCTGGCACTTTGCAGGGCTATACATTTAACCTAAAAGTGTTTGAAAGGTTACACAAACCCTGCTTATGCTGGCACTTCCCATTGTATCCTGCTAGGGCTCATCTTCCCACACTCTTCCCACTGCTTTTAAAATATTTCCTTTGTTCTGGGTTAAACTGTACTAAAATATGAAAAAACCCACATCTGGGACCATACTGCATTCTAGGCAAAATACAACAGGACATACAACACAACAGAGAAATAACTCCCCACTCTCACACTCCTAACATGTCACCTGCCAACCCATATGGGGTATAATAAAACAATTATAATCCATACTCAGTGGGGACCACATCCTGAAAGAAATCTTTCCTGAACCCCCTCTATGGGACTCCAAACTATCCCTCTCCCAACCTCATCATTAGAAATGAGCTCCCTGCAGACCAGCACACACCAACTCAAAGTGGTTTCACACTCTACCAGAACAACAGATATAAAACCTGCAGACGTATCTCCACTGCTACAACGATCACCATTCCTCATAACATATCTTTCAAGATCCATGGGTCCTACACATGCCTATCACAATACAAGCTGTCTTCGCTATAAGTCCAAGATACAGTCCAAAAAACTTGGGACTTACAGAAAAATACCTTAAAGCAGGGATTTTTTTTCCCTTGCGGCTGACTTCCATTTGCACAAATGGGGGGAGGAGTTGCGCAACTTAAGTGCAGGGAATGGGAGGACTTATAATGCATCAATTCCTACAAGCAACAACAACAAATATATAGTAGGACGACTTATAGCGGAAAACACCCTGTATCTAGTGTACCTTATCCAATGCACTAAATGCCGTATGCCATAACATCTACGTGACTAAAACCAGACAATCACTATACTCTTGAATGAGCAGACATTAGGGACATTAGTTCAATCACATGTAATCAGTTAATCGAATACTCGATGGAATTTCCATCAACTACTTGATCAGTCAATAAGGGGGGAAAACTGCAGAGCTGCAGTGGAGTTAGCTCCTGGGTCCGGGATCTACCCCCACTGTGGCTCTGCATTTAAATTTTATTAGGAACCAGGCGGGCAGACAGCCTTGGCTCAGTTCTGGCTCGCGCCAGGTCCAGGAGCTCAGCCCTCCCCAGATAGGGACTGCTGCCACCCCACATTGCTGCCTCGGTATGGCAGCCGGTCTGCAAGGGGAGCTGTTTTTTAAACTGGGTCCCCTCCCTGACCAGCTCCCACCTGGCACCCCACACTGCTGCTTTTGATACAGAGACATTAGCACGGAGTGACAGGGGGCTCCTTGGGAGTGGGGCTGGAGTGCACTGGCTGCCGCCCCCACCCCAGGCACTACAGACTAGTCAACTAACTGATAAGAATTCATTAGATTAATCAACTATTCAATTAACTGGTATTTAACATCACTAGCCCCTTGAAATGTGAACAATCTGTTCCACCTTGTATTTTGCTATCACACTCTTGAGGACACTTCTCATATCTGAAGAAGAGCTCTGTAAATTTTTGTTTTAGTACATTTTGGGGGTTTTCTTTGGCAAATAAAATGAAAACGTCCATACTTCATGTAAATCATTGCTCTGGGGTGGGGCTTGGGATGCGGGGTTCAGTATGCAGGCTGCCTTGGGGAAAGGCGACCACCCCGGTGCTCTCAGCGCAGCATCTTGGGACCAGGTGAAAAGCACCTCTCCGTGGCCATTGCAGCTCAATGGCCACAACCAGGGGAGGGGTGCATGTCCCCGAGTTGGGGGAGGTCCAGATGGGTCTGCTCCTACACTCTGAGGGGCAAATTGTGCACTTTAGCATGCGTAAACTATGTACTTCTTCCTTGCTCCCTAACAAACAGCAACAGCCAGTGTTACCATGCAAATTGGGGGCTGGGCTTCAGATCCCTCCCCGCCACACTAAAGGACTCGTGGAGGGTGGGAGGCTCAAAGCTGCAGCAGTCCCAGATGGATGTGGGTGCACCCCCAACCTCCCTTTCACCTGCCTGGTGATTCTGTCTTTTTTCTACACGGTTTTATGAGACGCAATCCCATTCCAGGCACATCCCATTTTCCTGGCACAACCAACCCCTGACCTTGCTTTAAGTTATGGTAAGAGAAAGTTTTGTACCAAACTTGGAAGTCCTAGCTCTTACCTCTGAGGAACAATTCTTGAACAAACACATAGAGTCAGACAAACTCTCAAATATAGAGTAGATATAGGCACATTAGCTGAATATTCCAAAAGGAAAATGTAACTTTTTGAAAGCTGATGTGATTTAAGAAACTTGAAGGCTTGGTGTGCTGCTGATTTGGGGATAAGAGAGCGTGAGGGGAGGTTAGCAGATTTTAGCAAGTATTTGTGCTGAACATCTTCTATTTTTTGAGGAAGGAAGAGGAATATAGGGATAGATCTATCAGAATTTACATATTGCCAGTTTTATCCATGTCTTCTAAAGTGTTCAAAACTCATAAGATTGCCATTATCCAAACATTGAGAATGTTTTTTGTTAAGTATGATTTTATTTTAACACAAAATTGGTGAATAGAGTAAGGTAGCTCCAGTGTGTCCTTAAATCCTGATGGAAGAACATCATAGTAGTCTTCATTCAAATGCAGTTGAGAGAACAGATTTTATGCAATCTGTAGTGCTGAAGTCAAGTAGTGATTAAGAACAAATACCACTCTTACCCTCGGCTGCAATATATACACATTTTCCTGGAATGTTTTCAAAATTTAATTCTGTGTATTACATGCAGAGTTCTAGAGCTAGAAAAATATCTCATTTTGGACTTTTGATTCTGACTGCTTTATGTATTACTGAACTGCAGAGTTGATGTTGGGGAACTTGTGCCTAGTGAAGCAAACACAAAAACCAGGAAATTAACACAGCTTCGTTCATACGTCACTTTTAGGCATAAACATTCTTTTTTTAACAAAGCAAGAAATCCTTACGCGCAGAGTACACAAAGTGTAAGAAATCTGTGCAGCTACTCAGAGTTATATGCCAAATCGATACGCAAAGAGAGGCTACAAGGTCACTGCCAAATTGAGTTGTTTTAACAAATCTATGCCATACATGGCAGCCAAATATAAACAGAGATTTCTAGTTTAACCCCCTTCCCTCCCACATACCACTTTCATAGAACATCTAGCTTGCTCCGCCTTGCGTGGTACTTAGTAGCCTCATTTCCAGCATCTTCATAGAAGGCAAACTGAGGGGGCTCAGTATCTCATAGGAGGGAGATCTTTATTCGTTATTTCTTTTGAGGGCCTCTGGTTCAGTATTGTGTATTACTGACCTGGGTCATTTTCCTGGAAAAATGTGGGTGTCAAAATTATCTCCACACAGAGTGATGCTGGCTCAACAGACCCCAGAGCAAAAACCAAGGAAGAAAGTATGGTGTTGGCAATGGATTTACATGACAGCTGCTATTCATCTCCACAAAGAATATGAGGTCCTTGTTTCTCGTCCCTGATTCTGAAGTGACAGAATAAATATCCCTTTCAAATCAAACACCATAGAATCTTTGTAATTTAGGTCTGTCTAAATCTGGGTTCTAAATACTAGTAAAACTTGCCTGCCTACACAGAACGAAGACAGCAAAGCAGCCACAATATGGAAAGTGCAAGTACTGTAAGTCTGAAGCAAGAAGAAATAAAAAAGAAAATATACTACAGAAAATACAATGGGTGCTAAGACCTGGACATTTACCACTTGCAGTAGTGAAATTTACTGCCATATTTCACATTGGAGCGCTACAATCACCACTGATACCGCAAGGAAAATAAATACTACATTGTATTAAACTTCCATTTTTAGCAGGACCTATCGCATCTATTAGACAGCTGATGCTGGGCATAAATCTTGAGCGAAAGAGTAGAAGCAAAAAATGAAATTCACTCCTGTGCAGAGGGCTAGCAAAAGACCTATGCAGCATTTTAATCCTATTTTCAGGATTCAAGTGAAGCATGGGCATTACACTGGTCTGTCATTCAGTAGGTGAATTTCTCCCAAAGACAGTGAAAATGAAAAAAGAGAATAAAAGAGGGGAAACATCTGATGTCAATTGGTTACGATGTTTCTTTCTTGTCCAGTGAAGGCTGAATAATTGGAGATTTCTGGCAAACAGCTCATATTCATGTGTAATGCCAGCAAAAATCTAGATAGCAAGGTGCAGCCAAGTTTGAAGGGGACAGAGAAAATCCATAGCAGAAAGGCAGTTTTCTAGATTTAAATGAGAGAGAGAGAGAGACAGACGGAGAGAGAAACAAAGAATAAAATGTAGACTAATTAAAGGCAGAAACACTGCAACGAGAATTGAAAGTATATTTATTTTGGAATATATCATATTGCATGGTTTGCTGGGGGAAAAAATAGTGATGTTAGTTCTCATGACACCTAGCTTATCATTTAACACACAATTATGGTAGTAAGCAGCTCAGAAAAAAATGTTTTGCCCCTGAAGCAAATGGTGTTTAACTCAGTAAGAAGATGAAGTTTCATCTGCACTATGCACCACTGATTTAGATGCTCTATCATTTTGTTTTTGTTTACTTGTTACAAATATGAAATAAAAGCAATGGCCAAAATAATAGAGAATAGCTCACAAAAGACATCTGCAGCTGGAATTAGCTGATATTTATAAGTCAATGTTTAAGTCTGTGCATGCAATGTCATTTCAAACTTTAATGTTCAAGAAAGAGATATCTCACTCATCGTGATGATACGCTGGTGAAAATACATTCAAAGCTTAAAAACTGCTTTTAGATTATCCTAGCTGTTGATTGTGTATGACCTGAAAGATTATTTTTTAGAGCTATAGACCAACAAATCAATCAGTTTATATAACCCCTTCATTCTCTGTGAAGATTATGCCAGCCATTCAGAAAAGAGTTACTTGCTCTAACTGGTGTTCTTTGAGATGTCCATTCCACATTAGGTGTGTGTGTGTTCGCCACATGCACCAGTACCAGAAGTTTCTCCCTTAGCTGTATCCATACAGGAGCACCTCTAGTTACCCCTGGAGTGGTACCTATAAGGGGTACCTCAGTTCATTCTTGCCAGAAACTCAGACAGTGGGAAGGAGGGCGGGTTGTGCAGTGGACATAAGCAACTCATCCCAAAGAACATTACAGAACAGGAAATTGCTTTTTCTTTAACTCCTTGCTCATGTCGATCTCACATTAGGTGATTCCATGAAAGCGAATAGGAGTTCATGGCCATGTAGACTAAAGCATAGCTTGGCTAAACTCAGTGTCATCTCTGGCTTGCTATGTTATGGCATATTGAGATGTGAATGTATGGACCGAGGACCACATCACAATTCTACAAATGTCTTGGATTGGGACACGCACCAAGACGACCACACCAACAATGCCTAAGCTCTGGTTGAATGAATGCAGACAATGAGTGGTGTTGGGACCTTTGACAGCTCATAGAAGAACTTTACAGAAGAGATGATCCAATAGGAAATCCTCTGCAATTATATTCTTTCAGTTGTAGTAAAAATGGCCTTTGTTGATTTGTGGAAGGGCTTGGTACATTCCAAGTACAAAGCCAGTGGCTCCAGATGTCCAGTGTGTGCAAACGCCTCACCTCTGCCATCTTGTACAGCCTGGGACTAATAGGAATATGTTCACATTGAAAGAGGACACCACTTTCGGCAGAAACTCTGAGTGAGACCATAGCCAGAAAATAGCCTTATAAAAACCGCATAAGGCAGTTCTGAGGTCAGAACCATTTTTTCCGATAACCTTCTCACCAGGAAAGCAACCTTCCAGGACAAGTGGGAATGAGAGCAGGAGGCCAGCAGCTCGAATAGCAGGCCGTTGAGCTTGGAGAGGACCAGGTTAAGATCCCACTGCAGGACTGGGTCCATACTTGCCAGTAGAACCTCTTGAGGCCTCTAGGAACTTGAATATCATATCACGAAAGAAGATGGTCTGATCCTGAATCAGCTGGTGGAATGCAGATAGTCGCAAGGTTCACCCTGATGGAAGAGCATGCCAGACCCTTGGTTCTTTGCTAAGATGGCTTGCACTGAGGAACACAAGGGAGACATGCCATCCTCTAACACCCAGCAGGAAAACCTCATCCTCTTGGCTAGGTAAGTCTGTCTCGTGGATGGCTTCCTGCTTCACAGGAGAACCTGCTGGACCTCCTCAGAGCAGGTACGCTCCTCTAGGTTTAACCATGGAGCAGCCATGCTGTGAGCTGTAGCGGCTGTGATGCAGGAGCTGACTGTGATTCTGTAACAGCAGGTATGGATGGCTGCGAAGGGAACAATAAGTAGCCGCTGCCATGTTCATGAGCATACCAAACCAGGGTTGGTGTGGCCACATTGGGGTACTCATGATAACCTGTGTTCTGTCACTCTTCATGTTTACCATTACCTGAATGACAAGACAGATCAGCAGAAATGCGTAGATCAGACCCTCGGCCCACGACAGGAAGAAATCATTGGAGAGGGAGCCTTTACCCAGCCCCTAGCAGGAACAAAACTAATGTTTTTGTTTTGCCTCGTGGCAAACCGATCTAGTTGGGGAAGTTCTTCACTTCTAAAAGTGCACGCAGGCCATCTCTGGGTGGAGCAACCACATATGGTGACAGAAGTCCCCTCCAAGATGATCTGCCAGAGCATTCCTGACACTAGGGAGGTGACAATCTTCCAAATGGATTTTCGTGGCCAATGCAGAAATTCCAGTAGTAGAGGACTGACGAGTGTGATGCCTGGAGACCTCCAAGGCGTGCACCACCAAAGCCATGGTCCAAGGCATCTGATACCAGCTCAATGGAGGGAGCAAGGTTATTGAACAAGACTCCTTCTACAACATTCTCACTCCTAGCTCACCACCATAATGAGGTCAGTACTGCTGGAGGAACAACGACAACTCAGTCCAGGTGATCTCTGGATTGGAAGTCCGTCAAAGCCAGCCATTGCTGGAGTGGGCTCCGTGAGGAGTACAGCATGGTGTATTACATATGTACATGCCACTATGTTGTCTAGCAGGCACAGGCAGATTCTAGTCATTGTCAGGGGACACGTGTACACTTCCATGATGAACTTCAGTAGGGCCTGAAACCTGTCCAAGAGCAGGAAAGTCCTTGTATGGATCAATACATTTTATCCTTTGTAAGAAAATAAGAACAGCCACACTGGGTCAGACCAAAGGTCCATCTAGCCCAGTATCCTGTCTGCCGACAGTAGCCAAAGCCAGATGCCCCAGAGGTAGTGATGAGAACAAGTAATCCTCACATGATCCCTCTCCTGTCATCTATTTCCAGCCTCTCACAAACAGAGGCTAGGGACACCAGTCCTACCCATCCTGGCTAATAGCCATTGATGGACCTAACCTCCATGAATTTATCTAGTTCCTTTTTGAGCCGTTTTAAAGTCCTGTTCTTCACAACTTCCTCTGGCAAGAAGTTACACAGGCCGACCATGCACTGTGTGAAGAAAAACTTCCTTTTGTTAGTTTTAAACCTGCTACCTATTAATTCCATATGGTGACCCCTAGCTCTTATATTGTGGGAATAAGGAAACTTTTCGTTGTTCACTTTTTTCACATCAGTCAAAATGTGAAGTCCTTCTACAAGGACTTTATGATTTTATAGACCTCTATCGTATCCCCCCTTAGTCTCCTCTTTTCTAAGATGAAAAGTCCAAGTCTTTTTAATCTCTCTCCATTATGAGTCCCATTCCAAATTCCTACCCACTTTTGTTGCCCTTTTCTGAACATTTTCCAATGCCAATATATCTTTTTTGAGATGAGGCGACCATATCTGTACTCAGTATTCAAGATGTGGGCGTACCATGGTTTTATATAGAGGCAATTAGATATTCTGTGTCTTATTCTCTAACCCTTTATTAATGATTCCTAACACTGTTTGCTTTTTTGACTGCCGCTGCACATTGAGTGGATGTTTTCAGAGAACTATCCACAATGACTAAGATCTCCCTCTTGAGCAGTTGGAGCTAAATTTGTCCCCATCATATTATATATATAGTTGGGATTATTTTTTCCAACGTGCATTACTTTACATTTATCAATATAAAATTTCATTTGCCATTTTGTTGCCTAATCACTTAGTTTGGTGAGATCTTTTTGAAGCTCTTCACAGTCTGCTTTGGTCTTAACTATCTTGAGCAGTTTGTACAGGGATGAGCATTGCTTTCTCGGTGTTCACAAGCAGACTGAAAATGCTCAGTAGCTTCTTGATGTTCCTTTAGACTTAGGACCTGGAGCAGACTGACAAGCCAGTCATCAAAGTATAGGTAAATCTGCACCCCTCTGCATCTCAGGTAAGCAGCAACCATTGAGATGCACTTGGTGAAGACCCTTGGTGCAGGCATCAAGCCAAATGGGAGGACCACGAATTAGTAGTGGTCTAGGCTCACTGTAAAATGCAGGAAGTGCCTGCGTCCTGGGAAAAATCACAATATAGAAGTAAGTATCCTTCAGATCAAGGACAGTATACTTGTTTCCCGGATCCAAGAAAGGAATGGTGGAGGCCCCGGACACCGTCAGAACTTCAACTTTTGCAGGTATTTGTTGAGGTCTCGCAGGTGCAGAATGAGACAGCCTACATTTGCAATCAAAAAGGACCAGGAATAGAGCCCCTTGTTCCAGTGTTCATGAGGAACATTCTTCATCATTCTCACCTGCAACAAACCTTCTACGTCCTGTAAGAGGAGGCTCTTGTGACAGGGTTCCCTGAAGAGCGACAGGGAAGGGGAATGGAAAGTGGTCTGACTGATCATTTTGAGGGTATGCAAAAGGATGGTCTTTCAGCCTTTGTTTAGTGAGGGTCGAGCTCAACTGGACTGGGGATGGAGGAGGGAGACTCAGACATTGTTTATAGTCCTTAATTTACTTGAAGGGTGCCATCGCAGCCAGAGCTTGACCCGCCATCAATGACCACTGCTCAGAGCTGGAGTCGGACAGCGACTGGGCAATGGTTAGTGACTAGGAACTGATGGATTTGTTACCGCTCACTGAGTGGTACTGAACACATTGCATCAAAACAGAACATTCGGGTCAGAATGAGACCTTGGTTTAGGAGAAAGGCGAAACACGGCGGATTGGTGACCTTAGACAAGCAATCTATACCTCACACTCTCAGAGCAGTACCAGGACTTGGAGTGGGACCAAGAACTGGAGCTTACCCAGCATCCAGAAGACCCTGAACTGGATAAACATCTCGGGGGACTGCTACCTATGGGAGATGAGATCGAACGATGGCCACAGACACCAGAATTGTTGCATCATTAGCACCAAGTTAGAAAATTAACTAACTCTAAACTACTAAGGGATAACTATAACTATGAACTGCAACTATTTTACAGGAAAGAGGACATTGAGCAGAATGACTAACAATGCTAGCACAAAGAGGCAGAAAGTTCCAACACTGCCACCTGCGGCAAGAAGGAACTATGGGGTAGAGGAGGAGGAGTGTGTGGTGCCCATTATACCGTGTCATAAGAGCACCGCTCCAGGGGTCACCAGGGCTAGTCCTCTGTGGATACTAAGGGAAAGACTGCCGACACTGGTACATGTGGCGAACACACACACCTAAGTGGAATGGACATGACTAAGTATTCAAAGAATATAATTATTTGAAATACATCCCTGGTTTAAATATAGATTATAAATAATTTTCAGCTCTCCATAAAAGAGAGCATCAACAATAGCTTAAGATATGTTTTCACCTGCTGTGCACAAGTATGTTAGTTAAGACTGATACTTCTGTTTGTTAATACTGTTTGAATTTAAGCCCATGATGTAGAAAAGCACTCACATATAAAATGACTCTCAAACATGTCCTTAAGTCTCACCGAAGGCGGAAGTGCTGTATGTAAAATTTAGGGAAAAAAAATTTACACTTGAATTTAAAATTCTGTATTTTGTAAGTAACATCACTCAAACCTTAGAGAACAATGCCAGTCACGTGTGTCAGTTTTTCACACTTCTGACTGCACAGTATATAATACAGTAGAGTCCCTATCATCCGACTGTCAGATTACTGAATATGTCGGATGATAGGGACTCTACTGTAGAGAGCAACAGGACAGCTGCTGTGGCTCCTGCCGGGCCGCTTCTTCCCCAGCAGGAGCGGCATCAGCTGTCCCGTTGCTCTCTTGGAGCGATGGGGCAGCTAGCGGGGCCATTCTCCCGGCCCGCGCTATATCCAACCCTGCAGCTCCCGAGGACAAAGTCCCCAGGAGTTGCAGGGTCGGATAAAGCAGAGTGTCGGATTACTGGGTGACAGATAATCGGGACTCCACTGTATTATCCATATTTGTTTCTATGCAGTCCTGCAATGCTCCCTGTAAGTAGGTTTCTCCTTCCTGCTTTACAAGAGATATTGTAGAGCTTGAATGACAATATGCAGAAGCACAAACATCACTTTCAACCCTGGGATTGCCAACGCTTCCAATTGCGCCATGAGTCTCCTGGAATCAGTCCAGATCTGCAGGAGGCTACTGAAGCCAAACTGGGAGATTTTAATCGCCGAAAGCTCGGCAGCACTGTGAGGCTAGGCCCTGGCACTGCACCACTCCTGAAAGTGACTGGTATATTTTCAGAGTAATAGGTCTTGTGTATTTACTTTTAGTCTCTCTAACACGTGACTATTAAAATCTGCACCCATATGAAACTAAAGATGCAAAAAATCCAGGTGCAATAGCTGCATTTGAAAAACTGCACTCATGGAAAGGTAGGGGGGAAAGCTCAAATGCAAAAAATCAGTCACATTGCACTTTAAAGGAATAATAATTTGAGCATTTCATATTTAAGGACTACTAAACATCACACATTCAAAAATCGCACTTGCAGCTGATTTGATTTTACAAAACAGATGTCATTTAATGTCTTGAATTTATTTTTAAAGGAAGACTTGTAGCTACAGAATGCAAAATAAAGAATAAAAATACCTAACGCCTTATGGACTCAGTTGCAAACTTTTAAAAAATATTTGGAGATGTTTAGGATAAAACAATTAGAGGTTTAAATTTGTTACTGCTCATCACACAAAAACATAGGTCCTCCTAGAAGCTCTATTCTATAATCTGTAAAACATTCTGGAATGCTCGACAAGGAGGATTCTAGTGCATTAGAATGGCAAGAATAAATAAATCCTTTTATTTGTGAAATCTCACAGGAAATACTCAACTAATTTAAATGTACAGAAGCCATTTTCAAGGTAACATGTCTTGGGTGTTTAATTTTAAGCAATGGCTTGATTAACATTGTACCAACTTTTATGCTGCTCCCTGTCCTTTCCTGACATTTGTTTATCCCTTTCAGGTTTTTTTTTTTTTAAATAGATTTATAAATAGTTGCTCGGTACTACACAATTATATCACGCTGTGTATGTGGACACCCCACAAGCTGTTAGTTTTATTAACTTAATAATAGATTTCAGGGTGTGATTTCCAATTAATTTCATTTTCCATATGCATTTGAAGATCCATGGGAAACCAAAATTACAGAATAGCCATATGGTGCCACATAAGTAACAATTAAAAGTAGTTTTCTAATTTGTGTGCACTAAAAATAATAATACTGTATTTCTATATTTTAAAAAATGTGCATCTGTCTGTCTGTTCATTTGTTTGTCCAAGAACTACTCCTAATTGGTAAGAGCTAGAATCACCAAATTTGGTGTGCAGCTTTCTCTTCTCCTAACTTAAGGCAAGATCAGGGTTTGGTTGTGCCTAGAATGGGACTGTTTTCCATAAAATGGAAAGGATGGCACTATTTGGAGGGATGCTATTCTGCAGAACCACGCCTGGGGGCAGTGAATGCGGGGGACAGCTATACTGCAGAGTGACCACTGGAGGCAGCTACATCAGGAAGGGAGTAGACAGCTGGGGATCACCATCTTGCCAACCACCAGACTGGATAAGTGGCCCCCATGTCCCAAATCCCTCCCCCTCTGGCTCTTGGATGCAACGGACGAGCAGGAAGGGGGAAAAGCCCCTGCTGTACAGGGGGGAAGGGAAGGAGGGGAAGACAAGACCACTACCGGATGGGAGGAAGGAAAGGAAGAGGAGACAAAGCCCTGTTGGATGTGGGGGTGGCGGAGGTAAAGAAAGGGAGAAAAATTCTGCCAAGGATGGGAAGAAAGAAAAGGTTCAGATGCTGGGCTGGGACTTGGGAAGCTCAAGTTCAATATTTTGCACAAGGTCCCACAGGTAATCTGTAGTAAAGCACTTTCTCTGTGCCCAAGATCTCATTTCATCTCATCACCTCACAGAAATGTTGGGAAGATAACCAAACCCAACAAAGATTATGAGGTGCTAGGACACTGTCATAGGGGGTTCTATAAAAGGCTCTTTAGAAAGGTATTTTCCTCCATTAGAAATGGAGCTGAGGTGCAGAGCGGTTCTCATTCTTTTCTTTGGGAGAGAGGAACCAGATACACAAAACACAAACTAACCCTGGTCACTTATAAGGTGAAAACACCAACAACTTAAAAGTAAAAAATAAATGGACTTACTTTATTTATATAAATAATCTGGCTCTTATCACCTTACCATGCCATGGGGACAATAGTGACATGAGATTTTTCCAAACAAAAAGAGAAAGAAAACATCATATAACCAGCAACCAACAGTTTATTTTTCAGGTATAGGGGACTATACTCCTTACCAAAGCAGGTCAATTTGTACATTTGTCACACATAATTTCTTGAATTCAACATTATAATACACTATAATTTTATAAATTCTCAAAAGTGCAATTTTGTCAAATTAATCTTTCATAAGATGATATCTAAAGGCTATTTGCAAGGTAAGCCAGAAAGCAGAAAATTGTGTAACAATCTTTCAAAATTCATATTCATAGGGCTGCATTTTTCCACCTGTAACCACTACTACTTTCTATCCTTTCCCAAGTTAGAGTCTCAATTTAAAAATATTGATGTACTGACTTCTCTAACCTGTACAACATGTAAAACCAATTCAAAATTTCAAAAATAGTTTCTCATTGTGTATAAAATGTGCAGTGAATAATCATTTATTTTTCACATATTGTCTGTTTTATTTTTATAAGCTTCTTCACCAACTCAGTCTTGACTATTGTTACTGTTTGTTTAAAGAGAAAGGAATAGTTAATTAATTCCATGCTTTTAATTCCCGTTAATACCAACATGATCTAAATATATCGTAAGACAGGGCTACTCAACACATGGCCTGAGGCCCGTTTGTTTGCGGTCCACAGTGCAGTTTGGGTTTACACAGGGCTCAACACGTGGCCCACAGGTGGGATCCTTTGAACATGGCCTCCACTGGGAACACGGTCCACAACGGCGAGGCGTGTCCCAGGCGGGGTGAGCACTGAAAGACGCAAGCGGATGGGCTGTCTGAAACACACAGGTACAGGGTCTCAGCATTTCAGCCCCTAGGGAGGAGGTGCTGTGTTTGCTGGAGAATTGTGGGAAGTGCTCTGTATTCATCCCCATCAGTTGAAAGAAGCTGTTTGCATATATTTTTGCATGTGTATGCAACCACACTTAAGTTGCGACCCATGGCATATGCTGTGAGTAGCACTGTGGCCCCTGGGGCTTCCAAGGTTGAGTAGCCCTGTCGTAAGAAAACATTCGCAGGACTCGACACATTCAAATGTGAACACACATGTATTGCAAATAATATAGTACATGTTCTTATTCATATTAATTGAGCCATTAAAAGATAGCAGATAAAAGTTCTGCTGTGGTTCAAACACCAAGATATGTGCTTCCAGAATATTTTACAAATGACAAATTCTAATATATGGAGCAGGTTAGCAAGAACATACAGCCAGATAAATTTAAAAGATAACTCAGATAGAAAACTCACACTAGAAGTGATATATTGTAAACAATTTCTGCTGAGACTAGATTTTAACTCTTCAGGGTATATTTCACACATGAAGAAAAGGGGTATAAGTTCTTTTCTGGGACAAAAAGGGACAGTCTACACAAAGAGATATACAACAGACATTTGTTGAAGAAGGCAGCTCCTATAGAAGAAAAAGTTCAACTGTGGGGAAATATTGACACAGTTGCACACTTCTGTCAATCCTGAGCATTCTCTTTTCTAGCAGATGTTGAAAATAATTATGTTTGGGAGACAAACATTAAAGTTCTTCCAAAACACACACACTTTCTCTGTAAAGGAGATATGAAACAGCCATTTAGTGTTTATAGTCTCTGCATGCCATAAGAATGTCTCCTGAATGTGAGGCCAGCTGTGATTTTGTGCAACCCCGGATAGCAACAAAGGACTGCAAACATCATACCATTCTGGTATCATTAGGCACAGGGAAACATTTAAATACCAGCAAAAATACTCATTTCCTGATACTGAGTCAAGAAACAAACCGATTCAAGATTCAGGTCTCCTCCTAGACACGTACATACGTGTGTGTGTATGTGCACACGTGCATGAGCGAGAGAGAGACAGACTGACTCAGTTTTGAAGGGGATTTGTCCTCCTTTTGAAGAAGATTTGTCCCTTCATGTGGCTAGGGACAAATCTCTTCTTAGGTTGCTATATCATGCTATATCATCTGACTCTCTCTCTCATATGTTCTGACCCTGCTTCTCGACCTCTGCAATCAGTAGAGACGGAGATGGAGTCAAGATAAAGAATCAGTCGGCTCTGCACTTTTGGGAAAGAAGGCGGCGGCACCTTGACATTTTATCCAGAGGCATATAAGAGAATATGGAATCTGTATTTGAATTAATTTTTATTCTATTCTTAATTGAATAATCTCATTTGATTCAGATATAATAGCTTTGCAGTCTGTGTCCTCTGGGCAGGCAAATCCCAATATGCCACCAACCTTAACCAGTCTTTGTCAATCTCTCTTCCCCACTCAAACATCTGTAGGCCAAGTACAATCTGGTAAGTGTATTTATTTATGAAAATATAAACAAATTTCCTTAGAAATCTACTTTAAGTGGAAATTATGATGTGAGTGACGGTAGTGTCTATGAACTCTATTCATAGATCCCCTAGTGCTGGACAAAGAATGGTCACAGACTATTTTATAAATCACACACGATACTGAGCCTAGGACACTTGTCCATCAGTTCCCCAATAAAAGTCTTCACCTTCTGAGCTAAAGCGGATTCAAGTAGCTAGTGCTCTTGGTAGCTCCTTTACTCTCTTTGTGGTTCAGTTCTAGCACACAATCATATTCATGCAGACAGAAAGGCAATATATTACAATAGCAGAAATGGAGTGTTTCTTCTGTGAAAAATTAGCTTATTATGCTGATGTGTTTCTTTTCCACTGTTATTGTGAACCCCTGAAGAGTCATCCTGCATTTTTGTGTCAGTTCAGCTTAATCATTGTAACATAAGTCAACACATTTCTGATACTATATCTCATAGACCACATTGCTAGAGACGAACAAAAGTAAGCCTTCTATTTGGAATTATTTTCCTTGGAAGGTGATACAGTATTTGACTTGCTAGATGCAGAAACACATACATATTTGGCAGAGTAAATTTATATGGCCCATTGCCTGCCTTTTCTTTCTCTGGTGTTCTGTTGGATGTTTATTTCATACCAGCATTTGTTTTAGATTTTCCACAACCTGCAATGTGGACTACGTGATAGAGTATAAGGAAAGAGATGACATGACACGTTACATTGCTGAATTTTGACAGGAACCAAAATGCAGGATGACATTACATAGAATTGTCGTCATAAGAAAACGCCAGGACCATCACCAACACCTTGTTGCAGAACATTTCACAGAAACACACCCCACCATTTCAAGTTTGCCCATTCTGCTTTTCAAAGCAAATCTGAAAAATCAAAGAGGAATGACAGATGCTTCAATTAATCATCCAAACTCTACTAAAAACTAAGAGGGCTCAGCAAAGACAATTTTCTGGGAGATCTTCAAATCTTTCCATGATGCCTACAGCTAATTAGATGATTAAGGTTTTACAGAGAAGCAGATGGGTATTGAAGCATATATATATTTAAAATGTATATAACATTTCCACATATTTTCACAGTTTTCTCCTCCATATGGTGTCCTTTGAGGTCCCTTGGAAGATTTGTACACGAATCACACTAAAGTATACGGTCTCCCACAATATTCTTGCCAGCAAGTTAAGGGAATGTGGATTGGATAAATGTACGATAAGATGGATAGAAAGATAGCTAGAAGGCCAGGCCAGCGGGTAGCGATCAATGGCTTGATGTCAGGATGGCGGTCGGTTTCTAGCGGAGTGTCCCAAGGTTCAGTTCTAGGACAGGTTTTGTTCAATATCTTTATTAATGACCTGGATGAGGGGTGGATTGTACCCTCAGCAAGTTTGCAGATGACACTAAGTTAGGGGGAGAGGCAGATATGCTGGAGGGCAAGGATAGAGTCCAGAGTGATTTAGACAAATTGGAGGATTGGGCCACAAAAAATCTGATGAGGTTCAACAAGGACAAGTGCAGAGTCCTACTCTTGGGATGGAAGAATCCCAAGCATTTTTACAGGTTGGGGACCAACCAGCTAAGTAGTAGTTCTACAGAAAAGGACCGGGGGTTACAGTGGATGAGAAGCTGGATATGAGTCAACAGTGTGCCCTTGTAGTCAAGAAGGCTAACGGCATATTAGGGTGCATTAAGAGGAGCACTGCCAGCAGATCCAGAGATGTGATTATTCCCCTTTATTAGGCTCTGGTGAGGCCACATCTGGAGTGCTGTGTCCAGTTCTGGGCCCCCCACTACAAAAAGGATGTGGACACATTGGATTGGGTCCAGTGGAGGGCAACCAAAATGATTAGGGGGCTGGAGCATATGACCTATG
>JANRFK010004440.1:40686110-40709804 GCA_030068395.1 Apalone spinifera | reverse complement strand
CCAGGGAAGCCTGGAGGGCCATGCAGGCAATGGTTCTGCCCTCAGAGGTCATGGACGCAAACTCCTCACGGGCCTCGGCAGGCAGCTTGTCCTTGAACTTATCCACGGCCTGCCAGGTATTAAAAGCATAGTGGCTCAGCATCGCTTGCTGATTAGCAATGCGGAGTTGCACCCTGCCAGTGGCATACACCTTATGGCCCATCAGGTCAAGTCGCTTGGGTTCCCTAGCTTTCAGGGACGGCCCGGCTAGGGAAGTCTCTCCTTTTGGGCCGCAGCCTGGACGACCAAGGACCCGAGAACGGGCTGAGAGTACAGGTGCTCATGCCCCGACTGGGGGACATAATAGCGCCTCTCGACTCCCTTTAAGGTAGGGGGTCAGGGTTGCCGGGGTCTGCCACAGGGCATTGGTAATCTTGACCATGGTTTTATTAAGTGGCAAACCTAAGCGGGCAGGCGCATCGTCCGAGAGGATGTCCACCATGGGGTCCGTGTCCTCCACTACTGGCTCCATTGTGACACCCAGATTGGAGGCCAGAAGCCTAAGCAGCTCCTGGTGTGCCCGGGCATCCATAGTAGGCAACGCCGGTGCAGGATCTGCCAAAGCCTCATCCAGTGACGATGATGACGACAACTCCTGGACCAGTGCAGGACCCAAAGCAGGAACTGGTAGAGGCACCGGCTGGACAGGTGTCACCGGTACCGAAGCCTGCAACTCAGCAGCAGTATCCGTAGCAACCGACCTCTGGAGAGAGGGAGGGGGTCTTGACAGCGATGCCAACGGGTGCACTCGGTGCCCCGAGGCACCGGACATAACAGAGGAGGGCACAGGCCCTTGCCACTGGTGGTAAGTCCACGGTGTCCAAAAGGGCCATTGTGGCTGAGGCGGCCAAGTCTGCTGCACCCGCGAACAATCACACCGGTGCCGGGAACGAGATCTGTGAGTCAAGGAAGCTGCCAAGGACTCCGACCTGAAGGATGCCGCATCAGAATCTGACGAGTAATCAGACTCAGGCCAGGGAGGCGCAGATGACGAATGTCCTGCTGCCGATGGGGGGGCAAACCTGGCCATGGACTCGGGTTTGCCCGCGTGCGCTCGATGCAGACGTGCCAGCACCGGGAAAAAAAGGTGCCGGTGCCTGTCCCTGTTGCGGTACCGGGAGAACAGGTCCCGGGTGCCGTGAGTGGAGCCCCCGGTGCCTGGAGTGGAGTCGGTGCCGGGAGAACAGATCCTGGTGCCCGGGGTGGAGACGGTTGTGGCACCGGGAGAACCGGTCCCGGTGCCAGTTGGGATGCCGACACGGAACATGTCTGCAGTGCCGTAGTCGGTAGCGATACGAACCCCGAAGAAGCTGACGTCACCAGCAATGGCGGTACCGGCATGGCCCACAGGGTTGATGCCGGTGCCTGTGACAGTGCCGAAACGTACACCGGTACTGAAGAGGCTGATGCTGAAGGGCCCGACGATGGTGCCGAAGATGTCGCCGCGAGACCAGGGTGATACAGCACACACGCAGCCAAGACAGGGTCTGGAAGGCGTCCCAGCACCGAGGGAGGTCGAGCCCAGTTCAGCGTCAAGTGAAGCGTGGCAGCCTGCGTCGCTGCTGGCACCGCTACGGCGGCAAGTGGTACTGGTCCCACAGGGGACAGTCCTGCTGCATAAGTGACTGGTGCCATTTGATCATGCCAGTGCGGAGGCGAAGCCGGTGCCAACACAGCCTCCGGCGTAGGTGACCTCATCCCTTCCGCCTCAACCAATGACGGAGGGGAGGTAGTGAGGCTAATACGGTCATGCGCTGCCTCAAAGGTGGAGAGGGGGTAGCTCCCCTGGACCAGATGGATGCCCCACTTGCTTACGCTGCACTGTGGAGCATGATGATGTACGCACCGGAGAGTCGGTATCATGATGTAGGCTCGACTTGGGCTTCCATCTCAGAGACCTACCGCGAGACATTCTTGACCTTTTCGGTGCTGGAGAGTGAGACCGGTGCTGGACCCTCGACGTCGAGGTCCGGTCCCAAGATGGGGCATCTCGCGTGGACGCTGGTGCACTGCGCACCACGGAGTGCCCAGCCGGTGCCGGCTGTAAAGCCACCTCTATGAGGAGAAGTTTTAGATGAGTATCTCTCTCCCTCTTCGTGCGGGGCTTAAAAGACTTGCAGATCGTACAAGCATCCATGAGATGGCCCTCACCCAGGCACTTTACACAACTGTCGTGAGGGTCTCCTTTGGGCACAAACTTTGCAGACAGCACACGCCTTAAAGCCTTGCAGCCCTGGCATTCCTCACCCCTGAAAGGAGAAGGAAAAAACAAAGACACACTAACTACCTAACTAACTGAACTACTCAGAACTAACAGAAACGGGAACCATTAACTGATCTAAGAGAAAGACACGCTCCAACGACCATCACGGGCGGTAAGAAGGAACTGAGGTGGGGGAGCGCTGGCAGGGGTACTTATGCCCCGCCATGGCGGCGCCACTCCAGGGGGCACCCTGCTGGCGCTATGGGTACCGCTAGGGAAAACGGTCCGGAAGACGCGGTGCACACACCTGATTCGAATGGACATGAGCAACCACTCGAAGAAGAACTGGATTTTTAAAACAAATTTCCCTTCCACTTGAATGCTAGCTATATTAAATAAAAGATCTACAGAACTACTGATCACGCTCATCAGGTATTTTTCAAATATAAGTGTCATTTTAAAACATTTTCCCAACCTATCACAAAAGTCTATTTCATATTAAGGACTAACTCTTCAACATGTGTTTAGAGGTGAGCTGCTTCAACTCATTTTTATAAAACTGAAATTGCTATGGTTATACAAATATAACGAAAGTCAATTCTATAGATTATGACAACACAGTCTTGGTTAGATATTGACAGATTTTTCTTCAAAGCATGCCTCTAGGACTTCACTTTTAAAGTCAATTGTATTGGACACATGGAAATCAAATAATATGCACATTAATTTTCTTCTAGTTCATTACCAGGTCATCTGAAACTGAACATCCACAATCAAGTCTTTTTTTGAGCTGGTGATTTTAACACTAAACTGATTTTCTAACAATAACTCAGATCATACTTGCAAGCCCCAGTATGCATCTTCCTATGGAACATCTAAGCAGCACGAATTACACTCAGGTTAGCTTCTTAGCTGCCACCTTAAGCAAACCTGAAGTATCAACAGTTTTCTGGTTTGGAACATAAGAGAGTTATAGTCACAGAAATGTGTATCACTACTCCATTACAAACAAAACCATGGGCTATCAAAGATTAATTTTCTGTGTAAAATTTAAACAAAACAAACAAACGTTCACCTTCCAGAGAAGATCATTTGGTATCCCAAAACAGTTAAAGCAGGGCAAGGACACAACAAAGAATAAGGACCATTGTCCAGAAGGAGAGAACATTTTCTATGTATTGCTATCTTGGAAAAGAGAGAGGAGAGGCAGGAAAGGAATGGTGTGAAAGAGAAGGAAGATGGAGGGTGATGACCTTGAACTATATTACTTCACAATTTCCCTCAGAAGTAAGATGTTTCTTAGCCCTGGATAGTGGAGCACTAGAGAAAAAAAGCCGTAGCCACCTATACAGAAAAGGAGTTGCTAGAGAGAAAAAGTCATGAAGTATATTCCATTCAGTAAGTATTTTACAAAGCTTTCCACTGCCCAGGGAAAGGACAAGATAAAAAGGAAAATGAAGACTGGATAACTTCTAAACACGAGCGTTAGCACACGTTATCCTGCCTGAAAGACAAAGAAATGAAGCTTTATAAGGTCATCTCCGTGACACCCATAAACCAATAAGGCAAAAGTTGGCAATTTTCTGTTGACATCTCCAAGAAACTATCCCATTATGCTATAAATTAATTGAATGGATAGAGGAACAGTGAGTCCTGATCCTGAATGGGATTATTCACAAGTAAGGTGTTACAGGATTGGCCCCTTATCATAGAAATATAGGCCTGAAAAGGACCTTGACATATGGTCTAGTCCAGTCCTCCGTGCACTAAAGGAGAACTGAGTATTAGACAATCCCTGACAGGTGTTTATCCATTCTGTTCTTAAAAATCTCTAATGACAGATTTCACAACTTCCCTACATAATTTGTTCCAGTGCTTAACTTTCCTCACAGGTAAGAAGATTTTTTCCTACTGTCTAAGCTAAATCTCCCTTGCTGCAATATAAGCCCATTATTCCTTGTGCTGTCCTCAGTGGTTAAGTAGTACAATGTATTATCCTCTTTTTAACAACTTCTTACATACTTGAAGACTGTTATGTCCCTCCTCAGTCTTCACTTCTCAGCTTTAAAGGAACTCCACCTGATGTCTGAAGTATGGTGCCCAGAACTGGATACACTACTTCAGCTGAGGTTTTGTGAGATTGTAGATAAATTGAGTCTATAGTGTTTTGTGATATATAAAATCTGTCTTTACAACTCATATTTTAAGCAATATCAACTCTCTAAGGTTAATATTTAAAAATGTTTCTGTATGAATAAGACAATGAACACATTTTATGGAAAAATCTTTCCTGCTCTTCAGAAAGTTTGCACAAACCTTTCCCTTCCTCATTTTTTCTGGTGACACTTTAATCGCCTCCTCTTATAAATATGCACTCATAAAAACAAATCACATTTTATTTATTAAAGAAAAAAATATGATTCACTAAGAAGCAGAAAACCCAATCTCCATAAAGTTTCTCTCAACAGTGACTGAAATTAGTTTTTAGATGAAGATTCAAAATGTGTACCTTGCAATGCATTTGAGAAAGAATAATAATTTCTTAACTGTACGTGCTGGCTGAATATTTTCTCCTTGTATCATGTAAGCTGCTTACAAGTTTATAACTTAGATGAGTTCTACACAGGGGAAATTAATGACAATTATGTAAAACATAAAGGCACTGCAATAAGGAGCTGTACATATATGAATGCTGTTTGCTTATATCCTGATGTCATCAGACAGGTGGGGTCATCCTGATGGGTTCCTGACAGGTCCTATGATGATAAACTTTTGGCCGCGTGCATGCATGTGCTTCCCTGTCTAACGTGTTAACCATGAGCAATTAGTCAACACAACAGACTCCGAGAGAGCCACTAGAGACCACAAATCAGATAAGGCTCGAAAGCACCCAAATAGGTTTATTGCCAAGTGAAGTAAAATAATAGCTGTCAGTAAACAGACTAGCCCCTGTGCCACTACTCCTATGTAAGCCATGACAATGGACTAACACCCAATTAAACGCTCTGGATTACAGCATCCCCCCACGGTCAGCCAATGACCTCCCTTTGGAATGCACTTTTATACATAGGTACAAACAAGTTATACATCGCTCCTGACGTATTAGGTTGCCACTCTCTGTTAGCTAGTTATCACCCCTTATCTCACACAAGGGGGATTCATTTACTATCCATCATGCTGTCAATTTAGATCCGGTTCTGAACTTGGGTCAGTGTGTATGTTATTTGTGGGGGAGAAGGGGTGTTGGCACCAAGATGTTTCTGAACAAGGTGTTCTGTTATGACACCTCTGGAAAGTGCTTACAGCCTGTGTGCTTAGTACCTCTTAGGTATGAGCATTTCTGTAATAGCCTTGTTCTTGCCAGCTTCTGTGAGAAGGGCCTGCCTCTTGCACACAACTTAATTCTGCTTTATGTTAGCAAAGTCTTGACCATTGCTGTCTAGGCCTCAGGCCTCCTATTCAACCTGTGATACGTGGGCTTCTGTTTCAGACTCATCTTACTACACTAGGCACCTAAAAAATGCACAAAACTCATCAATTTTTACATTCAGGTCACTTTTACTCCTACCATAGTTCATTCAGAGTGGAAAAAAAAACCTTTCACTCTTCTGTAAATTCTACTTGGGAAAGTGCCTGTATAAAGCACACTGGGGAATAGGAGTCCAAGCTGAACATCACACCTTGCCCTTTGTTTAGATTGTCAGTTTTTCCTTTTGATCTTCCTTTGCACTTGAAGAACCAAAAATTGATTTTCCCAGTTGAACTAAAGTAGAAAAGGAACAATGTTTTATTAAACATTCTTTGTTTCCTCACATAAGTCTATTTCTTTATTTATATACAAAGAAATTCTGTCTTTTTGTTCATATGAAAAAAAATTTTTTTTTAAGAAAGTAGTGCTCTGACAAGTTAATTCAATATACAGTGTGTAATTTAAAAGCAGAAAGGGAGAAAAGATGATCATTGCAAATACTGTCCACCTCATAAAAAGACACATGAACACTTTGAGCTAAACAACACTTACACAAATTGAATTCTATAATATATGTAAAAGGAGGATGTAAGGGGGGGGGAGGAAAATCGCACTAGAAAGCAGTGGTTCTCAAAGTGCGGTCTGCGGACCACTAGTGGTCCGTGGCTGAAGCTCAGCCCTCCTTCCCCTCTTCCCCCTTGCAGCGGGGAGCCCACACAGCCGTGAGGCTGCAGCACCAGCTCCAGCTAGGAAAGTGTGCAGGGGCAGGGGCTAAAGCAAGCCCCAACCTTCCCCGACCAACCCGGCTCACGGAGAGAAACTCCAGCTCCTGGCAGTTTTCCTATTGTCGCTGGAGGCTTGTAGGTAGATGTGTGTGGAGAGAAGTGGGGCTGTTTCACTGGAGGGGCAGAGGGAGGAGCAGAGAAGTGTGGCTGCCAGGCAGCGGGGGCGGGGTGGGGATTTCTCACCACTTCTCCATCCCCTCCGGCTGGAAACGCGAGAGCAGATGCACGGGGATTTTAGGGTGGCGGCGCTTCCTAGTGTAGAGCCTCCCCCTTCTGCTTGGCCAGAGATTCGTCCCAGCTTCCCCGGACGCTGATGGAGTTGTCACCATTCCCAAACACCTCGGCAGGCCCTTATGCCTCCTACACCTAGGACGGGACAACTCACTTAACCCACCTTCCCCAGTCCCGCGCAAAGGTGGGAGCTCTGGGAAGGTGGGGCTTTCTGCCGAGATGGCTTAGGAGTGCAGAGCTCTGTGCCCCACCAGTGTTTGCACAGACCCTGCCTGCCCCTTCCCTGTATGTGGCCTTCCAGGTCTCACCCACACCAGAATTAACACATTAACAACCTCACAGCTCTACTGCTCCATCCTGCTCAGCTTCCACCTATTACACACCCTCTAAGCCTCCTCTCAGCTGTCCCACAGTCACCTGCCCAACATACTTGGCATAGTGATCCTATGCAGCTTACTGACCCTGTGCAGACCCTCTCTCTGCAAGCCAGTTCTGGTAGGGAAGGTTGGGGCTTTCTTCACCCACACTCCCCATGGCAACCACAAGGATAGAGGCGAAGAGAGGGCTCCCTGCTCCATTGGGGGGCAGGGAGGGAAGAAACTGAGCTTCTCCTCCTCCCCACCCCGCTGGCAGATTAGCAGAGTTGTGATGCACTGTCCAGAGGCTTTCCTCGCTGCTCCCATGGTAAGCACCCCCCACGCCCAGACCCCTGCACCCAATACCTTTCATTCACCTCATCCCCCTGCCAAGACCACACACACACACACCCCACTAGCCCCTACACCCTCCATTGCTCCTGCACCCTCCCTCCTGGCCACACAGCTTCCACAGAGTTGTACTTTGGATACCTCAAGCCTTGTTCTCCTCTATAGGAAAGCCTCCCTGGTTGGACTACATCACCCACCATGGTCTCTCCTCATGGGGGGAAGGAGGCAGTGCAACATGGGAGATTGTGGCTGTCGTAAATTACGGAGGATGTAATATGGTCGAGGAGACTGACCCATGAAGAGGTGCGGGGGACATGAGAAGACTGAACTACTGCTTCCCTGAGGCACCACAGCATAATCCAAATCAAAATATTCTGAGTTTTGGCGATTTGGATTTCAATTAAAAATTCCGATTTCTGTGGAAGGCGAACGTGTTCTGAGAAAAACTTCTTGAAGCTGAAGACCCAGTGTTCCATAGAAAAACTGGGCTCAATAGGCTGATCAAAAAACTTCTTAATGGTTACTCATAATAGGCATGTGAGCTTCATGATGGACCCTTTAGTTTTTGAAATGTGTTTATAAAATGAGGGAAAGTGTGAGTATTTTGTTTCATTTACACTACAGAGCCTAACAATAGTCTATTGAAATCACTGGAAAGATTCCCTTTGACTGGCTGTATTAGGCTTTTTGAGTCTTCTTTATCCACTTATTTTCTGACTAATTGGTTTTTTTTCCCCTAAATCTGTGTTTTGTGTGTGTTATATGCTACACTAGAGACTGTCACCACAATCCTAATTTTGATGATATTGCTGCTTATCTGTCCAATATCTCGTTACCATACATAAATGTTTTCCACAGGCTTTTATTTTGGATCACTTTAAGATGAAATACAGTCAGTTTTCTTTTGGTTGGTTGCATTTTCACAATTTGTCTCCAGTGCTTAGTTGCATTTATTTTGTATTTGTTAGGTTAAAGTAGCTGGAGGAACACGAGATTGACTAGTACAAATTTAACAGTCTTCCTTGTCAAATTCTGTTTGTTTTTTCTTCTCTACTGTCAGGTTCAGCACTGCTTCCAGTTTCATTTGTCCTTCATTCAAACAGTATCACATGGTTTCAGTATTTAGAAATGTGTAAATTTGCTTATTTTTGTCATTTTTTCTAATGACTGTTCCCATTTGAGGCCCAAGTTCAGATAGTAGGTAGATATCTAACTTTGAGCATAGAAACAGTCCCTTTGCTGGCAAAGGGATTACTCATGTAGTTAGCTGTGCTTAAATAACTTGCTGAGTTACAGCCTACCTCAATGTATGTCATAATACTTTTCAGTATGATTCCTTGTGACACCTTGGGCTTCAGTTGGAAGAGCATCAGTGACCTCAGAGAAACTTTTTGACTCTGTTTTTACTTACCTGTACTCCCTTTGATTTTATCTCCCCTCTCCTCCCCCAAGAGCACCCCTTTTTCTTCTTTAAAAAAAAACATGTTTCTTTTCTCCTCACAGGCTTCAGTGGTTATTGGATAGCCTCTTGTCTTGTCTATGTCTGCTTCCCTTGGCTTTAAACAATGTAGAGCCTGCAGATTGTCCATTCCAGTCTGACAGATACTCACAGCGTGTCCATTGTTTAGGGGAGGCACACATTCCTCAGAAGTGTTCCCACTGTAAAAAGCTCATGTCCAGAACCAGAAAGGTCAGGGATTTGCAATTAAAACTGATGCTCATGGAGTAATCCCTCTGCCCTGCTTTAGACCATGAGCATGCAACTTCCTCATATCATCCATCTCCAAAAGATGTATCAGACAAGGGACCTGCCTCAAAATCAAGCTCCAGCTATGGGCTCAAAAAAGTGTCAGAGTAATTCACCTCACAAAAAGCAATCTTCAGTAACAAAATCTGCCCCAAGACTGTCAGCACCTGGAGCATCGGACCATGAGGCAGAATCCGGTCCGTCCGGCACTGAAACGACCTGAGGAGCAGAAGACCCAGTGTGGTTAATCTCTAAGGCCGGCTCCCAGGTGAAAGCTAAGCTGGCCTCTTTGGCACCAAAGATGATGCAGCCTCTCTCAGCACCGAGCAGCACTCTGGCGCCACCTGCTGTCCTTTTACACAGCAGCAAGACCACAACACCATCAGTGCAGAAACCGATTTCTAGCACCTCCCTGCCACCAGTATCAACCTTTCCAGTGCTGCAGGAGTTTACCAGCCATACTGATCTGCTTATGACATTCATGCCCAGTACACTAATATTCAACACAGATGGCATCCCAGCAGCACCAGAGTTCAGTCTGCCTACTATACCTGCAGGCACTGCTCCTCCTCTTTCTAGAGATAAGGAAGAGGAAATCTCACCAGGCATGGATGCTTCTCACCATTCTTTGCACCTAGCAGTATGGCAGCCCCCCTCAGTGGGTGCCTCCACCCATGTCCTTGCCACCCAATTGGCCCTATTGGGATCGCTGGGCCTTATATAGAGCCCAACAAGTGCAATCTCCTCAACTGCTCAAACACCTAGATGAGTCAGTTTGCCTACCCTCTCTCTGTCCCTTCCTAACTGCAAGACCCTGAGGAGGAAGCAGACATTGCGGATGAGCTGGCAAAGAGTAACTTCCCTGCACCAGCACACATTTCCTTTTCTTCACCTGACACCCCCAGCATGCCTCCCCCACCCACATCAGGGGATGATTTTAAATCAAGAGTTATACAAATGAGTAGCTGACTCCCTTGATAGTTCCTGGAGGAACTAACAGAAACACAGCATAAGCTGACAGACATCCTCCACACTTCCCCTGTGGCCAAACTGGCATTGCCCATGAATATGGCTCCCACGGACCTTGCTAAAACTATTTAGCAAATGACTGCCACAGTTTCCTCCTTCTTGTAAACAATCTGACAAGAAGTATTATGTCACATCCAAAGGAGCTGACTTTTCTTTTTACTCATTGCATCCCAAATTCACTAGTGGTTGATGCTGTGAATCCAAGAGATAAACAACATACTGTCCGCACCACTCCATTCAATAAAGATTGTCAATACCTTGACTTGCTTGACAGGAAGACCTACTCTTCCACCACCTTCCAGTTCCAAATTTCAAACTATGCTGAGCTACCAGCAAAATATACACCCAATTTGTTGGCACATAAGTCTTTTATTGAACATCTACCTGCTAACTAAAAAGGACCCAACAAAGCCAATGTCAAGGTTCCCTCATTGCTGGAATGGCTTTACAGGCTGCTCTAGATTCCGCCAATGTGGCTGCATGCTTCATCTCCATGGCAGTGTCATGCACAGGTCCTCCTGGTTTCAGCTCTCTGGATTCCTCCTCAAATAAGTCCAGGCCATTGTTGAGGAGTTACTTTGAAGGCTCTAAGCTCTTTGTTGCTTCCACTGATGCAGTGCTTCACATGCTGAAAGATTCCAGAGTCATGCCCGAACACTTGACACAGAACAGAAATTTTTTTCACTTCCTCTGAGCCACACTTGAAAAAAATCTCTTTGTGCTTCTACCAATCCAACTCAAGGTAATTCTTACCAAGAATAGTCTCATATAAAGCATCTTTTAACAGGCCATCTGAACACAAGTTCAAAAGGTGCAGATGACATACAGAGAAAGGACAACAGAGAGTCCATATTTAATTATCACAGTGAACCTAGCTACCAGAATAACTTTGTTTATTCAACTTATTACAAGTTTTAATCATGTTACTCAGAAATCTGCTCAGTGAAGTGTATTCTAAGCTCAATGTCAGATATATACCTTCTATTGAGGGACTATATTATGGCACTTGTAAGCAGATTTTATGATTACTGTGATCCCAAGTGAGCTCAGCAACTGTATAACAATGTTCAAGTCGAGAACAAAGAGAATTCTGCTTCCTGGAGTATCAAGTCTTCCTATCACATGTTTAAGGACTGCTAACTTAAAAGCAATAATGCCAGGGTTTGCTCTATAATTATATAAAAGGTGCAGTTGTGCACTACATTTTTATTCCACAGTGCACTTGGCAAAAGCAATGGAAAACTTACATACACATAAGGATAGATTGAACCGCAAGCACTTAACCGCATTCATTGCATCTCTAACTGCTTGAATACAGGTAGTATTCAGGTACTTACAGGCACTTAGTTTTGTACCTGAAATTCTTTACTTTAGTTTAAGTACAACTGCAACTTATCCAGAACCAAATTACCCTCACAAAGAGAAGAATCATAGACTCCTCTTGACTGGATATTTACTCAATAATGTAGTAAATATGTGGAAGTAATAACCACTTTTCTTCCCTAAACAGAAGTTCCAAGACACAGAATCGGAACACAAGCAGTCATGACAGCAGGACAGAATGCATTAGAAATCGCTTCCAAAGTATGGAAAGTCTCCAACTGATTTCAATGGACACTGAAACAGACCCTTGAGCTGGGAGAACTTTCCCCACATATTACCCGCAATTATGTTATCTTCCATGTATTCCCCACCCTGTCCTTCCAGACAGCCAAAAGAAGCCAAATTAAGACAAGTCATGAGAATAGGCGGGCACAGGATAAGGCTTCAAGGGCAGATTCTGTCTGTCTCACAATGAACAAACAACAGCCACCAGATGCAGCTCACCCTGACCTATATTCAGTGTTGAGTAGTGTCTTCTGCAACACTTGCTTGTCAAAGTGTCTGTCACTGATAAATTACTTTCTCCCAACTCTTAGCCATCCAAAAGTGTTTAAAATAGAGTTGCAGGGGTTTTTTTTTTCTTTTTTAAAAAAGGTTTGTGACAATCAAGGAATTGTGAATGTTGGCAAAGTACCTTCCTACATCTTTAATTAAATAAGTAAAATTTTCCAAGCAGTCCAAGTCCTACTGATTTTCAGTGGGCCACTGGCTCTTAAATTATTGGCATGCTTTTGAAAAGGTTACCCTGTATCTGTCAGGACATACAACCATCATACACTGCTTCTTCAAAAATTCGATATCTTTGCTGCAAATGAGAAAAAAATTAGAAGCCAATCTCTGCATGCACTGTGCACTTCATCAGTTCTAAGCACATCTCTTTTATGCTGAATTTTCTGAATGCACCCTCCAGATATACACAGAGAAAGGACATCTTGGCATGAAAATGCCTATATCCTACTGCAGGATCATCAGTTGTCTCTAACAGCAATCCCACAGATTTTAGATCCCAACTCAGGAAAACACAAGTCCACTTAAGCTCGTACTTTATCTAAAGAACATGCTTATGACCTGTTTTAATGAAATTTATGCTTCTGTTTAAATGATGTCCTAAACAGAAGACTTAAGCTATAGCTGTAGGAGTCCTGCAACGGATATTTCCTCAGGAGAGAGAAATCAGGTCCAGAGTGTCCTACTCCCCACCCCGCCCCAAAGTTCAAGGCTATGACATTCCAGATCCTGCCCAGTATACAAATTAAGACCACAGGAAGCCATCATAAGGCAGTAGGTTTGTGACTAGATACTGAATTACAGCATCCTCACCATCCTTTGTTCTTGGTAACAAAGTCCTTAATGTTAAAGTTTTATTCAGCCATTTTGCAGATGAAGAAACTGAAGCACAAAGAGACAAAAACCAAATTTTCAGAAGTGTCCATTAATTTTAAGACACCCTGCTGCAGTCACTGGGGGCAATGGGTGCTAAGTAATCAATGAGAAAATCAGCTCTTCTGCTTTTCAAGTTGAGGATCCAAACACTGAGGTACTCAAAGTTAGCTAATGCATCTGAAAATCTGGCCTTCAGCCTCTCTATTCTCAATTCCATTATCTGTAAAACAATGGCTGTGTTAAATAGGGATGTTAAAAATCCTTTAATATGGTAGCCGTGTAACAACTAAAAATCTTAGCACTTACACACACTGCGGGCTCTGCAGTATCAAGTGAAGTCAATCCTGCTAAGCTTCGCTTTCTACTGCAGAGCCCGCAGCGAAGACTCCCTTAATGCAGGGCCGCCAATCCCTGCCGGACAGGCTACCGGGGAGGGGGCTTCACTGCCCCAGTGAAGCCACCTCCCTGGGAGTTGAGTGGGCAGCCCTTGCCCACCCAGCTTCCGGGGAAGAGGCATTGCTTCCCTGCCGCAGCAAAGCCACCTCTCCGGAAGCCGGCAGAATTTAACCCATACCATTAATCAATAAGCATCAAGTTATCAGTGAAACAGTTAATAGGTTAAACCCTAACATTCCTAGTATTAAACTCAATGAGATCAACGTTTTGGCCTAAGGGATTTGCTCAAGGCTAAACAGTGACCAACGGGCAGAGCTGGAAAAACTAGTAAGGGCTCAGATCTCTTCATTCCTAATCCAGTGCTCAAGATAATAACCTCACACCAACTCCTCCAAAGCAACCAGTCTACTGTACTTGTGATAGAAGTAACAAAAGTCGCCCAAATGGTATCAAACTAGCAAAAATACTCACCGTTTCTCTCTCTCTCACACACACCCCCACCCACCCACCCACCCACCCACCCACCCCTGGCAGCAGGGAGTTTTCTTTGGGAGGCCTTTACCTCTGAAATTAACCCCACAGACGAAACAGACCTTCAGGGCTAATAGTAGAATCCTGGCCCCAGTGAAGTCACTGAGATATATATATCATGGACTTCAATCAATCAAAAATTTCACTCCAGATTCTTATCTCAAGTAATCCATTATTTACATCACATTGCCAGAGCTCAAGAGAACTATGGTGTCTTTCATGGGGTGGTGTATGGCTCATCCCCCCTTGAGATCAAATTTTCTTCAAGCCATCCCAATAAATTCAATGCAACTGTCCTCTGATTTTATAGCAGTGAAACTCCCTTGCTGTCCTTCAAGTACACTGGCACAGAATCAGGTCCATGAATAAGGTTCTGAAGGTCCTAACCGTTACCATTTTACTGCTGTAAAGGGGGGGAGGTTGGAGATGCATTTTTCTGAAGAACTGCTTCAGTAAAGGAACTGCTTTAAAACAAATGAGGCATGCTGCCAAAATATTTTTATTTGGGGAAGAAAAATAGAAATACAAAGATCAGTCTTAACATTAAATAACTAGAGCTGTCTTGGAAGAGAGAGAGCACTCAAAAGTTAAAGGCTGGCTTCTGGACAATAACCATTATTGTACATCTTGTCTATCTAATTCAGTAAAATAAAAGTGGCAGTGAAATGAATGTCAAAACAATCTGACATATCTTTCAGCACTGTTGCAGTTCATGCCATTACGAAACTTCTTATTTGCTTACACCTGGGAATGTCCACAGTCAACTAGGAGGCAAAGCAGACTGAGTTATAAAAAACAGACCAAGACTCATTTATGTCTCAATTCTTGAGGAACCACACAGCTTGAGAGAGCACTCTGCCTGACATACACTGCTAGAAAGTGGTCATGAATCCGGGTGAGAGGGTTCAGAAGCTAGGAGAAGGTTCAGAATTTGTTCCCCTTTTAACACACATTGGCATTACAAAAACACTTTACAAACTAAAAAGAAAGCAAAACTGATTTCTGCATATTTTCAACATTAAACTATAATGTAACCCCCCATAGGCATTTTCTTACTTTAATAATAATCAGCCCCCAAATCAATTTAAAACAGATGGCTGAGAAATTTAGAAGGTGCAATTTCTCTCTCCTACACAGCTGTTAACAGTGTACAGAAAACAATGTTGTTTAATTTTCTGTATTATATATAAAGCTTGTCTAAAGCTTCCAATTTTATGCATTAAAACATGAAAATTTCATGCAGCTACTTCTCAATTATGCATCTGGTTATTGTTGCAGCTGTAGAACTATCTTGAACAACAGTAAAATATGGCAGGACAGGTTAGGAATAAAGTCATTTTCTACATGTCTCTGATAACGTGTTGCATTTTTACACCCCTTTTTAAAATTTTGAGAATTATGCTCTCTGTAACTTTGTGAGGTTTTTTAATAAATGGAACTCCTTTAATATACTTAATAACTAAGAATGCTTTCTATGCTGAATAAAGTATGAAATTCACTATCCCATTTCTAATGGATTTTTTTTCTTTGTGTTATTTCCAAGCAGCTATTTTGGTAATTTGATCAGAATTCCAACACAGAAAACAATAAATCAGCACAACATTAGTGTCAAACATCTGAAATGAGATTTTGATTTGTTAACCCCCAACCTATTACTCATATTACTATAAATCTATTGAATATGGAGACATTCAATGGCTAAAAATGGTTATAAAACACCTAAACACCAAAAGCATACTGTTGCCTTCTGTGTCATTTTCTAACAAAGTACAAATGGTGGCTCAGTTTTGCTTTAAAAAATGGATTTAAAATTAACTCAATTTCTATCAGTCTTAAAATATTAAATGCAAAAATTGTTACCTTTAAAGTGGAAAAACGGACTGACTTCTTCTTCATGCTTTTTTAAACGGAGTAAAAAAACCATTGCAATTAAGTAACAAAAGTTCAGGACCAGATTTTCAGAACTTAGCTGTGCAAATGCTTTATGCTCAGAGGCGGCCATTTCAATTTTTAATCTATCATTTTCATATTCAATTAGAGCAACTTCCCAAGCCCAGAGGAATTTTGCCCACAAACATACAAGCGTTTGAGCATGCTCAGGTTTCTGAAGCTCTAGCCACCTCAAGAAGCAGCAGGAATAAAGCCACTGCAAATGGAAAAGCCAGGGATGGCTCTACACAGCATGCGCCAAGGACAACACTCAACCATAATCCACTTGTGAGCAACATCCCATATTGCTCATCTCTCTGCCTCTGTGAAACAACTCTTAACAACATAAAACGGTCAGCTGAAGAAGGCAAAAAGAAGAGGTGGAGAAAAAGGGAGGGAAAATATGGGCAGCAGAAATGCAACATTACAGAAAAGTTGACAAAAGTAACACCAACACAGAAAACCCCATCACATCATGGAAAAGCAAGACTTCAGAAAAATATTTAAACATCTTTCTTAACTCCTTTAATTCTCGATGATTGATCTTTTTCCAGTAGATGAGGTAAATAAATTAGGTCACAGACACATTAATTACTCAGCCACCCTCGAAAAATTACATTGTAACAATATCATGCAGGCTGTTACTTTCACCACTCTTATTCCAAGTTTACGACTTTTATCATTTAGTGCCATCTTTAAACAAAGGGAATCCTCTCTCTGCTGCATGCACCATTGGTTGTAAAACACTTTCCTATTGTGGGAAAGCTACCCCACAGCAAGCTATTGTAAGGAGAACACGTAGAGAGAAGAGTATTCACACTAATAATAATTTGTCATCAACAGCCAGCAGTCGGCACGGAGCTTTACACCTCTGCCTTGAACACTGTGCACTCTAGCTCAACCAAGGAAGAAGCAGCTCAGTCACACAGAATGTTTGGTGGCAGCACGATCTGGACATGGTGTAGAATTATTACAGGATCAAGAGGGGAAGAATGATCAAGGAAGGATATGAAGGGGAAGTGGTAAGTTAGAATCGCAGAATCCTAGGACTGGAAGGGACCTCGAGAGGTCATCGAGTCCAGTCCCCTGCCCCCATGGCAGGACCAAATACTGTCTAGACCATCTGTAGTGGGTTGGAGATGTCCCCCACTACCAGAAGGGAGAAAATACGCCTCTGAGAGCGATTCTGGGCCCAGCCTAGCCCCACCCAGTCACCCGACTGGAAGGCAAGGGGCATGGCTAGGACTATAAGAACTCTGTCAGGGAGCTCAATGAGGGCCCTGCCTCTGAGGGAGACAGAGGCCTGCCCAGAACTCCTGGCTGACGAGGCTGAAACCTGGCTTGGGCCTCCCACAGCCGCCTTCCATAGGGCCAGCGAAGACTGCCCTGCCTGGGCCGCCAAGGCCTGGCCAAGCCGGCCAGCAGAGCTACCCTCTCACCCAGAGGAGCCTGGGGCTCTGTTGGTGCCTGGCGAGTTTGAGGATCTGCCTGAGCCGGAGGTCCTGCTCGAGCTCCGAGGCCTGTGGACACTCAGGGACCCTGAGGACTTGTCGGAGCCGGTGGACCGGCTCGAACCCCGATGCCTGCCTGAACCCTGGGGCCTTGCAAACCCGCTGGACGCTTAAGGGTTCCAACCCACCGAAGCCTGGATTGGGCCACCCGGACCCTGCTGGGACGATACCACCCTCGACTCCCTGACTGACCTGAGGGAGAGACAGGTACCTGCGAAGGGGGAGACGAGGAGTGGCCCAGGGGGTAGCATGGGCTGAGAGCAGCCCTAGGCCAGCACATTGCGGGCTGGAGCCCCTGCTGAGCCAGTAGCAGCTGCACTGCTGCATCCAGGGCCCCTGGGCTGGGGCACAGTGGAGTGGGTGGGCCTGCACCCCCTGCCACCCACCTACGGGGTGGCAGTCTCCCACTTGCCACTGCTGCAGGTGTGCTACCTGCCCTCCTCCTGAACAAGGAACTTCCTCAAACCTGTGTGTTCGGTGCCCCGCCCTACCCCAGGGTCAGGGCTTGCTTACTGTGTTGAGTGCCCCACCCTGCCCCAGGGCCAGGGCTTATGTACTGTGGGTGGTTACCGGCCGGCCTGGACCTAAGCCGGGCCCTCTTAAAGGGACAGGACTAGGACTGCTGCCCTGCCCGGAACTGAGCTGAGACTTGAGTCTCTATTGAACTTCTTCCCCTATGGCCTGGACCTGAAGCAAGGCCAGGCACGTGGACTATTGACCCCTTCTACCCGTCCTGGGCAAGGCCCGACTGTGGGACTAGAGGCTTGGGGGACAATTGACAGGGGCTGTGCAGTGGGACAGGTGTATCGCCCACTGACCTGGAGGCGGAGGAACCCCTCCGGGAGGCCTACCGGCCTACAACCAACTCAGAGACTGTTGTGGGCATTGCCGGAGGGCAGTGTCCCGAAAAGGACCCCGTGACCAGCCGTCTGAGCTAATTCCCAGGACCGACGGCTGGTGGCGCTGTGGCAGTGAGCGTACCCCGTTACACCATCCCTGAGAGACATTTATCTAACCTACTCTTAAATATCTCCAGAGATGGAGATTCCACAACCACCCTGGGCAATTTATTCCAGCGTTTGAGTACCCTGACAGTTAGGAACTTTTTCCTAATGTCCAACCTAAACCTCCCTAAAAAAAGGGAGGTTTAGGTTGGACATTAGCACTAAAAAGGGAGGAGAGTTTCCCAAGTATAAGGGAGACATGGAAGAAAGCAATAAAGACTAGGGAAAAGAAGAGTACAAAATGGGCAAATAAAAAAAGATGCAATGGAGAGAACTTGGACCAAGCAAAGGGAATAGGGAAGGGAGGAAGAAATGAAAACACAGATATACGCAGTGATAAATTGTGCAGGGCCTAGAAACTGAGGATGAATCACTTGAACAGATGCAGGGAGAGCTAGCATTCAAAGGAAGAGTGGAGGTAACAGAGTGACTGCAAAAGAAGAGGATTAGATTATGAGGAGGGGCAAAGCTCTAGAATCACTTGAGTAACTCACTCCCTCATTTCACCTCCTACAGAATATGAAATCCAGAGTTGTCAGGAAAACAGAATAGAATTACAGCTGGGTTTAAAAATAACAGAATAGAATTACAGCTGGGAAAATAAATTTTTCCAGTTCAGCAGCAGTTCAGGGAGATGGTGGCTGGGGAGAGAACTGGCAAAAAATTAGTTCAGATCAACCAAACCTAAACATTTTTGGAATTCTTCCTGAACTGGAAATGCCATTTTGAGTTGTTCCAGAGAAGGGATTAGAATCTGGGTCCCTCACATTCCAGATGAATGCCAAAAGGTTATAAACAGGAGGCAGAAACAGCACCACCATCCTCTCCTCTGCACATCTGGCTACATTGTGAATGGCTGAAACTATTCACATCAAATTTTGGAATAGTTTTGAGTTGGCCAAACATTTTTGTCAAACTATTTGTTCAAAAAGTTTTGCCCACATCTTCATGGTATACTGAAAAAGATTACTACATGTAAATGCCCCCCATACCTGTTAAATGTGTGGCTGTTAATATTTTAACTGGAAAAGCAGCTGTTCCAGCAGTACTCTCAATATGCTCAAAACTGATCACATTTCACTGGAAGAACAGTTGCAGTTATTTCATGCCTAACTCTTTCACACCGAACTGTGAGAATTTGAACAATAAACCAAACAAGAATTGTCCGACCTTATGTGACTTGTATGTAGTTTGTTACACAGGTTAAATAGCAACAGTGAAGCACTCATTCTATATCATTCGTTACAGAGAGATGTTATCAGCCATGAGAAAATTCTAGCTATCCAGCTCTCTTTGGGAACTTCACAGTATTTTGAGTTTAAATGGATCTTATATAAAAACTGCAGTTAAGAAGTGCTGAATCATGTTCTGTATTGAGAAGTAGGCCCAGCCTTCTCAGGAACTCTTCTCTTCTTGTACAAAGTGTAGTTATTGGCTATTATCAATATAGTCAACCAAAATTTTAATGAGAATTCAAAGCATGAGGATTATCTACATACAGACCAACATCCTTTCCAGATTAAACTGATTCAACAATACTCAAGATTGGTCAGAATAAGGTATTCTATTAGTGATAAGATGACCACTGACTGAGACACCATGCTTTGAATTAGTATTGGACTTATCTGCTTTGAACTCTTCAGCTACCTACTGTCCTTTAATGAAATAACTCAGTCATTCAATGAAGCCTCTGGAAGATACTTTCATCCATGTTTAAATTAAATGGCAAAACAGCACAGTAATGGAAGGATTAGATACAGGGCTCAAAATGTACCAGACCACAGAAGGTCAATGACCCAGCAATTCTGTATTCCAGGGTCCCACCTTTTTCTAGAGAATCTCAGCTTTCATTTAAAGAAAAAGGACATATCTACAACTATAGGTACTACAGCACCATAGCAACAGCACTGTAGCCATGAACCTGTGACCCCATAGTGCAGGGGTGGGCAATAATTTTGGAAAGGGGGCCATGTCACAAATTTCGGAAGTGGTCACGGGCCTTGGCTAAAAGGGGGCAGAGTTGAGAGCTATCCTGCTGGGAACTTTGCTGGGGTCCCTGCCCCCCTGACTTCTGACCAATGGAAAGGACCTAGAGCAGATGGGAGGGTGCTGAGGGTTAGCTTCCTCCTAGAGTTTTCTGGGGTGGAGGCTCAGAATTCACATCACATGGCTGGCAGCTCCTGGCCCTGCAGTTAACCTGTTGCCTGGCAGCCACCCAGCAGGCACAAACCCTTTGAATAGAAGCAGCTGAAAGGGCTCATGCCTCCTGGGCAGCTCCTAGGCAACAGATCAGTGGGACTGAGAGCCATGAGCCCTTCAATAACTTCTATTTAAAGGGCTCATGTGTCTCCGCCTTCCAGGCAACATGCTAAGGGAAGGGGTCAGCAACCTTTCAGAGGTGGAGTGCCGAGATCTGACTTATTCACCTCTATGTACAGGTCTGCATGTCGGTGAGACTTTTTAAAGTCAGTAATAGTCCTACTTACAGCAGCTTCATTAATAAATAAATTAAGATGTAGATCTTACCTTTTAGTGCAGGGGTTCAGAAGTGGCGTACTGAGATTTAACTTATTCATGGATCTGTGTGCCAGGAGAAGGAGTGGGGAGGGGAGGCAAGGGCAGGCTGACTACAGCGACCTTATTTTCTGAACCAGCTGCAGCTAGTGAGAATGGTTTCATTTAAATTCTGAAACACATTAAGTGTTTTAACTTTCTCATGTTAGTTTATCAAACTTCATTTTATATAAAGTAAAATATGTCCAACGCAAAAGGTTGCAATGTTTTCTTTATTTATGGCATGGATGGGGAATCCTTTTTGGGTTGGGGGGTCACTGACCCACAGAAAAATCAGTTGGGGATCACACAAGTGAGAAGCAAAAAAACTTCTCCAAAACCCCCCAAATGGTGTGGCTCCAACGGAGATACCTCATTCCTCCGATGCCCCAGCCTCACGGGGCTGAGGGAAAGGCAAGAGGGGGGGGGGGAGACTGAGGTTCAGGGCTTCCTATAGCCAAGATTTACTTTTCTGGGGTTCCAGAGTTAGTGGATTTTATGGACCTTTTTAGACTCTGGGGTAGGGACAAAAATGAGGGGCAGAGTGTGCAAGACAGAGCTGCCAGCAAGTAGGATAGGGATGGGGTGAAGGATCTGGGAGGGAGGTGAGGTGCAGCAGCAGTCAGAATAGGGTGTCTGGCCAGGTGGAGGGAGCAGGAACAAGGGAGGGTGCAGGAGCAATGTGGATAAAGGAGCAGGGTGGGGTGTCTGGCCAGGAGAGAGGGTACAGGAACAAGGGAGGTTGTTGGAGCAAGCTTGGGGTACCGGGTCTTGGGGAGGAGAGGGAGTGAGGGGATTGGGGTGGGGGAGATCTGGGCATAAGGGGAGAACTTACTTGGCTTCATGCCCCCTTGCAGTAATGGCTGCAGCCACATGGTCCAGGGCCAGCCCCAAAGAAACCTCTGCCTCAGCGTTGCTTCCTCCCACTGCAGCCTAATCTGCTGCAGCGAGGAGGCCACTCTCCAGCAGCTGCACGGAGGAGGGGCAGGGCTGAGCTCCCACCCCCCTGCTGCTGAAAATCGGCATGCATGGCACACGTGCCAAGGGTTGCCAACCCCTGCACTAGGGAGCGGGGCCTGGAACTGCTTCATGGACCAGATCAAAGCCATAGGTGGGCTAGATATGGCCCACTGAGAGGCTTTTGCCCACTCCTGCTGTAGTGCATATAAGCAGACTACAATGACAATGACAGAGAAGATTTCTGATACTCCTCTTCCCCAAGTGAGGGTAGCTAGGTCGATGATGGAAGCATTCCTCACTGTCCACATTGGGGATAGGCCAACCTAGCTATGGCACTCAGGTGTGTGTGGATTTTTCACACACTTCAGCACTCTTGCTATGTCAATCTAAGTTTTAAGTGTAGTCCACACATCAAACTCTAGCTCTGTTCAAAAGGAAACCTTGCATCCTTGAAACAAAACCAATGCAACAACTTCTGTCCGAGTATATATACAATGAGCCCAAAACAGCAGATCTGAAAGGTTAAAAATGACCCACTCATAACCATGTCTGAGGGTAGTCAACATTTAACTATTCTACCAACATCAAAGGATTATTAAAAAGAAGATTGCAGATCTGCACGAACTACCACCAATAGAATCTCATTTTGATACAATTAACAGATCATGTTTTGTATTTGGTCCACTGAAGTAAAAGATCAGAATGGAAGACTTGTGTACATTAAACGTACTGCAACACGGTTTTGGGGTTGTTGTTTTTTTAAATCTCTCACTCTCTCTCTCTCTCTCTCTCTCATACTCTCACACACAAACACACACACACACACACACACACACACCCCTACCCCCTAGAAGATTTACCCAGCATTGATCAGGTCATTAACTTAATTTTTGTTTTTGGAAAACAAAATGAAAGTCATTGCACTGGGAGGGGCCTAGGAGGTTCAGTACACAGGCTGCCCCAGGGAGAGAGGACAACCCCAGCCCTATCATCGCAGCAGCTTGGGGCCAGGTGACAAATGCCTCTCCATGACTGTTACAGCTCCAGTGGGCACAGCCAGGGGAGGGGGGGCTTCTCCTCCGGCTGGGGCAGGTCCGGCTCTGTCTGCTCTATGTGCTCCCCACACAGAGCGAGGAATGCAGCAAACTGTGCACTTTCCCCCATGCTCCCTGAGGAAGGGGAGCAGCCACCAACATTCCCGTACAAATTGGGGAGGGGGCGGTTGAGCCACACACTCCTGCCCTTCCTGTAGGGTGCCTGGAGGTGGGAGGCTCTGGCAGTCCTAGAGAGCAGGGGATGTGAATGTACGCTCAGCCAGCCAGCCGCCGGCTCCCCCCCATATAACACACACACACACACACACACACACACACACACACACACACACACACACACACACACCACACACCCACACACACACACACAGAGTATTACTTTACACACTGTATTGCGTTTTTAGTATTTGTTGGAAATTAAAATGAATACCTAATGGAGTGTTACCCAACTGCATTAATGGTAATGTGAAAATGGCAATGAGCATTGAAGACTTTCCCTTTCATTTCTGATTTAAACGTTTTTAAGGTTTTGGGAATGAGTTTTAGTGCAATCTTAATTCTCATTAAAGATTTTCTCTCTTTCAAAACTAGCATTCAGTTTATCATTTAGCATTCCCAGTTTCAGCTTTTTTTTTTTAATAAACAGAACTACCTTAAATGTGTTTGATACACTTACAAAAAAGTTTCTCTAAACATGTTATGCACTTAAAACTAACTGATATAACATTAATAACATTCAACATTCCTGTGGTGGGAAGAACACCTCAGCAGTCCAGCAC
>JANRFK010004440.1:40654459-40686010 GCA_030068395.1 Apalone spinifera | reverse complement strand
GGGCTAGATGGACCTTTGGTCTGACCTGGTACAGCCGTTCTTATGTTCTTATGATATATTAAAACAAAGGAAGGTATTCTCTGTTAGTGAATGGAATTGATTGTTTCTGTCACACTATGCCCTTCATGCTGTTGAACTACTACATCACATCCTCTCACAAACCAGTTTTTATTCATAGACTGCAAAAGGAAAATAAGTTTTCCTACCTTTCTAGCCTACAATTGGTTTCTTAATTTGAATGGACTGGTTATTAAACTGAATTATTTGAATCAACTGAAACAAAGAAAATATTCTCTCTGCACCTGCAGAAGAGGCTTCTGCTATCAAAAGTTGGTTTAGCACTTCCATACAACCTGGTTCCTGATGCTGAACCATTGTTTTTGGCTATGTTAGTGGTCAGGCTTTCTTTAAATTGTGGCAGCAAATAAATACTGCTTAATATTAATTTTAATTTAAATTATTTTACTAAGTTTAGGATGTAACAGTTATCCATTTCAAATTTAATTTTAATATATTTTAAAAAATGATTTGAATAAAAATCTGATGTAAACCAAAACAACCAAATCGAAAAACACATGACATTTTTAATCATCATTTTTATACAACCTGCCCTAAACTTAATTGGGAAAGTAACTGCATTAGACAGATAAACTGAGAACACTGAGTTGAGCACAAGGCCTCGTTTTGGTTGGCCACAAATTTATAGGAAAATATAGTCTGTGCTGTATTCCATCTCTGTAGCTTTGCATGAGTTAGATTTGAGCAAATATTTCAGTTGTAGACCCAAGCCACACTTTTTGTACTAACATCAAGATAAAAGCGTGCACCGTACCACTCAAAGAATAGAACAGAGCATTTTAGCATAACTTTTCTTTCTATGAGAGTCGTCAGTCCACTTTCTTGAAGACAGCACTTGAACCACTTCCAATGTGAATCAATATTTAGTCATCTGATCACTAGACTAACTTTTATCTCATAATAATCCTGCACTGTTGTCTTTAATATCTGAATTTGGGGTTATAAAATGTAGATAGAAGGCTAAAAATTCTTTACATTTTAGATTCCTAATGCCTCAAAGACAAAGCACATCTCTCTGATACAAGTGAGCAAAGTCAGCGGGGGCTGTGTGTTCATGGGAGGTCATAAATTAGCCTTTATGTTGGTCATTTGTCATCTTGGGTAGTTTCTGGAGATAAAGTATTCTTTGCATTTACTCAAAACTTTTCCTCAAATCTACTAGTGCACATGAAACATACTGTCATTTGAAAATTCTGAGGCCATCAAGAGCGTTGTTTCTATTCAGCTGTCTGAAAGACTGTGATCATTTGGTTTCAGATGAATGTCAGGTGAAAGCTGTGCTATATTATGAAAAGTTCTTTTGTGAGTATCCCACAATAGAGATTATTCGTACATCATTAAAGTTCCCTTTAAACAGCTTGTTCAGTTCCACTGTTCTGTCATCTACTCAGCTGGCTGTACAGCTTGATCTGTTTTACATGTTGTAGTTTGCCTTCCCTGTACAACTTCATTCCTTTTTCTTTCTTCTTTTTAACCTGAACTACTGTGTCAGGTCTGCCAATATCGTCCTAAAGTAATGGAAGTGTTGAAGAGGAAGTAAAATATGGCAGGAGACTGTGTTCCCCTCCATACACACTTTTACTTCTTGACACAAATTACCTTCCACTTCCTTCATGATTCAATAGATTTTAGACACACACTAAACAGAACTTTCTTCTTTCCTTGTATAGTGGACAGTCCCCAAAGAAAAGTAAGTTATGTACTCTACAGTAAAAACTACTATTATTTATGTATAGCAAAAAGCCGCTGAGGTTCCATGGTTGTGTAGCTCTGAAGGTGTCAGGAAATACAGATAATAAATACTTAAAATAATTTTCTATGCCCCTATAAGAAAAAGACCAATCCCAGTTGAAGGGAAAACAATCTTTCATGGAGTTCCTCTCAATATTTGTTCTAAAATATGGATTTCTGAAACACTCCTCGAAGAGAGAAATTTTGTTTAAGATATTGGCTAGTGGTTCCTTTGTCTGCAAGAAGATAAATCTTCAGCTGCAGGAACGTTCAGAGAGGCAGAAAGGGAATAGGGGAAGGAGGGTGGGGAGAGAGACAGAGCTCTTGCCATGGTGCGGGAAGGAAGAACAAAGGGTGCACACAACTTCTGTTGGGGGGAGGAGGGATGCAGGAAGAATATGCAGGTGCCATAGAATCCCTGGCATATAGTAGAAGTGTGATTAAGGGAGCACAAACAGTCCCATTAGGGGAAGAGAGAAGCGGGGTCACAGGACATAAACCCGGTATGAGGAAGGGTATGGAGGACTGCAGACATTCCCAAAATAGAAGAAGATGAGATGGTAGTATACTGGGAGCCAGGGAGGAGGCTGCAATGGTGGAATAGTCGGTGAACTGTTGTTGGCCTACAGAAGCTACAAAGAGCATGTGTGTATTCAACCATGTGAGATAGTGCTGTATAAACAGAGAACTTTTTTGCTATTTTGAATCATAAATACATGGAAGAACAAGTGTAATGAAATGGAGATAAAGATTTTTCTGTTGGTATAGAAGCACCTAAAATATGGTCAAAGCAAAATCCAGGCAAAAAACACTTGTGCGTTAATGTAGGAATAACTCACTATGGGCAAAATTCACCCTCTTAAAATGTTAAATCAGCTCCTGACAGCAATCGTTTCACTGTGAATGCAGAAAAAATATTTTTTTCATTTCAGATTCCTCAGCCAGATCAATTCAACGATTACTTCATTCAAAGTTGAGACACTGGAAGTTGTAAAAACAGGAAAGTTTGTTCCATCTCCCAATATAGAAATAAAAATGAGATATGAAAGGATAAAATCTACTAGTGCTAAAGTCTTGAAGGACATAATGACCAAAAGCAATCAGTTCAATTCACTACTAAACTTACTTTTTCCCCTTGATATATCCACCAGCGCTAGGGTATTATTTAACTAAATATATTTTAAAATGCAATTTGGGCATTTTTAATAGAATTTGAATCTCCATCCAAATGCTGTTTGACATAAAATCATAAATACTTTTTTCACCATTTTCCAACATAGAAATATAAAACTGCACTACCTATAGGCCACTTGAGCCCCCATTTGAAGGATTTAAGTGATGACCTTTTCACTTATGATGACTTACATTGTAGGCCAAGTTAATATTGCTGTCATCAGCAGCATGGAACAAAACCCAGTTTCCAAGCTTCACATTCACCTAACAACTGCTCCATCCTTTTCATACAAAAAACATGACACCTTTAGGTCAGCCAGTTACCACATAGTATTCATAATTACAGTATTTCCTCAGATAAGTCTTACCAATTTCTTTCATGCTATGTTCGCCTAAAATAGTGGGTAGCGCAACTCTTATCAAATTTCTTCCTATACCCTGTAATACCTGTACAAACATCTCAGACATAAACCCTAACAAGTCACAAAAGCAACATGTTTTCTGTGACATAAAATTATGTTTCTATTTGTTAAACTGAGACAGTGTAATCCACTAATATTCAGACTCAAACCACAAGTGGCTCTTTTAATGCATCTCCTGTAGCTCTTTTCCTCATGTGATATTAAAATACTGTGATTTAATTATTTAGCAATTAGAATGCTTTTACGATGTTAACTAATTGTAGTTCATTAAAAACTTGATCAGCCATTTTGCTATGAGAGAGAGAGAGAGAGAGAGAGGTTAGCATAGTTGAGTAACTGCATAAATTCTTAGTGGTTAGTCGACTATTCTATCATCCCCATCCTGTGCTCTCTGGCCCCTCTTCTGGGGAACCCCCTGCTATCCTGTATCAGAGGCAGCAGCACGGGGTGCCAGGAAGGAGCCAGTCCACTAGGGGAGCCAGTTTAAAAACCAGCTCCCCACACAGACCGGCTGCCTGCTGCCAAGCACTGCTGCCTCTGACACAGAGGCAGCAGCACAGGGTGGCAGCAGCCCCTGTCCGTTGGGGGGGTGCGGGCAAGCTCCCTGTGGACAGAGACTGCTGGAGGAGGGCAGGGGAAACTGTCACGAAGCAGCCGCTGTCCACAGCAGCTTGGGCTTGCTGCAGGCAAAGGCTGTTTTGCAGCAGCCTCCCCTGTTGGCGGGGGGTCCGAGCTCCCCGCAGACAGCTACAGGGAGTGCAGACACCCCCCTCAGTTAATTGTATAGTCGACTACTCTGTGAGTGTGTGTGTGAGTGTGAGTGTGAGAGTGTGTGAGAGAGAGAGAGAGAATGAATTCCCAATACTGTGGTTTTTTTTAGGGTAACGCAAATCACTGAGGATATGTCTACACTGCACAGCTATTTCAAAATAAGCTGATCTGGAATAGTCACTCAAGTAGCTTATTTTGTAATAGCACATCTATGCTGCAGGGAAGCCTCAAAATGAGTCTGAGGTAGGCTTCCCTAATGTAGATGTGCTACTTCGATTTAGAGCCCCAGGAGGCATTGGGGAGGAATAACTTAGAATGGCCCTGGTGAAGGGCTATTTTGAAATAGCAGCAGTGAAGCATCTACACACGCCTTATTTCGAAATAGCTATTTCAGAATAGGCGTTATTCCTAGTAGAACGAGGTTTACAGATTTTTGAATAAGCCGTCCGTTATTTTGAAATTATTTTGAAATATCAGAATGGCTGTGTAGATACTCACATTGTTATTTTGAAATAAGGCTAGTTATCTTGAAATAAAGGTGCAGCGTAGTTGCACCCTAACATGGCTCCTTAACTACTGAGATCTGAATAACGCTGCTCTACTCCATACGTAGCATATATGGTGCAGCAAATTCAGAACTGTGTATTGAAACTATTGATCAGCAAGCATTACATGACATCAATGTGTTCCTATCACTTTATTAAGGAATAATAAAGATAATCCACTCCTGTGACACTGAGATTGAGTCTGATGAATCAGGACAAAGGACTTACCTTTTTCTGCAAATGACAAGTTGGTGTTATACTTTACAGACAAGCTTACAGCCAGTAAAATTAAATGCACTCTACCACTCAGAAGAGTTACTTAAAATTCATCTTATTAGGACGACAGCAACTAATTCCTGAAAATCCTTAGAAATGATTTGATATTTACATATCAAATTTTTTAATACTGCCACATTTTTAGCCTGTCGTGCACACAGCTCGTCCACTTCTTCCTTCCTTTTCAGGAGCAGACACCTGTCCCTAATATACACAAAAGCATGAAAACACAACATCTCTATTTTAGTGCTTGGATCATATATAATATTTCAGACAAACAACAGACTCAAATCCCTGTGACTCTTCTGTATTGAAAAGAGGTCCTTAATTGAGGTAGTTTGTTTACCCACTAAGTTTCTTTACAAGGCAGACCAAGCAAGATTACAGATTTATGAAAACATTGTAATCTGTTTCTCTAACAAACTCGGAAATCTTTACTTGAAACATAAAACCACAGAATGCTGAACTGTCTGGCATTGTGCACATAGAGCCTCCTCTACACCTGAGAATTGTTTAGTATGAAAAAGCAACAAAGTATTTTGAGCCCAGTTCTGTATTCTTTCCCATACAAAACTCCCATAGAAGTCAATATGAATGATGTCACTTAAATTTTCTTGACATCTGCCATGCTGGAAAAAACTACATCTTAAAAATCCCTTTTAAATTGCCTTCTGTATTATTAATATGTTTTTAAAATCTTTCTAAGGAAATTACTATTCAAGGTTCATGTTAGAGAGTGTTTACCATAACAGAAACACTAAATATGCTGATACTCAGTTATTGGATATAGGCTTATCTATTTACATACATATGTATAATACCTCCATCTAAGTAGTTTACAAGAACTGAAATATAGCCATAAAACAAATTGTTAATACAGGGCAATAAAACAAAAAGAAAACTGAAAGGTTAAACTTTCATGGCTCAATTCCTTACAGCAGGGGTTCTCAAACTTTGTGATACCGAAACCCCCCTTTAAGTTGCTCGCGACCCACGTCTAAGTTGCTACAACCCCCAGGGGGTCGGGACCCACACTTTGAGAAATGCAGCCTTACAGGATTTACCTGTGTATCAGAGGATTTTGATGCACACTACTTCAATTTCATTGAGAACTAAGGCCTTGTCTTATACTAAAAAGGGCTTGCCATGCAGTTTGTCCAGCAAAACCTTCTAACGTAGGCAAGCTTATGCCAGCAAACAAGCCCAACTGTCAGTATAACTTACAATAGTTCTCTGAAAGAATATGTATTGGCAAAAGGACTTTTTTTGCCTGTATAGTTATGTATACACTACAGCTTTCGACACTACAGAAATGTTGCAAAAAAATAAGTCACAGTCCTAGCTGACACTCCTATACAAGCAACATTTGTAAGTGTAGATAGGACTTAGGTGAAGTAACTTAAAATTTAGTTCACTCCATCATCTCTTATTTTACAAGATAAATCACCAAGAAAGAAAACGTTATCTTCTCAGTTTTTCTTACTAAACAAAAATAGTGTCTAGGTTAAATGAAAAGGAGATGCAAAAGGTCAGCAATAACATACATCTACAAACTTAAGTGTCATCATGGTCAGTGATAGAGGAACAGTCACTCTGGTAATTATTGTAGTCCTTATACATTCACTAAGTACTAACGAACTTAGTCCAGTTCAAAACGCATGTAGAGAAACAGGACATATCATTTAGAGATGTAATCTGACATAGATGTTGTTTATGCCATTCTTTTATGGGACTGGTAAGACAACAGTGTATTATTACATGCTTTCACTTTCATTTATTTCCTGCAATTTTGTAATAATACATAAATCAGTGGCCCAGAAACTTTAAAAAAACAACAACAGTGGGACAAAAGTAAAGCCATATGAAAACCCCCATCAAGTGTCCATGTCCCTTAAAAATCAACCTAATCAGAACCCAATCTCTTCAGTTGCCCAGGAGAAACGGTAAGTATGGCCACAATACCTGAGTCACCAATCCCCAACTATTTTTGGAATAAGGGTGGAAACCTGCTCCACAACTTAGGCTCCATCCCAAATAATTTCTTTTTTCAGCCCCTCTTAGCACAGGAATACAGGTGGAGTTTTCTTGTTGCAGCAGCAGCATGGCATGTGAGGACTGGAGTCCTTCCAGCACACAGTATTTAACAGGTCATGTATTTTTTATTTTGGTAAATGAAGCATAATATCATCATCATCCTAATTGTCAATACAGGGCCATACTCTAATCACTCCTTATGCCCAGACTCTTCATTTGGCATATCAAAAATGTAAGCATCTAAGAGAACAAGCTTCTCTTCAATTCATACTATTAGTCTGTTGTCAGACGTTTCATTTCAACAGGCAACAAGGAGTCTGTAAAGGGATACTATGTACTATGATAACTAATTTTTATTTTTAATCTATCAATGTGTAGGTAAGTGTTTAACATGTATTTTGTTTGAAAAAAAAATAATTCAATTTAAAAAAAAAGACCCAGCACATTGAGCTGAAGGTAACTGCCATGTCTCATGATAACATCCTACTTATTCTTCATATACTGTGTAGTAATCATAAAAATTCGCTTATCAGAGTACAGTGCCTTTGTCCTCTAACCAGAAGTCTGAACAAGGACCAGACTTGGGATCAAGAGCTACTCAGTTCAGAAACTCCATTTACGGAATCCCTCTACATATATGCCTCCCTGTATATCTCCATCAAAGACCTTCCAAAGCTGCCTCCCAACCTAACATTAGGAATGTTAAATATTAGTTAACTGAAGAGTTGATTAACCTCATGAATTCTTATTGGTTACTTGACTATTCTATAGTCCCCAATGGCGGAGCTGGCAGCCAGTGCTCTCCAGCCCCGCTCCCAAGAAGCCCGCTGCTGCCTCTGCATCAAAGGCAGCCGCATGGGGTGCCAGGCGGAGCTGGTCGATGACAGGAGCCTGTTTAAAAGCCAGCTCCCCTCGCAGACCGGCTGCCTGTCACCCTATGCTGTTGCCTCTGATACCCAGCTGCCTCTGCCCTCCTGGCTCTAATACACTTTAAATGCAGAGCCGCAACGAGGGTAGGCCCCTGACCTGGCGCAAGCCAGGATTGAACCAGGCTGTAAAAAATTTACTGGCTGGGGTGGGAGAGGGAATGTGTGTGATCTAGAGCAATATCCTATAAGCTTTTGCTTATCAATTAATGAACTACACTATTACATCCCTATTTCTAATAAGGTCACTTGATTTTTGGACTTTTTGATGTCTTCCTATAGGTTCTTCCTTTTTGATTTGCAGGCAATTTTTCAGTGGGCCGTTGGCCCAGTCTTACTCAGCTATGTAAATCTTTTTTATTGTGACCTCCATGTGAGAACCGCCAGTGACAGGATGCTAGTGAAGCTATTGGACATAACACAAACAACTGTAACATTGATCTGAAATTGTTACAATGTCCAATATATCATCATCAAAACTTATGTTCTTGCTGCTGGATTTTCAAACCACACCTTGTGACAAAACGACAGCACAACATGCAGAATGATTATAAGGATATTATGAATTACTTAATTGTTAATCACTTAATGGATAAATGAATGTCAATCATTTCAACATGCAACCATTCTTCATACTGCAAAGCAGTATTCCTTTATTATACAGCAGTTCACCAGGCTTCTGATGCAATTATATAAATGGCAAGAGTAAATTATCACTGTTGTAACTGACAAACATTTTTTGCACCTGAAAGTGCTGGCAAGGTAGCCAATTTCAGTCAGAGCACTGCGTATAGCTCACATTCTGCAGTCTGATTAGCAGAGAATTAGTTTCTGCTTTTACATTTTGTTTTTCTTTCCATGATAAATACAGTTTTCTCCGTAGATTGATAGTCCTGTGATCTACATGCCACAATGACATCATTAATATAGCGTGGATATGCCAAACAAAGCTATTATTCAAATGAACTCCCATCTATTTTTATAAGCAAGTAATCTTAGACAAACTGTTATTTTTATTTCTTATAAATTCTTTTTTTGGGGGGAGGATGGGTTATTTTTCTCTTTCCTGATTTTCACCTACATAGTACCTCTTCTCCAGTTAAAAGCAGGAAGGTGTCTATATTAGAGTAGCTTCACTGTAACAATACTACAGAAAGTGAACTAGCTAGAGAAAGAGAGTTCAAAAAATTGAGACAGTATCTCAGGATGCTGGATTTGTGTCTTATCTGATAAAGTGGCCTATGTTACAAGCACAGCACAGATTTCTGCCTCTTACCTGTCTCTATCATAACTGTTGAGGAGGGGTAAAAAGAAAGGATGGATTTCCACTAACAAAACAATAACCTACATTTGCATTTAGAACAAAATCCCTAGCACTCCAAAGCAAAAAAGAATTTCAAATTTCCTTTGAGGATTAAATATCTTTCCAGCTGTCTAGAACAAGATGGGCAGAAGCAGAATGTTGGTATTCATCTGCACTGCTGCCTTATGACTTTGATTAGGGTACCAAACAACTTACTGGCCTTTATCCATATATAAAGCTTCAGTGATGTTTCTCAAAATAACCAGGAAATATAAAGCAGCCTTCAGAAGGATTAATTGGGAGAAGAGACAATGATCAGTGAAAGGATTCAAAAAGAAACACTTCTCACTCAACTGTTGTCAGTTGAATTCTGACTCAAGAGTCAATAGCAAGAGGCTCCAGAGAACAATATGGAATTTCATTAAGTCAGAATTTCCACAGAATCAGAGAAGGTAAACTTCGATTTACTGACATTGACTTGCATTACAAACTTGAGGCCAAGTTCTACTGCTCCCCGTGAAGTAGTATACAAATAACTCAATGCAGAATCTAGCCTCATGATGGTATATTTAAAAAAAAAAAAAGCCTTTAAATTATTTTTACTGTCCAGAGGTCCAGTCAAACTAATGGGATGCATACTCATTTCAATGAACAAATCCTGGAAAAAACAGTTATTTCAATTATCCCAGTATTTCATTGTGGAGATTAATATTTGAAATACTTTCAACTTGCATTTCTTTCCTTGTCAGAACAGAAACATGTTAAAATGAGACTACTGTATTGAAATACACTCAATTTTTTTTAAATGAATGCATAAGAAGTAGTCCAACTTAACGACTGTATTGTCATGATCCATGCTTTTCTCTAATATTGAAGTGCACTTTTCAAGATAGTTTATGGACAGTAAGAATCTCAAGCTCATAATCAACAAACTAAAATACTGCACAACAAATCACATGATAATGGCTGAACTTGAAAACATGAAAAGCCATGTTTTAAAGCCTACCCTCATAACTTGTTTCAACAGCAAAGATGTACCTGTATTGCCAGAAGAGCTACTTCTTCAGACAATTTAAAAAAAAAATCATATGCATCAGACACATAATATGTCACATCATTGTCAGTTTAAGATGCCTAGTGACAAAAACAAACACGTAATGTTTGTTTGAAATGCATTTTAAAAACAGAGTTTAATACTTCTGTCAACACCAAAAGGTTTAAATTGACTTCAATTACTGAGAATTCTCAGCTCTAATGATGTTAAGCAATTCACCTCACCATTATGCTAATACCCTTAGCTTCTGAGGGTCAGCACAGGTCTCTGATATAACCAAGTTAAATATTCTCAAATCTTATACACAAGAAATTAAATGAAGTGATTTATTTATATACAGCTTGTGAATATAAGAAAAGTGAAATAAAACCTAGCTTTTTATTGCTAAAAAGACAATTGCTGGAAGATTAGCACCACAGTCATCATATTATTTGTGGATGGTTTATCTATTCCGAGTAAAAATGGTGCGAGTGGAAAATAAAAAGCAGGTTGCTATCAAATAGAAGTATCAGTAATCAGATTTTTTTTTTAAACAACAAATGGTCTGGTATCACTTTATAGACTACCAGATGGTAGTAGATGGTATCATGAGCTTTTGTGGGCACAGCCCACTTCTTCAGATGACTAGAGTTATGAGTTGGGGATATGAAAACTCAAAATAAATAGGAGAGGGGAAGAGGAGGGGGGAGAGAAAGAAAAAGGGAGGAGGAGGGGGAGACAAAGCATCATTAAGTATCTGGAGAATGGGTACTTAAACCTAAGCAGATAAAAATCAGAGTCAATAGATAGATTCCCAAGACAGGAAGGATACCAGTCAGAGAGCTGTTCGCACCTTCAGTGGTTATTAAGTAGGTAGTCCCCCAACCAACCCATATCATGATTGAGTCCATTAGCATGTGAATTGAATTTGCTGATGAACTGTGATTCCATTTTTTAAAATGCTTAGAAGCTAGCTGATTTACCAACCTTAATTGTCTTTGAATAGTACACAGATAGAGACTTTAGATCATGCATAACAGTGTGACATGGGAACTTTGTGTATTTCAATTCTCTGTGCCAAATTCTTCCCGAAGGTACACCACAATGTTTACTGGGAATATCTTTAAAGAACAGAATTTGGATTAAGCATATCTTGGTTCTATTCTGGCCTTTTGTCACACACATCTTTTGTGATGCTAGATAAGCCATTTCACCTTTATGTGACTCAGTTTCTCCATATGAACAAACGTACTATGCAAATCCATATAATTCTGTTTAAAAGCAATTGTATGTCTTTTGTTTGTTCTTTGTTAGAACAGAATTTTGTTTGAAAACAAGGGTGCTCTTTTAAAAAAAAGACAAATCCGTCTGTTTCTTTCCTTTGCTCCCAAAGTCACAACCTTGCTCATGATAGCGCAATAATTTCTATAGCTAGAGCTCTGAGCAGATACAAATGTCTACCTGTGGACATGGTTATCTGCAGATAAAAATGTGTATCTGCAAAACTGCAAATTTACTCTCAAGAGACACTGGGACAAAAGAAAGGAACGTGGTGCCACCACCACCAAGAAGCCAGGGCTCTACACTCACCATGTGACTGTATCACCCCTAGCTCATTTCCTGTCTGGGATCATGGAGTCCCATTGGCAGTAGGGCCAGGAAGAACTGCTGGCACAGAGCACTGGCTCCCGGGAGCAGTGGCAGCACACTCCCCTCCTTTGGCCAGGCGTCACCTGGGAGTACAGCCCTGCGGATTGGCAAATACCAATTTCTGTCTGTAGATATCCGCATCCAGAGGTAGAAATTTGTCCCCGTGCAGGGTTCTATCTATAGTAGCCACTCATAATGTTACAATCTTGATTCTAAATGTATCAAAACTGACATAAGCAATGTTAAAAACACCTTGTTATATACTGTTTACAAAATAACATTATAGTGGAAATAAAACCATGCTCTGAAATATATTGCTTTTATAAAGCTCACTTCACATGTTCAATCAAACAAGCACATATTAACTGGGTGGTATTTCAAATCTCTACAACAAACATCAAGTTGAAGACTATGTGCAACTAATATCACTTATTACAAGGCAATTTATTTTCCAGGCTGGTATCTAGCAAAGCAGATATCAGATATTACTAGTCAACTTACTTAGCCTCTTAGCAGCCTCCAGGGCATCATTTGCAGAGTCAGCCACAAAGAATCTCTGAACTGTAACCCCATGGTCTGCCATTAGTTTTTTACTCTGGTATTCCTGCAGGTTCAGCCATCGTCTAGGGGTTAATTGAACAGCCTACAGAAATCACACGGAAAAATAACAAAATGCTCATTATTAACAGCTCATGCAACAGCCAACTGAACTATTAAGGCCTTCTGGTCACCTCAAACTAACAATAAACAAAATTATTGAGGACAAAAGGAAGAATGCACATCATTTTAGGGAAATGTCATCTGAACATATGTGGCAAAAATATTCTGAAACGTATCAAAGACATAAAGATGCTGCACAAAGCTCACAGAGTGATCTTGGCTTAATGTGTCCGTCTCATTTAAATTAACACAGGCTTGCAAGTTTGTATGGTTTGATTTATATAGCATATTTATGTTATGCATTTCTGTGTTACAAAAATACAAAACTGTTTGATTAATAAAAACTTTCTTTGCTTTAGTTTAAAACCAATAACATACCAAATATTAAATAATTGTTTTGCATTCAATAGGTTGCTAATACATTATATACAAACTTCTGTACATCTGATCAGGGGAAATAATTTCATTTCAATTCACTTCATTTTAATAAATACAAATATTTTTGAAGGTTTTGGCACCTATTCATGACTGGCACTGTTTTAGTGACCTTTTGTTAAAGAACTAGCACATAACCAATGTGGCCAGATTGAGTTCAAGAGTAGCAGCAGAAGAAACAACTTCTATATGCAAGGTTTACAAATTATTCATATTTATACACACGTATAATTATGTGTGTGTTACATACACTATGGGTGGAGGAGCTAACAAAACACACGAGAACAAGGAAGTGTCAAGTCGTGCCTCTCAGGGAGGCAGAGGTGCACCACAGAACAGTGCAGAAAAGGGTATATTAGAGTTGTGAATGCAAAGGATTAGGCCTGATGTCTTCTACTTGACTTTTACTAAATATTCTGAACAATCCACTTTAGCTTCCTCATCTAACATGAACAGCTTTGATGAACAAAGTTAGGAACATGGTGCAATATTTTTATGTCAGTCACATCAGGTAGCTGCCAGCCTGGCTCCCCTTTACATTATCCAAATTTAATTGGATTTTGTTTTTAGGTTAAGTGAATTTAGTGGTGGTGAAAGGTGCCAGAATGACAGCCTTGGAGACTGAAGTCCTATTTATCCACATAACTGGTATTGCACAGACAAAATGCAAGTCTCTCTCTCTCAGTCTCTCTCTCTCTCTCTCTGACTTAGAAGCACCATGGCTCCATGTCCACTGTTAACAATACCAGCCATTTAGTGTCAGAAAGAGCACTTGGTCCTAGCAGAAACAAATAAATTACAACAACTTAGTAATAAAATCTGCTTAGAAAAAACATATAAATAGCATTGCCATCAAAGGTGAGACACCCACTGGACATTTTTCCTCTCATAAACTTACACTTATTGGATTCGTTACTATAGATCTGAATTTCCATGCTTTTCTACATTTTATACTTCCATTACTAATATGATCTAAAGCAATGGTTCTCAAAGTGGGCCACGAGCTTAAAGCTGTTAACAGGACACTCTCGTTTGTTTATCTTAAGGTTTCATAGCCACAGAGCCTCGCAGCTCCCCTTGGCACCAGTTCACTGTTTATAGCCAAGGGGAGCTGCAGCAGCGCATGGCCCAGATCGCTGGTTCCCATGGCTGTAACCAGCAAACTGGCGCCAAGGGGAGCCATGAGACTCTCTGGCTATGGAGCCTTTAGATAAGCAAACCAGAGTGGCCTATTAGCAGCTCTCTCAAAGAGGGCCCACGACCCATTTTAAGAAACACTGATCTAAAGTCAAAGATGAATTTAACATAAGTCATTCAAGGTCCTGCATTTGTACATGCTTAACTACAAGCATGTCAGTCACCCACTGATATTAAACACATGGGTAAATGTTCACAGAACTGAGGTGTTCTATGTTCCCAGATCAGAGTGTTATAACTCCCAGTGAATCTGGAACAACCCTAATTGCCAACACAATTTCTTGAAAATATTCACTTAAGTTACAATTTACAGGCGATGGGGAAGAGACCTCTGAAAGCACAACAACCACCTGGATTTGAAATGTTCCAGGACAAATCAGCTCATGCTCCCCTCGCACACTTAACCAAGGACAGCCATATTTTTAGAAATATCTGCAGGCTGAATAAGATTAATTCTTGAGACCCGCATTAAAATGGTCAAACAGAAAAGGGACGAGCTCAGTGTAAAGGGACATCAGCGTGAATGACAATAGTGCTACCTAGCCATGGTTTAATTACAATCTATGTCATGCAGAAGACACTCTTCTCCTTAAAGAGAAATAAACTGCTGCCCCAGCGGCAGATAAACCACCATAATTTCTCAGCTGCTCATAAAATAAAAAAAAACACTGAATGCATGCTGACATTTCCCAGCTGGACATAACAGACAGAAAGCATTATTTATTATATTAATACTTTGGTCGCTAGCAGCATGACATACAACATCCATTATCCTTACATAGTTTTATACTAAAACCAAAAAATGTTAATGTGTCTGCCTTTCAAAAATATGTGGCTTTTATGTAATACTGGCATTTTAGATATCACATTATATAAAATACAAACATCCATCTGTTACCACTTCCCTTGAAATATACAACACAAAACACTGATATTACAAGACACAAAAATGCCATGTACTTTTATACAGGAAATGTGAGGTTTTGTATATTACAAAGTGATTCCCATAGAACTTAAACAATTACAAACAGCTCAGAACTCACATTTTTAAAAATAATGGGTAAAGTATTTTAAAAGAAAAATACTTATAGTGAATAGCTACAGTAAGTTGCCTCTACGTTTTAGGTAATAATTCCACCATGCAAGTGTCTCAATTTGCTATTTCTCCATGATCTTCAGAGTCAGTACACATTATTTTCAGTTTATACAACACATCCAACTTTCAAGGCACAACTACTTTCATTCTAGCATTTCCTGCATCAGAATATTTTCCCTTTCATATTTTCTTCACAACCATATCCTCAAATGGGTGAACTCTCACACAGAGACAAAGTTTATTTTTAAGGTTGGAAGGAGCATGTTTGTCTAGTCTGACTTCCTGCAACACATTCCATAGCATCCTACCCAATAATTCCTACATCAAGCCCATTATTTCCATTTGAATTATAGCATATCTTTTAGAAAAGAGTGGAGAAGCTTTCTTAGATATATCCAGCACACTAAAAAGGCCCCATTTCTTTTCCTTTCTGTTTACGTTCAAGCACAGTTATAACATTAAAACCCCCGAGGCTTAATTTTATACCCTTCATTTGGATTCTTTTGACTTCAAAATATTCTCGTGATGCAGTCATTCTACAAAATTTTAATGCAAATTGCTAGAAATGAATTGCCAGCCCCCAGCATACAGTTCAATTTTATATTATGTGTAAATATACATATTCGATACATACATACATACATACATGCAGATTCAAGTGAAGGGTTTCAGAGTGAAATGCATTTCCCTGGAATTTAAATGTGATGAAATAGGGGTATACTTTATATCACCAGATGAGAGAACTACTGTCCACTAGATGTCATATTTCCAATTTAAGGAGAAACAGCTGGTTTTATTAGATATAAAAAATTGGCTGATCTGAAGGTTGGCAAATATAGACACAAAACTATTGTAGCTCAATATTGTAGAGACCAGTCATCAGCAGGTGTGCGCTCAGGAAGGGCTTGCACTGTGCTGCATGTTTGTAGTGAGGACCAAATACGAATTGTGTAATTTTGTCACCTTGTAGTCACTCCTGATCATTCCTTCCCCCACATCTCCACTGTAAATTTTCCCAAGCATTATTTGCTTTCTGCTTCCAACTAAGGTATTTATCTCATGAGCTCTCATTTGTGCTGTCAGCTGCCGGCCATCCCCTCACATACCCTACTCGAGCAGAAGCCAAAGTAAGGGCAGTGAGAATGGAGTTTCTGAAATGATTAGACCCATTAGAGGTGACCCTGCAGCCTGCAGTTACAGATCCTCTGCCTTGCCAGATGCAGTTTGAGATAGCTGGTTTTGTCTGGAGGAAGGGGAATGAGAAGTGGCTTTGCAACCAGCATGCAGCATCAGCCTAGATCAGCGATGGGCAACCAAGACTAGTGAGTGGGCCGCATGAGTGGACCTTCTTTGTCTCAGTGGGCTGCATGATTGAAATCCAGTGGTGGGCAACCTGCAGGCTGTATGCGGCCCATTGGGGTTACACCTGAAGTCTGCGCACTCCTGCTCTGCTCCCTTCTCTCACTCCTCTTGTGCACTGGGGCACTAGAGCCCCACACCTCCTACTAGAATTAATGAATAATAGAATAGAATGAATGAAATAGAATTAATGAAAGCCTAATAGAATGAACGAAAGCCTCCCAGTCCTTATTACGGTACTCACTTTCACCAAGGGCTCAGAACACACTTTGATACAAGTCCCCTCGAATGCACTTATTCCAAATAGTCTCAAAACCTCAATATATTATAGCCAGGAAAAACATCCCAGGGATCATACAGTCCATACCATGATGCATCTTATAGGTAAAAACCAGATACAGCACTGACATTACCAGTGCTATTGCACAACTGTACAGCCTTAAGACAAACACCACGAAGGGCTTTAAGGTAACAAGTTTTAAAAGAAACCTTACATTTCCCCGGCCGATTCTTCCCCTTGAGACTTATTAGCAGGATGCTTTCATGTGGCGTGGAATGCAATGTAACATCTCCTACCTGCCAGTTCTATTATTTATTCTCCCACTCTCCTTTATGCCATAGCTCTACTGCTGTGGACAACTGAGTTGCCCTTGGCAGTATGAACTTGCACCCCCAGAGGCACCAATGCAAACTTGTCCATCCATAAAAAATAAACCATAGGGGAACCAGGCTGTGAGCAAGGATCAGTGGAAGTCATTTGAAAGTCTCTTTTAAAAAAAAAATCTAAAAGGCTGAAAAAGGGAAAAGTAAAACAAGGAAAAGCACACACTATTTTCTCATTTCTATTCTCCCTCTTCTCTCGTCACCCTGCCACTCACCTTCTCCTCCTTTCCACTCATAGCCCCCCTCTCTTCCCCATCTCTTCCCCCTTACACACACATTTCTGTCAGAAAAAAAAATAAAATGAAAATCCCTGGGAGTGTGCCATATATCTTTCATAGTCTTTCACACAGGGTGCATTTGGGTGAAATATAATCCGTTTTAATAGCTGAAGATGCATTTGGGTTTTATGCCATTTACTTCTTAGCAATCTATTTCTTCACTGCAGGGTTGTATCGCAACATGAGAAGTATAATCCGTTTCACAGGTATTTCTGTCACTCAGCCTATCAAGGAAGCATTTGAAAAAGCCACTAAGTGGATCTTGCTGTAAAACGCCAAAATCATGTGTGATATTTTGAATTTTGCATTGATAGTCTGACAGGCAAGAATGGGAGAACTTGAACCTCAGTATTTCTGTTGATGTGAAGCATTTACTATCAGCTGATATTGCTTCACAAGATTGCCATTTTCCCCAAAGAAAACAATTTCCTAAAGCACACTTCTTTTAAATCCTCTACTTCAGAAACCTCAGCAGTGTAAAAGTATCTTGATTTTAAATCTTAATGTTTGTATTGTTTTTCCAACAGTTCAAAGAAGGCTTCATGGTTTAAGAAAAAAAAAAGTTTTTAATTTTCTTTCCTTTTTTGCACCTACCCATTTTTGTATACTGAACATTGATTTCTCCAAGGCAAAAAAGCCAAGAAGTATAGGACTGGAAAGGACCACACTAGGTCATCTAGTCCAGACTCCTCAAGGCAGGACTATGCAAAAACTAGACCATTCCTGACAGATGTTTTTCTAACCTGTTCTTAAAAACCTCCAATGACAGAGATTCTGCAAACTCCCTAGGCAATTTTTTCCAGTGCTTATCTGTGTTTCTAACCCACAGAAACTAAAATCTAGCCCATTTTTTTTCACATAATTGGATAAAGTGAAACTCAAACTACAAAAATTAATCTCAGTAACGGAAATTTTTATCAGCAAGTAAGATAACTGCCATTCACATCTTTATTGGAGGTTTCTAATGGAATGCTACTATAAAAGAAGCTATATAACAGTCAATACTTAGAACTCAGATACATCAAGTTTTTTAAAAGCAGAATAATGTTTATACGGGAAGATAGAGGATAGTTTCAATCAAACTGCATAAATAAGATTTTTAAAACGGGGTTGGGCAAAGTGTCACAAGTAATCACTACTAGCATCGATATACTCAGTTTGTGTGTCATTTGAAAGTTGTGGTTCAAAGCTTAATGCTTCTTCCCTAAAAAAAAGTGTTCTGGGAGGATTTTCTTTCTTTCTTTTCTTTCCCATGTCTTAAAAGCTAATATAAAGAGAGAAAAACAATTAAACAAATAGAATCAAAGGCTCAAAATGAGTTACACCCACAAAAGCAAATTAAAAAGGCAACAAACTCTCAGTTCTCAGGGTCTGTCTGCATTGCCACTTTAATGCACTGCAACTTTCTCCCTCAGGAGTGTGAAAAAACACACAGGACACAGCATGTTACAGTGCTATGAAGCACCAGTGTAAACAGCCTCCCAGCACTGTTAGCTACTCCACTTTTGGAGGTGGTTTACTTACAGCGCTGCTGCTCCTGCAATTTAAACTTAGAAGTGCACACACAGCTTGCTCTTAGGTTAGTATTCCTTAGTGTTAACCCATAGGTATTCAGGAGTTCAGAGTGGAGCCATGTTAGGCTATCACAAAAACAATATTACAGATAAATTATTTTCCCCTTCTTAACAAACCTGTGGTGATTTATATCTGTACATATGTAAGTTCTGTATATTTTGCTTGTAAGCATGTACACTGTTCAAAAGTTACCATTCAGATGTGATATCTTCCATTGTTGTTTGCAGGTTATAATACCCGTGTTGGTCCCACACTAATAGAGACATAAGGTGGGTGAGGTAATGTCTTTTATTGGACCAACTTCTATTAGTGAAAGAAACAAGCTTTCAAGCTACACAAGGCTCTGCTTCTGAAAGCTTATCGCTCTCACCAACAGAAGTTGGTCCAATAAAAGATATTGCACCTCGCCCACTGTCATTCAGATGAGTTACATATGCACATTAAAAGGAAAAGTCAGATCTCTTTTCCTGATGCCACACAAAACCTAAATATACCAGAGATTTATTGGCTATTTCTAGAGAGTAAGAGTGACTGTTTATACTGCCACAATCATCTCCATTTCCTGCTGTTTTGTTTGTATAAAATGCTCAGGGCTAAAGGTTGTCTCTCTCATCTCTCTGTTGTAGTACCATGCTATCTCAAGAATGTCACATTAAGTTCATTCGCTACCCAGTGTCCTGTTGTTTGAGATGTCACAAGGTGATAGAAATTAAGAAACAATTAGAATACAAATAAGATTAACAAGATAATTAAACATGAGTGGAATAAGCAGCATATTTTACAGAAGAAAAGTTTCCATATATAAAAAAGACATTTGCAAATAAAGTTAATTAAGGTATATTAGTCCTTTTCTGTATGCAACATTAATTACCATCAGACAGTCACGGTCTTCCAGATGACTTACAAGATTTCTTCCAAGTATCTGCTTTAAAAGCAAACAAAAGAACAAAACGCAAATCCACAAAAAATAAGAACAGGAAAATCTGCCTTAAAATATTCTAAATGAAAACAAGCTTTTAAATAGTAGGGAATTGACGGATTGAGGAAAAATACTACCATAGTTCTCCACGGAATGAAATCTTCCATTTAGCCAGAGAGCATATACTGTATCAGTAGTGCAGGCTCCCTCACATTGACCATCACTACTCCTGAAAAGCTAGCTCACGTTCAAGTTCAGGCAAACTTTGGCCTCTATTCAGAAACTACTAGCAATGAATCCAAGTGTGACGGCACAATGCACTCCCATTTCAGGTGCTAATTCAGTCTACATAGTACTCCAATTCATCTCACATACTGTGGACAAAGAGCTATTAAATAGCCAGCCATCAGACACCTGGATAGGATCTGAATTTATGACTTAGAAAAGAGAGTATAAAATGCATTATGTAATCCATTGACTAAGTCACTTTGTCATTTGGGAAACACTGATCTACTGTAATTAAGTGAAAAAAAAATACATTCTGCAGAACCCCAGGGTTCAACAAAATGAAAATAAGGGTTCCACGAGAAAATTCCATTACAATAACATTTTATGATTTAAAAAAAAAAATAATATTATGCGATTTTTGTTTTTAAATATGTGCAGTTAAACTAAATGTTGATCTCATGACCTTGTTTAGCATTTGTTTATTATTATCCTTACTTATTTGTTGTCTACTTTTTCAGCTCCATATATTAGACTGTTATTAGGAGCGCCGCAAAATTATTTCGATTTTAAAAGCGTTCCGTGGCCAAATAACATTGGGAAACACTACAGAAGATTAATTTCTGCATAGCTTTATCTTACTCCAAATAATATATGTTTATGTGAAACTAAAACCCAGACTTCATACAACGTATTCAATATGGTTTGATGTTCAGAAATGGCAGATTTCAGCCCGTGAACATTGAACAAGTTTTGGATTAGTTCTGATTCTAGTGGGCTAAAAAAGCATTTTTCAGACCCCTGCCTGCCCATGGCAGATAAAACTCAGCCAAATACATAAGGTTATAGCCTTTAGTTCAATCAGCTGGTGGCTGCTGACAGGTGATAATCTTGCTGAAAAGTGTCATCATTTGTGAACGTTATAGCAAGAACTGGAAAGGAGCATGTAAGACTTTCAGCTAGTTATCATCCTACCTTAAAAACTACAGCCCTTTAACCTTCAATTACCATGTATTCTCTCTACAATTAACAGGTTGTTGTGTTTTTGTTAGGCAAATATTAAAGCATTGTAGAAACAGCAATAGGGAAATATGAATAGAATAAATTCAGAAAATTATTCAAGGATTCATCTCTCTACTCTGGAAATTTATGGTTTAAAAATAAAAATTTCAAAAGTTCTTACGTAATTCTTATATAAATGACTACTTAGGAAGGAGTACTGTGGAGGGAATCTAGGGGGTCCTAGAGGAACTAGGAATGCAAAAATCCCATTTAATTAACTAACTGGTTAAACATATTGCTTAACCAGTTAACTGACTGAAGAGGGGGTGAGTGGAAGGGGCCATTCCAGCCTAGCTGGAGTGGCCTCCCCACCCGCTGCAGGGCTGGTGCAGCTCCCCCCCTGCTAGGCAGGGGCTGCTCCTGTTTGGCCAGAGCAGCCCCTTCATCCAACCACCCCATCACAGGTAGGGGCTGCACTGGCCTGGCTAGAGCAGCCCCTGTCTGCTGGAGCAGCCCCTGTCCACTGGAGCAAGCCCCTGCCTGCAGCATTAAGGGTGAGGCTTACTGGTTAACCAGTTAAACCCTCACATCTCTAAGGGTATGTCTACACTCATTCCTCTTTCGAGAGAGGAATGAAAATGCAGAGGAACGAAATTGCAAATGAAGCACGAATTTGAATTTCCCGTGTTTCATTTACATAATCACGTCTGAGCGCCATTTCGAAATTTTCTTTTTTTGAAATAGGGTATTTCGAAATAGCACTCGGTCGCAATTATGCAAATGAAGCACAGGAAATTCAAATCCGTGCTTCATTTGCAATTTTGTTCCTCTGTATTTGCATTCCTGTCTTGAAAGAGGAATGCAGTGTAGACATACCCCAGGTGAGATGCTAAATGAGAGTTGCAAAAGAAAGCAAACATTCTGGGATGTATTAGCAGGAGTGCTGTAAGGAAGACCGGGAAAGTAATTCTTCTATTCTACTCTGCCCTGATTAGGCCTCAATTAGAGTAGTGTCCAGTTCTGAGTACCATATTTCAGGAAAGACGTGGACAAACCGGATAAAGTCCAGAGAAGAGCACAAAAATGATTAAATGTGTAGAAAACATGACTTATGAGGGAAGACTGAAAGAATTGGGATTGTTTAGTCAAGAAAAGAAGACTGAGAAGGGTCATCATAATAATTTTCAAGACCTTAACAGGTTGTCACAAGGAGGAGGGAGAAAAATTTTTCTCCTTAACCTCTGATGATAAGACAAGAAGCAATGGGCTTAAATTGCAGTAAGGGAGGTTTAGGTTGGACATTAGGAAAAAAACTTTCCAACTGTCAGGGTGGTTAAACACTGGAATAAATTGCCCGAGGGGGATTATGGAATTTCCATCATTGGAGATATTTAAGAACAAGTTAGACAAACACCTGTCAAGGGTGGTCTAGAATGATGGTGGTTGGTACTGCCATGAGTGCAGAGAAATGGACTTGATGACCTCTCCAGGTTCCTTCTAGTTCTATGATTCCCTACCTAACTGCACATGCAGTTACACCAACTGAGCATACAGGCTGAATATTGGTAGATAAAAATGACAAGTTATATATCCCTTTATCCATTTGCATGCATAAACTTCCTGTTTGCATATGCACTTCTGGAAATCAGGCACTTTTTTGGTTAAACTATTAAAGAGGCACTGTGCCTAAATTACAATCTGTAACTGATTAGTGTTTGGTTTAAAACCATGTGCACTTACCAAAATATGAAATGTTCATGTACGAGGATACTAAAACATTTTATAAAATAATCAAACAACTCTGTAAAGCAGACAGTCTCTTACTATGTACTTTCTACAGCACTAAGCCCAATGGGGCTAAAATAATGGTACCATCTGTATAAATAAGTAAAATAAATAGTAATAAGTTGGAAAATGAACACGAATAAGAGAAGATCAGTCAAGTACTGTGGCATCCATAAATGTTCAAATCTTGCAAATTTCATGTAACCATATTAACTTTTGAACTCAACTATGCAACCTAGACAATTTTTCCATGGAATATATATGCATACACAGAGAAAGGGGGGGAGGGAGGAACTATTAATAGAACTGCACTCACCAAAAGATGATACAAAAGTAATTAAAGAACATCCATCCATTAATATTACTACAGGTTGAATGTCTCTCCTTCTGGACTCCCTGGTCCAGCAACATTCGTGGTCTGGCATTACCAGAGAGCTCCGGCCGCTGAGGTTGGGAGCGCCTGGGATGGAGGAGCAGTAACCTGGGAGTAGAGAACCCAGGGAGCATCTGCTGCCCAACTGCATCAGGGGTTCCCCAACTTTTGCCTTCTACGGCAGCAGCTGCTCTCGGGGTTCCCCAACTTCGGCCCTGCATGGCAGCAGCTGCTCCTGAGGATCCCTATGCTCTCCCTCATAGGGAACCCCGTGAGCAGCAGCTGCCGCTGCGTGTGTGCAAAGCTATGGGCAGGGAGCAGAGCCCCAGAAGCAGGCTGGGGACAGCAGACCCAGGAAGGTGAGCTGGAGGAGGTTAGGCCTCTGGGTTCTCCTAGGACAGTAGCCAAGAGGGGAGCTCCGGGAGAGCTTGGACACCTGACCTCCCCTGGTCTGGCAGATTCCCTTGTTTGGGACAACTCCAGTCCTGAGGGTACTTGACCAGGAAGGGTCAACCGGTTGTGTCCAATAATGACTGCTTAGAACATGGAATTCTTAAATAAGAGAGATGTATTTTAAGTAGGGCTGTCAAGAGATTTAAAAAGGTAATTGTAATTAATCGCGCTGTTAAACAATAACAAAAACCATTTAAAAATTTGTGCATGTTTTGTACATTTTCAAATGTTGATTTCAATGACAACATGGAATATGCAGTGTTCACTTTATTTCTGATTCAGTATTTGCACTTTAAAAATAGTATTTTTAATTTATCGAACATGTACAGCAATGCAATCTCTTTATCATGAAAGTTGAACTTACAAATGTAAAATTATGTACAAAAGTAACTGCATTCAAATAGAAAACAATGTAAAACTCAGTCCTACTTCTTGTACAGCCAATCGCTGAAACAAGTTTGCTTACATTTTCAGGACGTAATGCTGCTTGCTTCTTGTTTACGTCGTCATCTGAAAGTGAGAACAGGCATTCACATGGCACTGTTGTAACCAGTGTCACTAGATATATATGTGCCATATGCACTAAAGATTCATATGTCCCTTTATCCTTCAATCACCATTCCAGTGTAGATGTGTCCATGCTAATGATGGCTTCTGCTTAATAACAATCCAAAGCATCAGGAGAAGCCCGATTATCTTTTTTGGTCATTTGAGTTCCGTAACTTCCGCATCAAAATGCTGCACTTTTAAGACTTCTGGAATTATACTTCACCCCTTTCAGATTTTGGAAGGTACTTCAGATTTCTTAAACCTTGGTTGAAATGTCGTAGTTAATTTTTGAAATTTGCCTTTTGTCAACTCTGCAGTGAAAGTGTTCTTAAAACAAATAACGTGCTGGGTCATCATCGGAGACTGCTACAAAAGTTCCATGTGAATGCTTGTTTGATGCAATTTGATGAAGAAACAGGACTGAGTGGGCTTGTAGGCACTTACATTGTTTTCGTTTTGAATGCAGTTATGTAACAAAAAAATCTACATCTGTAAATCGCACTTTCACGATAAAGAGATTGCACTACAGTATTGTACTAGGTTAAATGAAAAATACTATTTTGTTTACTATTTTTACAGTGGAAATATCTGTAATAAAATATAGAAGGAGCACTGTATGCTTTGTATTCTGTGTTATAACTGAAATAAATGTATTTGAAAATGTAGAAAAACATCCAATTTAATACATTTCAATTGGAATTTTACTGTTTAACAGTGTGATTAGAACTGCAATTAATCAAGAGTAATTTTTGAGTCTCTCTCATGAGTTAACTATGATTAATTTACAGCCCTAATTTTAAGTTCCTTCAAAGCATTCATTTGTTAACGTGCAGAGTATTTGAGACACAAAGACTGCCAAACCTGTCTATTCTATTTTTTATGCTTCTTACCTAGGTAGGGCCTACCAAATTTGCAATCCATTTGGGTCAATTTCATGGTCATACAATTTAAAAAATTGTCAATGTCATTATTTCAGATATTTAAATCTGAAATTTCAGTGTTATAACTGTAGGGGTCCTGACATAACTCTGAAGACAGTGGTGCAGGAGTAAGAGTGACATGGTATGGCACTTCCTTTCTTAATTCTGCACTGCTGCTGGTGGGGCACTGCATTCGGAGCTAGACACCAGGCCAATCCAGTTCCGAAGGCAGTGCAGAAGTAAGGGTGGCAATACCACAACCCCCCCAACAGTAGCCTTATAACTTCCCCTAGAGTCTCCCACGTAAAATGTGTATATTAAATATAGGCTAAAAATACAAAGAACACCAGATTTTAATGTCCATGACACAATTTTCATGGCCATGAATTTGCTAGGGCCCTCCACACAGCTAACACTGGGAAGACAGGAAAGGAAAAATTTCATATTTCTCTAAAATCCCAAACTGTTCTAAAGCTTCCACCCCAAAATTCTCTTATTGTGGTAGCTTACTCTGTCACTAGTCTGCCAGTTTCAAAAGACCGAAGAGTTTCCAATTCAGCTTTATACTACAAAGTGGTTTGAAAGTGGCTGGAGGGCCACAATCTGCTAATGAAATCACAGCTTTTGGGGGGGAGGAGAACGTTAAAATAGTCATCTTTAGCAATTCAAACCCACTTTCTCCCCATCCCACGGGCCTGCTCAACCTACTCACTCTCCACACGCGATCTTCACCCATCCATTAATTTTTTTTCTTCCTCTCCGCCATTTAACTTAGCTGATGTGCAAGATTTTTTTTTTCCCCAAATATGAGATCTCAACCATGCTTTGCTAGGAGTTTGACATCATAGAGGTCAATCAGAACACTGGACAGCTAGCATTACCAGCCTGATTCTAATAACGGACAAAGAAATACTCTTTCGTGGTGCTTTTTAATTACAGACAATATCCAAACAGTATTCACACTCACAAACAGCTTAAAACAAAAAAAGCAGTATTTGTTCCAGTTAAGAATATTAAGGATGTAATTGTGTAGTTGATTGACTGATAAGCAAGAGCTTATAGGTTAATGCTATAGACCAGTGTTTCTCCACATTTTTTTTTAATAAAGTACTCCTTTTTCCAAAAAAAGGTACCCCAGTACCTACAGTTTTCAGACATACCATTTTTTTCCCCTACCATTGCAACATATTTGTTTAAATAACTTAATCGTAGCCAGGCAGGCAATAAAAATTTTTTGGTGGAAAAAGTACAAAAATAAAGCGCTGTAAAACTTAAATCAAAAATTCAGTTTTCTACAAATTTCAGTTGTGTTGACATAGCCTCCCGCCCCCAGACTTCTCTCTAGTACCCCTAAGGGTACTTGTACCACTGGTTGAGAAACACTGCTATAGACTACATACATTCCCCCTGCACTGCCGACAGTAAATTTTTTAGCAGGCTGGCCACCAGCCCGGATCACTCCTGGCTTACGTTGGGTCCAGGACCTACTTCCATTGCGGCTCTGCATTTAAAGTGTATTAGGAGCCAGGCAGCCAGGCAGCCCGGCTCAGTTCCAGCTAGAGCAGGGTCCAGGAGCTTAGCCCTCCCCTGCAACAGGGGCTGCTGCCACCCTGTACTGCTGCCTCTGTATAACAGGCATCCAGTCTGCAAGGGGAGGTGGTTTTTAAACTGGCACCCCATGCTATTGCCTTTGATACAGAGGCAGGAGTGCTGAGTGGCAGGGGGCTCCTTGGGAGTGGGGCCAGAGCGCACTGGCTGCTGGCCCCATTCCCGGGGACTTCAGAATAGTCAAGTAATTGATAAGAATTAATGAGATTAATCGAGTATTCAATTAACCGATATTTAACATCCGTAAATTATATTAGGCAAACTTTACTAATCAACTCATGTTTGTACCAGTGAGGGGCAACTAAGCAGTGAGTGTGCTGCATGAGCAGCCCTCCATCTTAAAGGGCTGCAAGTTTGTCGTAACTGTAGACGGTTTCTCTGTTTATGGTAGTTTTGCTAACTGCACCCGTGTACCTAACATTTGTGGGGTGTGCCTGAAATGTAGCAGTGTTTTGACTGAATGCAGAGAGCACGCATAGCTCTTAACATTGTGTGCAATCAGCACACACCTCACTTCATGTGCCCTTACTTTAAGAGCATGTCACATTTGTAATACCAATAGGAAAAAATACTACATGGACAAAAGCCAGCAAAATCTGGCAACCCTGTGCATGTACAACAGTAAACAAAATGTCTTAGGGGCCACACATAGATCCCCATGGGCTGCATGTGACCTTTGTACCGCAGGTTGCCCACCACTGGTTTGTACAAATCTTTGAAGACAAAGTGATATATAAATATAAATATCAGAGGGGTAGCCGTGTTAGTCTGAATCTGCAAAAGCGGCGAGGAGTCCTGTGGCACCTTACAGACTAACCGAAGTGTTGGAGCATAATCTTTCGTGGGCAAAGACCCACTTCGTCAGATGCAACGAAGTGGGTCTTTGCTCACGAAAGCTTATGCTCCAACACTTCGGTTAGTCTGTAAGGTGCCACAGGACTCCTCGACACTTTCATAAATATAAATGTTATGCAGGATTTTGCCTTGCCTGGGTCAGTGATGTGATTTTTGACAGTTCCCCCAGAAACCTGAAGGGCTTCTTTTCCTCTAGCAAGAGTTCTCAGCACAAATCCCTAATCAGCACTTTCACAAACAGTAAAAAAAGAAAATGCATTTGTGGAGAATATTTTATTGGTCTGTCATACATTCATGTTTTGAGTTACAGAAATACACCTAAACAATGATATTTAATATATATTTGATTTGGACAAATGTAAAAGGAAAAACAATACTCAATTTCATGACTCGCAGTATCCCTTCCCTATTCAAGATAGAAAACCAACATTAATGTCATGAAGTGAAGATGGCCAAGTTAGAAGTATTTGACTTTAAGGCTCGCCAAATGAAATACCAACTATTATCTCTCTTCACACACACTGCTTCACTGAACCAGACATAGCTATCACCTGGGTTCACAGATTCTGTGTGAAGCAGCTCTACCAATGCAAATTATCTGTCATATTTATAGTGTCATGGTTTATAAATATGGAACATCTTGTAATGGGTGATATTGGAAACAAGTCATCTGGGGAGAAAAATATGAGGGAAAAAATCTTTAGAAAGTGTCTTAATCAACAGCAACTGCCTTTGGCATATGTTATCTAAAGCATTAGTATCTAGCCAAAAATCTTTGTGCTTATCTATCATATTCTCTACTGTTCACAACTTATTTGATTAGTTTATGTGCTATGAACTGTAATACAAAGAAATCTTTACAATTCCAAGTGCATGAGGATGAAAATATACAAAGAGCATAATGAAAACAGGTACTAGTCATCAATAAAAGAAGTAAAGATTTCTATTGCACTATGAGCTGTTCAAGAAATGTAATTACAATATTGTAGTAGAAGTTCATATCAAAAGGAGCATTAGGAAATATAAGTAACAGGCAAGTTTCAAAGGAACCAGTGTTAATATAGGTAAGCTTTATTTTGTATACTTATTCAAATGCGTGGCTGAAGAATCCATTGAAAATATTATTTTTTTTTAAAACTTACATTGTGCTTGCCAGAAAACTTACAGAAGAGTTGGAATGATACTGAAAGAAAACTCTGAAAATAAACAAAAGATGTTTGGATCCAACAACGTTCATTTAAGAAAAAGTATATCCACAGTAACTATCATATAATTAAATGTATGTTTATGTGTTGTGACAAGGTCAGGCCAGAGGGCTTCTACTGAGCCGAGAAAGATAGCCCAAAAAGATAAAAGGTCTGTTAACTAGAGGTGGAGGGCTGCAGGACAATTAGGAGCATTTGGCGGGGAGGTGCCCCAGGCAGATTGAGGCCAGGTGATTCTACTTCAGGCCTGCCAGAGGCCTGCTGCAGCCCTTTAAAAGCCACCCCAGTTACAAGGTAGGGGAGAGAGTGAGGAGAGGAAGAGAGTGGCAAAGTAAAACAGCTATAGAACTAGAGACAGAGGGGGTCGTTGAAAGTCCCAAAAGAGGTGGCTAAGCTCCCTCCCCCAGAAACCAGCTGCAAACCCAAACCCTGGCAAAGGAGGAAAGGTTGCTGGCCAGGGAAAGAGGGGCCCTTGCCACAGTATGCACATATGTTTTTATTTAAATGCACCTTCCTGTTACAGTAGTAGCCAACATACAAACATTTTAAAATAGAAATAAGATGCAATTTTTTTTATTGGAAGGGTAATTAGCTAAGGGAACCTAAGAATGTGGCAGGACACCACTATGTGAAATCTTTAAATCCAAATGGGATGTCTTTCTGAAAGATACCCTCCTATTTAACCACAAATTATTTGGCTCAAGGAAGAAATCACTGGATGAAATTCTGCATTGTCTTGCTTTCCTAAGAGAACTAACTACTATAATTCTGCAGTAAATCTTACAAATCTCTGTATTTCAGAAATTAACATGGGTTAAATGTCACCATTTTCAGAACACCAATTTCTGAGGTTTCTCACCCCACCCAAAAAGATTCCAAACATTGGTTATTTTAAGTATCTGTAACTTCAACATTTAGCATTTTAAACCACATTATCTTCCTTAGTATGGGCTCGAGTAGGACACATCCCTGTACCACTGCACCGGGAGAAAAAGGCACAAGTGTAGCCCTTTGGGGCTTATCCAAAGCAAACCCCTTGAAATGGGTGAAATGTGGAGGCTCTTTCAAGCATCCCATGAATATACAGGTTGGCAGATGACTGAAAAGGGCAGGGAACTAAGTTATGGAAACACTCACCACACACACCCAGCACGACTTGCTTGGCAAGAAACAAGGAATATGCAGCAATTTCCACCCCATTGCTGAATACAGGAGTTCAGGGGGTGTCATGAGCTGGAGTCAACTTTCTGAGTCACAAATCCTTTTTGGAGCTACACCTTATCCTCAGCCCTACGAATGAAGTCTCAATCTAGCCCTGTATTTTAATTTAAAAGTAATACACAGCATCTCAGAGGTGGTCTTCACTAGGGATGTGAAATGGCATTTAACACTGGTCTACAATTTTTTAGAAGTCGTTTGCTTCAGAGATAAAATGTGCTATTTATTATGTATTTTGATGTGCTGAATTCAAATATGACAATTAAAACAACTGATTGGCTACTGTTTCCAAGATATTTAAATTTTTACATTTTACGTCTATGTACATTGTGTAGATAGTAGAGTTTTAATCATAAATTGTAAACCTAGGTCTTTTCATGTGTTTATGGTTGCTTTACATGATAATATTTCACCTGTCCTGTTTAACACTTTAAAAATCAGCAAAAGGGCTATATAAATAAAATTTATTATGAAACAAAAGGTAAAAAACTATTATGTACATAGTTTATGTACATAGTTTAATTCAGTGTCTACTCGGCGCTTCTTGGCTTGTCTCTTGTATTCATTAAATGGAGCATCTCTTGTCACTGTCCAGCAATAGTCTGCAAGCATTGATGGGCTCCATTTGCCCTGATAGCGTTTCTCCATTGTTGCAGTGTCCTGGTGAAATCGCTCGCCGTGCTCGTCGCTCACTGCTCCGCAGTTTGATGGAAAAAAAAGCTAGATGAGAGTGCAAAAAAATGTATCTTTAGTGACATGTTGCAACCAAGGCTTTTGTATGCCTCCAGGAGGTTTTCCACCAACAACCTGTAGTTGTCTGCCTTGTTGTTTCTGAGAAATGTATTGCCACTAACTGGAAGGCTTTCCATGCCGTCTTTTCCTTGCCACGCAGTGCACGGTCAAATGCATCATCTCGAAGAAGTTCACGAATCTGAGGACCAGCAAAGACACCTTCCTTTATCTTAGCTTCACTTAACCTTGGAAATTTTCCACAGAGGTACTTGAAAACTGCTTGTGTTTTGTCCGTGGCCTTGACAAAGTTTTTCATCAGACCCAGCTTGATGTGTAAGGGTGGTAACAAAATCTTCCTTGATTCAACAAGTGGTGGATGCTGAACACTTATCCTCCCAGGCTCCAATGACTGTCAGAGTGGCCAATCTATCTTGATGTAGCGGGAATGTCTTGCACGACTATCCCATTCACAGAGAAAACAGCAGTACTTTGTGTATCCAGT
>JANRFK010004440.1:40625458-40654359 GCA_030068395.1 Apalone spinifera | reverse complement strand
AGTTTGACTACATTTATTTCGGAAGCATTTTGGCTGTAGAGCAGTGTAATCAGCTAATCAACTGACTAATCCTGCTGTGGCTCTGCCTTTTAAATGTATTAAGAGCCACCAGGCTCTTAATATTTAAAAAGCACAAGCGCAGCAGGGAGACCGGATGCGAGCCAGAAATCAGCTGATTCCCAGTTCGTGCTCTGTCTCCTCCCCCCGTGGCCCCCCCCCCGTGAAGATGGTGCTGAGGGGGAACCAGCTTTTAAGCCGGCTCCCCCCAGCACCAGATCCTGCTCCCCACCCCTTGCTACCTCTCTCTGATGGAGGCAGCAAGGGGAGGGGGAAGCAACTAGTCAACTCACTAGTCGACTATCCAATAAGCACATGCTTATCAGATAGTGGACTAGTCACTTACATCCCTAGTCTTAGCCTGCAAGAACCACACCTAAATCTCCGTGGCAGAAATAGAGGCTGCCATCCTCTGATCTAAAGTAGTATGAAGATATTACCAGAGTTAGTAACTGGATTTTTTTTAAATTGATATTGAAACCATAACTTTATGCAAAAGTAATCTTCAGTCAGAGGATTTTTCCAGAGGTCCTTGGAATAGGACTTCTTTTGAAATGAACTGAAGGCAACAGAAATACGTACAGCAGACTCCAATTAATAATTATAAGCCTTTTCACTTTTCATTTTAAAGTACACAATGAACATATTTGCACAATAAATGTAGTCTGCCTCAAAAAAAGGAAAACAATAGAAAAAAAAGTCACACTTGCAAGTTCTTCAAGGGCTATCACACTTTGATCAATAAACTGTGAGGACAATTTACTGTTTTAAACTGCTGAACCATATACTCACTCCTCAGCATGAGTGAGACCTGTCACTACAATTGTTAAGGTTTGTGTAACCATCTCAACTTCGAATTACACAAATGATCACATTGTGAAATATGCCTCTAATCATACAGATTTCCAAAAGCTAGACAGCCTATTCATTTGGATAATTATTAGCATTCCTAGTAGATATGCACCTTTTAGAAACAAGATGTTAATGCCAACTAAGTTAATCTCAGCACATAGAAAAAGCAGAAAAACTGAAGGTTAGATTTACAGCTATGTTTCAAATAACATTTCAAATTTTAAATAGATAAAAACTGGTTTTAAAAAAGTATATGCAACCAAACATTTCACAGCAGAACACAGACTTTCAAAGCTACACATTAACACTTTAGCACCTAAACAGTGGCTGGATTTTCAGAAGTACCAAGTGCACGTAAATGTCCGCTAAGCTCAGTAGGAAATGCTGAGTGCTCAAGGCTGCTGAAAAATCTCTATTTACGTGCCTAAATGTGGCTTTACCCAGATTTTATATCAAATACACACTGGAAATATTCAAACCAGACCATTTCCGCAGTCTTGAAACTTTCCTGTGAGGAACTTTTTAAAATTACTTGTGCAATCTCTAAGGATGTAACTGGAGCCAGGTAGCAGACCCTCACCCACAGCCTGCAGTGGGCAGAAGGCTCCTCCAGGCCCATCACACTGCAGCCCTGCTGGGACTGGCAGTATTGACAGCAGGGGCCAAGGGGCCAGCAGCAGCCCCACACCGAGATGGGGGGTGGCCGAGAGGGCCGGCGCCGGCGACATCCCTGCACAAGGGAAAGGGGAGAAGGGCTGGCAGCAAACCCATAGGCTAAGAGCCAGGATGGAGCAGTGTCCCCCTCTATCCCACTTAATTGGTTTAACTGATTAACTAATTAAATGGGATTTTACAACCCTAACATGCTCTTCACATTCATTCATATATTTACCTTGATAACACTTCTGTGAGGTAGGCAAGTACAACCATCCCCTTTTTACATATGGGGAACTAAGGCATGGAAAGACCAAGGGACCTATCTCCTGGACAGAGTTTACACACAAGTATATAGTGAAGAAGAGACTTGAACCTAAGTCTGCCAAGTGCCCTAACTCCTGGACAACAGTTCTTCCCCTCTGGAAGGATCACCCAAATTCTCGGGGGAGTTCAGCCTTTGGAGTAGCAAGACTTTAAAAGGCGAAATGTAATGACTGAGGGAGATTTTCACATACATCAGGTGTCTTGTGTCACTAATTTAGTATTCTCTCATGTACTCAAACTAGAGCTTAGTCTTCTATCAGACTTTACAGATCTTGCCCTAAAGTCTTCCACAGACTTTGAGACTAAATGGAAAGGCAATTTTCTCGTGTCATCACAAAGCAAGTTGTTTTGAGGTAGTTTAACAGAAGCCTCAGCAGACTACACATAGAAAATCAAGAAACACAGCACATTCCAACTGGAAACATCAAGAAAGTGACAATCTAACAGAAATCAAGAGAAGTGCTTACCTGAAATAGTGACATTTCAGTTCCACAAAGTGAAATTATTTTAGCTGAAAAGAGTGAGAAAAGGAAAGACATTTTTTCCATTTCCCCCATTAGTTAAAAGAAGCTGTTTTTTCCTCTCAGTCTGCTTTAAAAAAAAGGACAGTGAGAGAAATTAATCATTCTAACAATCTAATAAAGCAAGGACAGAAGCCAAGGACTGCAAAGCCCAAGTCATCATTAAATTCAAAAAAGTTTAAATAGCTAATTTGTTGACAGCTTACTTTAGCTGCCTTGTGGGAAGTAGGCACCAAAGATTATTAACAAAACCTCATTTTTTAAAAATGATTATTATAGCAAAGTTCCTGCATCACTAATTCATCACCTCCTACATGTGAACAATGGAAAGGCAGCTGTGTTGATCATAAATGCTATAAAATATTACACTTGTTTTACACAGTTCAGTTATGCAAATAAAGTTAAAATATGACCAGTTTTTTAAATGATATTACGGGCCCACTATCCAGTGGAATCTCAACCCAGTTTCCACCTGTATATACATGGTTTTGCACATGCATACATCTGTATGAAAAAACTGTTCTTGAAGCAGAAAGAAGCTAACCTGTGCGCACACGGGGTGGTATGTGAGTGTGAAAATTCTAGTACCAGTGAACACAGATGTTACAATGTATCACTCTGGCATGCAAATCTTAGTGTCCATAAGTATTTATATCCACCACTGGAGGCTAGATTCTGAAAATCAAAACCTACAGATATGACATGTACCACTGAAGTCAATGGGAACAGATGCTGAAAGAGTGGCACACACACTAAAGAATATGGCCAACTTGTCTCCACACTCAGCCATCTATTGTGTCTAAAATTTTCAGTTTTAGTACTTGCTACTATTAAATTCTAACCTCCTTAGAGGATTGTTAATTAAAAAATAAAAAGTAATAAACACACTATCTGTAAATGAACTGCAGTGTTACATGGCCTTAAAAACAAAAGCAGGTATTAAACCTTCAACTCACAATTCCTTTTGGATTGTGAGTGTGGTTTCTCCATTTTAATCTCTTCAGAATCTGACAGCTCCTAAAGTCAGAAGGATCAGGTAATTGGTTTTTAATATGTGGGAAAAAATGACTAGAAGCAATATCTGTATTATTCTCTCAATTTTTTATCATGTATTCACAGGTACTTTAAATGGGAAATAACATTCTTTCCTTCTAATTTCCGTGTAATATAAAAGCAAATACTGGTTTTGAACTCTGTATTATAATAAAATCAACAAGCATTTAAGATAACACCTAATTAATATCTATATAAATACTATTGGCAAAAGTATGGCCAGATTACCCATGCTGACTACTTTTCTTTGAAAAAAGACCAAAAAAATCTAGCAGCCCACACACAGCAACAGGGCCACGCTTGCCTTCGCAACCTCAAACCTGAACATTTTCACTCAGCTGGTAACAAAAAGAAGGGACAAAGGGGTAAGATTCAACAGAGAGGAAATAAAATGAGGTGCACAAGGAAAGCAACAGTAAGCAACGGTTGCTAGTTTGGATAGAAAGCGACCAAACTAAATAAATAATTAGGAACAGGTTCTTGATACCAAAATAAAAACACAAACCAAATTGACTCCATGATGGAGATGGGTGACTTTGACCCAAAACCACCTTGTTTGTGGAAGCAACAGTTGTGCAGGAGACCATCCAGTATTGCAAGTTCAGGTGACATATGACTTCCACAGAGCCCATGGCTGACAGCTTAAAATAATTATTATAATAAAGGCACCAAAAAACTGAAAGTCTCAGCGGGGCAGCCATGTTAGTCTACAATTTTAAAAACAAGTAGTCCTGTGGCACCTTAGAAACTAACAAAAATGTATATGATCTTAGAGGGGCAGCCATGTTACTTAAAAAATGGATGGTCCTGCAGCACCTTAGAGATGAACAAAAAATATATATAGTTTCATGAGGTTTCGTGGGCACAACCCACTTCTTCAGCTGAGCTTGAGAAACTCAAAAAACTGAAGAGATTCAAAAAGGTAAAGCTGAAAACATTGTGCGGCGTGAAAGCAATATATCTTCATGAACCAGAAGTTTAAATAAAGAGAAATAAAGAACCAGAAACTGCACTTGAAATCTTTGCTGTTCACTGATCAATGATCAGGAAAAGAAGTCAGCTTGATACAAAGGCAAACAATGAATCACTAAAGTAAAGTCCAACATAATACAGAGTGCCCTGAAATGGGTGTTTATCAACCATAAGGGGGGAGGAGAGGGAGAAGAACAGTGATGAAAACTAGAGTAATTGAACATGGTGACTTTTAATGTAGATTTCTCCCTCAAAGATGGCCAGGCCTACAGCTTTACTGCTACCACTTGTGCTGCACTTGTTCAGTGGATAAACAGGGCTTGCTCTCGCGCTCTATGGAAGATTTCGCAAATGCTAAACTAACACTGATCAAAACTAAAACTAAAACAAAATGTGTGGAGATCTACAATGCTCAGATGCCTGGAAACCCACCTTACCAGCAAAAAAAACTGACTCAAAGGAAAGCTTATAAAACTACATTCTCTTAACCAATTCATGGAAAACACTGGATTATCTATTTATTCATGCACAAGAGGCTTTACCTTCTTGTTAGTTCTCAGTCATGCTTTTTGCAGGATATTTAAAAACATACAAACCTACTGTCAGAAGAAACTAACATAAAATACATCCTTAAGCTTTAAGCGGAGCCATTACTTACATTATAACTAGGTTTTAAAACACTCTCAAGTGTTTATTCTGTCTGTTTCCATTTAGGCTATGTCTACTCTACAAAATTAAGGCTCTGACTACACCTTAAAGCTGCAGCGCTTTAAACTGAAAATGTGACAATAGCACAAGTACTGGGAGACAAATGTCAGTGGTTACATGCAGGGTGGCAGTCAGCTCCCCTGCGCGTCCCAGAAAGCGTGTAACCATGAAGGTTAATCGATGAGCCTGTTGGTTAACCATGCACATGGTTACACTTTCACATCTCTGGTTCCCAATGCCTCATGCGGGCAAGTATAGCATCACATAATGCAGGTTTCGCAATCCCAGCATTCTGTGGGCAGCCTATTAGATTGCAAGGTGCATTTCAACTGGCCTGGTAACCTGCGAGTCAGCCACCGGTGTCAGAAAGCATGGAACTTGCACCGCTCTGGTAATGCATTATGAACACAAGGCTATAAGAGAATCTCAATGCAAGTGGACACTCTTCAGCTGAGGGAGGCCTTGAAGGAGCATTTTAACATTGAGACACAGTAATGTGTGTTGCTGTAGTGTGTTGAGCCTGGAACTGTTTGTTTGCAGCATGCTACAAACCTTGTAATTATTACTGTGTGCACCCAACGAACAATGCACATGAACCTATGAATATTGTCTTGAATGTTAGCAGCAGCCAGCATGTGATGGAGAATAAGATAAATTCAAGTTTCCTTAAGTAAATTTTTATTCCAAACACATGCCAACATACCTATATAATGCTAAGGTAAACTTCATACATACAAGAGGAAGCATCTTGAAAGCGGATGGAACAGGGAATTCACAAACACATGCACCAACAAGGCTCTCCCAGCTGGGCATATATGCAGCTGTCGTGTTTAATCTCCCATGGGGTGGAGTGCATTGGGGACTTATGAGACCATGGATACATAGAATGGGGGTGAGGGAGTATGGGAGGACCTTGTGATTCTCTCCCCCAGCCTCCCTACACTGGTTTCTCCCCACAGGCCCAAAGCTTCCTCTCTTCATAGACGTGTTTTCTGCATGAACCAGCATGCTCAGCTCGGAAGGTACAATGTGAGCTGTCCACTCAAGCAAACAGGAAGAGCAATTTCAAAACTTCTTGCAGTCTTAAAAGGGAAGGGAGCCATGGCTGCATACATGGCTACAGGAGTTCAAAACAGTGACCACAGTGGGCACTCTAGGATACCCCCTGGAAGCCACTTAGGGCAACATAAGCAATGGAGTGTCTACACTGATGCTGAGTTGCTCCAACTACATACCCTACATATATCTTTCATCAAGGTGATTTTGTGTCAAAGTAGCAGAACAGTTAAACCCACAGGAGTATTGCAGTACATACACCTCCTCAGCTGGGTCAACATAAGCTGCCTTATGTCAACTTAAACTTTTAGTGTAGACAAGCCCTCGGTCTATCTTCATCTGTTAGGTTGATACTAACTCACTGGAATATTTTGATTTAAGATTCTACTCTGCCATTAGCAGGCACAGAGTTTACACACAAATGAAACTTAGCAGGAATTACAAAACCTTAAGGCAATCTGCATTACATTATCTGCCTTTTCTTGTCATATTTCTCCCCAGTCGTCCTCCCATCATTCGTTCAAATGTGTAAGTGCACTTGTTACTTCCAAGACCAAAAAGTGTCCTTTCCATTGTATTTTCCCCCCTCAACAAAAATGTTTGAAACGATTCATGTGGTGATTTTCATTTTAAAAAAAAGAGTTGCTATTTTCTGCGTCCATCTATACATAAATACACACCTCGCTGCTGACATGTTCCTTTCTTATACTAGCATGGCAAACCCTATTTCATTATGCCAATTTTGTGGCTACTATAAAGTTTTTACTGTATAAACATTTTTCAAACTACAAATGTGTAAAAGTGGTCTAAACACCCATTTTTTATCTACTTCTCAGTGTGTTCAATGTCTGTGACCGCATACCTCTTCTCACCACGGTCCCACTCCTTGCAATTTAAAGAACTGAAATAGTTGAGACTAGTAGTTGACTTTAACAGGCTCCAAAAAGAAGCTAGGTAGATTTATAGAGGTTGGGTCCATCAATGGCTATTAGCCTCGTGTCCCTAGCTTCTGTTTGTCTGGAAATGGATGACAGAAGAGGAATCATGTGATGATTATCTTTTGTGTTCCCGCCCTCTGAGGCATCTGGTATTGGCCACTGTCAGCAGACAGGATAATGGGCTAGACAGACCTTTGGTCTGACCCAGTATGGCCCATTCTTAATTGTCACATGTTGATCAATATTCTAATTACAAATATGTAATGATGGATATTACTGCATCTCTTTTGCTTTTGTGATTCCTTCTTTGCTCTCCTGGCTTTGCTCCAGGTTTCTCCCCACCTCTTCCCAACCGTGAAGCATGGTGTATTTTTTCCTGCATTTTCAAGTCTGTTCCTCTATTCCTTTATTTCTCAGATTCACAAAGTTAAAGGCCTCAAGGGACCATTAGTCTAGTCCCATGGTGTCCAACACACTAGCCACATGTGGCTATTTGGCCTGTTAAATGCGGCTAGTTGGCTTGAACAATGTGGCTAGTTAGCTGGTTGTGTGTGGCTAGTTGGCTACAGCAGTAGCCACTATAGTGGCTACTACTACAGAATTGGTTGGACATCACAGTTCTAGACTGACTTCTGTATGTCACAGGCCATTAAATTTCACCCAGACATCCCTGAACTGAGTCCCATAACTTGTGTATGAGGACAGCATAACTTCCTGCAAGGCATTCAATCTTGATCTGATGACATCAAGAAAAGAAGAATCCATCACTTCCATTGCTAATGTGTTTCAATTGTTAATCCTCTTAAAAATCTCTGCTCTGTCACTTGAATTTATCTGGTTTCAAGTTTAAGCCATTAGTTCTCATTTGCCTCCCTCTGCTCGATTTGTCTTCCTTCTTAATTATGTTCTCTACCTCCCTGCTATTTCCACTCTTCCTTGTTTCCAATCATTAAGAAATTATCCCTACCTATGCTTTTTAAAACTGTATGCCATCAGTCTCTCTTCAAAACACGTAGCCAAGTGTCTACTTGCATGCCTTCTTCCTATTTACACAAATCCTCTAATCTATCCTCTCAAATGCAAGAATTCCTAGAACCTCACTAACCAAAGACTGATATGAAAGTTAGGCATCCGAAGTGGGAAGGCATGCCTACATATCCCTCTAAAATAAGCTAGAATACAAGGATCCCTACTCTGGAGAGCTACATCTTCTGCCAATTATTAGATGTCTGAGAAATACGAAGCTTCCCAGCAGGCTTCATATACACATCCTCCTCTTCCCTTCCACACATACCTTTCCCACCTCACCCCCTGTGGATGAGGGGGAAAAGTAACAGTATTCTCTCTGTTCCCTCCATTTACCCCAGAGCCCCTTATTCCTGGGTGAAGTCTCCACTAGTCCCCAGCTTCTGTAGGATTTTCCAGCTTTTAACATTTCGTAAAGCTTATCCAAGTAGCAGCACAGTAAAACTGGATTTCAAACAGCAGCACCCTACTGCATCTTGGCATGGGGAGAGGCAAGTAGAGTGGGAGAGAAGGGCCTGGAAGACAGTAATTAATTGGTTTACATTCTGTTCACACACTGAAGATCTAAAAAAAAAAATCCTTCCTGGTTGCAAAGATGATGGGAATTTAGGATTTTCAAAAGGGGCCTGTTCTTGCCCAGAGAAACTTCCTATTAGCCACTAGATGGAGAGAGCCTCTCTCAAATCCTGAGCCATAGCATCACACAAAGTACAATTCCCCAGTTTTCCAAAATGTTTCAGAAACATTACTTCCAAACTGCTGTCATTAGAAAGGTAGGGAAATTATTTCAACTTTGCAAATAGCTTGAAGCTTCTGGTAGCAAGGAGTAGACTAAAAATTCTTATTTATACAAAAATATAATCACCACACTAACCACTTTTGACTGAACTTAACAGTTACCTCCTACAAGAAACATTTGAACTTCAAAATTTTAGGACTATTTTTCACTGTCCCTCTCTGCCTGCTATGTCCCATAACTGATTTTGCCTTGTGCTCCTTCTTGGTCTTTTATAATCAGTCTGATTGATCCATAGTCTCATCTTTTCAGTCTTGGCAATAATGTAGTTTGGTGTTATGTCCCCACATTACAGAAATCATTTGAGTTACACCTCAAGAAAAACATGCTGTTCTTTTCTGGTGGTGCCTTTAAATCAAATTTTAAAACATAGCCTTTGGATTTAGCGGTCACAGTGAGCAAGGAAGGCATCCTCGGGACCTGAGCCATCCCGGACTAGGGAGTTTGCCGGACCAGGAAAGGTTAATGATCCCCTGCTGGCTGCCCTGCTGCTGGTTCCTCTTCCTAGAGCTCGTAAGGCTGGAGCTCCCTGACCTGCCGCTGCCCCAGTCAAAGCACCCATCCCGCTGTCCCCACTGTCGCTGAAGGTTCCCTGGGGTTCCCCAGCAAAGGCTGCCCGGACACTGCCAGCTCTGCTACCGCCGGGGTTCCTCAGGGTTCTTCGGCCCTGGCTGCCATCAGTCCCACTGCCGCTGGGGGTTTTCCAGGGTTCCCCGGTGGGCCCAGGACTCCCCAGCTGCCACCTGGCCCATTCACCGAGGTTCCCCAGTCAGAGTTCCCAGCCCACCGCCTGGTCCCACTGCTGCTGGGGGTTTCCCAGTCAGGGTTGCCTGGCCAGCCCTGCTGCCGCCTGGGAGGTTCCCGAGGTCCCTTAGCCAGAGCTACCCAGGCACTGTCGGCCCCACTGCCAGGGACTCTCTGGCTACCTAATCCCACTGACACTGGGGGTTTCCTGGCCAGGGTGGAGGCTCCCTGATGCCGCCTGGCCACGCCTAATGCATGTTAACTCCTTAACTACTTCCAATTTAATGTAATACACATACTGTACATACACAGAGGTATTTTATGATGATTCTCCTAGAACTAAGTCTTCCATTAGTCAATTCTGAGGTGAGCCACACCTTGAGAGAAACGCTGTCAGGTTCCCATTCCTGATCCGGTCTGTTACCAGCTGGTTGATCATTTCTCCACCGGAAGTGGGGGTGAGCTTCCAGCCGAAAGAAAAATGGCAGACCCAGTTCCTGCATGATCTGCCCACTCCCACACTGGGATAGGGGACATGTCAGGGGATGCGAGAGGCAGGCTCTAGTCTGCCAATCCTCAACTAGCATAAATCTGAGCAGCTGCTGAAGCTGAGCCAGTGCATCTCAGCTCACAGACTTCAGAGCCACAGCTGGATACTCTGCAATTCTCCCTCTTCCACAGCAAGTAGATTTGGGATGCAGGAAAGCATCGAACTATTTACACATTAACAGAAAAACTGCAACAACAACAAAAAATTCTGAGGAAGGCACACTGTAGAGACTGACAAGTCTTATGACACACTAGTACCACCTAGCATTTAAAATATAATTCTGAGAATAAATTGGAAACCATAATGCCCAATGAAGTCAATGGGAATTGTAGGTACTTAGCAACTCTATAAAACTAGCCTAAATAGAAATGTGTTTGCATTACCTTATGCACTTCAATTTGAAATATGTAGGCCTAAATGACTTGCCTAACATCACCTTATAAATAAACATACTACCACCTCCACTTCGCTCTTATATAGAGATTTTCACATAGCAGGAAGTCTCCTTTACTGAAATGAGAATGTCAATGAAACCAAAAGCACTTTTCTGGCCTCTTCAAAAATGAGTTACTAGTCTCAAGCAAATGAGCTAAGACCTCATCTATACTACCATGGGCCGTTGACATAAGTTACACAACAACTACATGAATGTAACTGAAGTTCTACATCCTGAGGTCCGCTAACTGCAGTACCTTCAACAGTCGATACCTTCCTGCAGATTTATTACGTCTATACTAGAATAGAAGTGATAAATCAACCGCTGCTCGATCAACCATTGCCAGTCAACCCTGAGGGTAGTGAAGACATATCCTAAGTCATACTCAGTGTATTTGCAGCCTTGCCAGTCCCAGGATATTAGAGAGAAGAGGTAGGTGAGCAAAGATATTTTTATTGGACCAATTCCTGTGTGTGAGACAACTGTCGGTACTACACAAAGCTCTTCTTCAGACCTGGGAAACTGAGGTTATGTCTACACTACAAACATTACAGCTGTACCGCTGCAGCTGCACTCCCAGGTAGCTGCTCTAGGCTGATGGGGGGAGAGCTCTCCCATTGGCATAATTAACCACACGCAAGGAGCAGTGGCAGCTGTTTTGGCAGGAGAGCAGCTCCCACTGACGCAACACTGTTCATATCAGTGCTTTTGATAGTGAAACTCATGCCTATTAGAGGGGTATTTTTCTTCCACACCCTGACCAAAATATTTTTTACAGATAAAAGTGCTAGCTAGTGTAGACACAGACCTGTCCTGAGTAAGGCTAAACTTAAAAACTATTCCTGGCAGGATTCTGTGGCAAAAAAAAGAACCCCAACAATGAAAACATGCACAATATTTTTAAAATTCTGCATATTTTGTCAAAAAAATACCATCATTTAATCACACCAGTTTCAATTATTTTGGTAATTTGGGTAATTTATTTCAAAATAAATGTCTGTCAACAAGTAGGTGTGTAACAAAGACCAAAAAAGATCTTGGTTTGTTTTTTTTAAACAAATACATACCTTACTGTGCAAGTTAATACAGAACATTGAGTGATTCATTTTAACAGTACAGAAAGGTACCCGCAGAAGAAGCACAAATGTGTGGGGAGCCTGGGGTAATGGAGGAGCTAAGGGAGAGAGGAGTGAGCAGCCTGGGAGTGAACCTAGGGGTTGGTAGGTGTTGGTGGGAGAAGTATGCCATAGGCTTTTGGGGGAAGGGGGGGAGGAGACGGGGATTGTTAGGGAGCCAACCCTGGCTAACCCCAAAGCCTCTCCCATCCAGACACATCTGCCCTACCCTCATGTGGCCATGCAGCTCCCCTCTCCTGTCCCTCATTGGCTCCTGAACCCACATTCCTGTCTTTCCCTCACTAACCCTTCAGAAGCCCGTCTGACACACACACACAAGCAGCCCTGCATGTCCCACTCTGTCCCAGCCTGGATCCAGAAGCAGTGTAGGTGATGAACACAGCGGCTGCTAGCTGTTCTTGCACCACTGTGGCCTTTGGTGGTGAAAGGCTGAACAGCAGCACTTCTTGAGTATCTGCACAATGGTGCAGAATTCCTGCAGGAGTAAAATACCTGCAAGACCACTTCACTTTGAATGTTTCCTTGAAATGGGTGTTAACTACTTTTGTTCAACAATCTATTTATTCAGCTTGTATTTACCTGTGATGCACTGAGAAATTGTCTACGCTTCCAGGGGTGCAGTTACCCTGCTATAGCTCTTAATGAAGATGCTCCCTGATAGGAAAACTTCTCCCATGCTCTACCTCCCCAAGAGGTAGTAGCTACAACAGTGGGAGAAGCCCTTCCTTCAACATAACCCTGTCTACACCAGGGATTAGATCAAATGGATTTTCCACACCCCTGAGTAAGGTAGTTATGCCAACGTAAGTTCTTAGTATAAATCAAGCTTGGGTAAGTTTCCCAGAAGTGAAGAGAAGCTCTGTGTAAGATCAAAAGTTGATTTAGTAAATAAATTACCTAACTCCCTAAGGGAGTGGTCTCCATCCAGTAGATCAGGATCTACTGAAAGATCTTGGAGCCTTTGACAGGTGATACAGACAGATTTGGCTGGGAGGCTATCCAGTGCTGGCACTTCATCAGCCCCTCAGAACTGCCGTATTGCTCCTGCCCTCTGCCTTGGAGGTGCCCCTCACTCCTGAGAGCCTCCTGCTTGCGGTGCAGGGCACAGAAAGAAAGGGGTGTGTGTGCAGATGTCAGGGTGCCCCTCCCTCCACTTTGTACCCCATCTCCACAAAGCAGGGGGGGCAGGAATGGAGGGTCTGCTGGCTGCTTTGGGAGTGGTGCAAGGCCAGTGTAGGGGTGAGCCTGCCTTAGCCACCTGAACCACCACCCAGAAGCCACCGGTGGTAAGCGGTGCCCAGCTGGAACAGGCATTCTGAACCCTGGCCCCAGTCCTGAACCCCTTCTGCATCCCAAACCCCTGCCCCCAGCTTGATAAAAGTGAGTGAGAATGGAAGAGAGAGGATGGCGTGAGCAGGGGTGGGTCCTCGGAGAAGGGGCCGGAAGGAGGTGGGGCAAGGGTGTTTGGGTTTTAGGTGGATCCTGGATTATACTTACATTAAAAAAGTGATCGCATGCTTAAAAAGGTTGGGGACCACTGTCCTAAGGATATAAGTGAGTTCGTCCCAGCACCATCTCCTGGGTGCTGCCTTCCCCTCCGTTCCGCCCTCCCCCCGCCCCGCCTCAGCTGCTGTTTCTATCAGAGTGGCTCGCCCAGGACTGCTGTACCTCTGCATTTTAAATGTAGTAAGAGCTGCCCGCTCCAGGAGCCACCCGTGCTGCAGCTCTACATTTTAAATGTAGGAAGAACTCGGCAACTTTTACTACATTTAAAATGCAGAACCACAGCAGTCAGGACCGGTGCAAGCCAGGATTGCTCAGTCCTGGCTCGGGGAGCTACCCCGACTGTGGCTCTCAGAGAAGCTAACTGTATCAATTACACAATTAGCCAAATAACCCCTCCTTAACATCCTTAAGCCTACCCTTGTCTTGCTTAGTGTTACGTAATCGGATTCAATCCGAAAACATTTGCAAAATAAATTATTTTACAACAGTTTTTAAACAAAGTTCAGGATTTACAAACTTCAGCATAATATCAGTATCCACATACTTATAACTCAAAGGCGCTTGCAGTGCCTTCATATTTCTGGAACCAATTTTCATTGCTTTTAAATAAGCTTTTTTTTGATAAAATGTAAGTGTAATAAAAATTCACAGATTCAATTCCTTTTTGTCAATGCACTAGCTATCAATAGCACTGTTTTCATTAGTAATTAATTTTAGACAAATTATGGCCATTTTGCTTATTTAAACTTCAAAGCTTTAGGAAAGCCAGCTTTCCTGGACCTAAAAATAAGGACTTTGAAGTATCTGTTGAAAACAGACTGCAATATACAACTGTATAATCAGTTGCAGAAAATACTATAATATGTTCCCTGCCTTTACAAAGCAATGATTTGTTGGTGATATGCATTAGTAACCCAAAAAGTGAAATGAAATATCTTCTCCACATAAATTAGAAATGTTCCTTTTATTTTAAATATCTTGAGGGGAAATTTAATATTTTTGCTCTCATCTTATAAAATGTTTAACTTCATAATTTTTTCTACAATGTAAAAATTATCCTTTTATATGCAAAATATAACATTGAAGAAATGCTTTGCATATTTAATGCAGCCAGCAGAAAAAGGAAATCTAAGGCTCTTTTACCACCTACAAAAAGTTAAAACATTTATGATGTTCAGACTATGCTTTCTTGAATTTTCAGTATACTTACTTCCTCCTAATTTAAACTTTCTGAATTGTAAAGAAACCCAGCCATGACCACTGAGTTGGACAGAAGTGCTTCTGAATTCCTAACCCAAGTAACCCATTTTATTAATGAAGCTTGTCAATACTGCTGTACATTACACAGAATATATTTTAAAAGTCTAAGTAGTCATTGACACTTTATATAAAAACTGAGATAAACATTCAATTCAGAAACACTCTTGCCAATATTTTCCTGTATGCTCTTGTGCTTACTGGGGAATTAACCATAAAACGGGATCACTGTTCTAAGAAATGTTCTGCCCCTGTTTTGTACTACTTGAAATCACATACTAATATCGCTATGGCATCTAATCACATCATCACAGAGGATTATTATTTTCATTTTGAGCCGCTTGCAGCACATTTTCAAACAATAAAGATGCAAATATCCATACTGATAGAGATAGAAAAAACAGAGAAAATATATAATACATAATCAGAACTGTCCAAGGTATAACTTGATATGCAAGACTAACCCCAGGTGGGCTTACATAGCTTCATTTTGTGAAGTATCAGAGTAGATAGTTTGCATAGACTAGCCTGAAATGAGGTCAAGTCACCATGGTACCCTCATGCAGAAATACAACCTTCTGATTTCCTGGGTCAGGCAATTGGAGAGAAACAGCTATCTATCAAAAGGGTAGTAAATTGAGGCAAGCCCTTAAATAAGTTCCAGGCAAATACTGCTGTGGCAGAAATAGGGGACCGAATGTTACAAACTTTGTCCCCCCCCACTGCAGGTCACTTTTTACCACTTTTTCCAGTGATGGAAATTGCTGCCATCATCAAATCAAGAATGACCAAAGGGCTATCTGGCCAGTACCCTGTCGTCCAACAGTGGTCAATGCTAGACGCTTCAAAGGGAATGAACAGAAGAGACAATCATCAAGTGATCCATCCCCTAGCACCCATTCCCAGCTTCTGGCAAACAATGTTATCTCTTCATCATCAGAAACTTTGACTTTTTAGTGGATTTCTACATTTTCAACATCACTGATCAAACACTTCAGGGAAAAAAAGCCTATTTTAAGTCATCTTTAAAACAAAGCACTCTTGCTTCCTGGAAATGCAAGCACATTCACTGCATATACTCAGCCATTTGAAATGATTGAGACATTTAGACCTAGGGAAGTTCACTGTATAATAAAAGGTAATCAGTGAGCAGAGAGACGGAGTAAGGGATAGCAATCCTTCATCAGAAGTGTGTTCTTCCGGTGCCTAAAAACATACCAACCTGTCAGCTGATAATCAGGCACTAAATGACAGGTCACCTGCAATGCCAAGTCATACCAACTTTGCATAAGAGACAGGACAGAATTAACAGAGAAGCGAGAATATTCTGCTGTTGCTTGATGAGCCAATCAGCAACTGGCCAGAACTTCAAACTGGTTTCATATTGGACATCTGAAAAACAGGAGTAAGGGAAGAGAGTGGAAAGCAGCTCGTGTTCTTGTATTTGAAGACTGGACTTGAAGTCAGGAACTCCTGAATATTCAACCCGGCACTGGCCCCAACAACATCTGTGACACTGAGCAAGCCACTTAACTTCTGTCTCAGATTGCCCATTGCGATAGGAGTGATCCATAAACGAACTATCTACACACATATATAAATGATTAAACAGAATCCAAACACTTATATGGCACTCAAGAATATGAATCACTATTCCTGGGTTTTGAGAGACCCATATAATTTCTTGCTGTGCACTGCAAATGGGTCTCTCTCCATTGTTCTGTTTGGAGCTATTACATGTACCTAAAAATAATAGCAAGTGAATTGTTAATGTGAACTGAACATTTTGTTCACAATTCCACTGTCACTCTTGTAGTACTTTTTACTTTCACGCCAATACTGTTGTACCAGGAGCTTTTTTTCTGTTGTCGTTGAGCAGTAACTGCCTTCCAGGCTGCCATTGTGTTAACAGATATCAAATTAAATTGTTCTTTACTCTCTGGACCCATTAGAGTAAAAATCTAAAGAATAATGAAGTGCTCCATTAGTAATTTGTACCCAGTGTTTAATGTCTTGCTTCATTTTTTAGCCAAAAATCTCTGACAACTCAGGGAGAGCTAATAAATTCACTCAGATATCTCCCTTTCCTCTAGTTCCCTGCCAGAATTCATCTGAGTCTCTAACATCTCACAGAAAATTTATATATACAAAAATAAGGTCTCATAGGTAAAGGGAATGGTTCTTTTTTTCAGTGACACAAATTGAGACTATTGCTCATTATCTATATTACAGTTTCTGTTCTTATAATACATTCCCATTTTTAATCTTGACCAGTTCTTATTCCCATTAGCTTCCTTATTGTTCCTAATGTATTCTCAAAACATGATATATGAATGGTTGTTTTTAAAAGTGCTCTGATACTCTCAAAGTATGTATTCATTTTCAGACAAATGAAATTCTTCCATTTACATTTTAATCACAAAAACCTAATTCAGTTTTGGACAGGGACATATAATTTGAGGTCCACTGAATCCTGCAGATCAGCATTCTATCTACTACACTACCTTTCAAATGAATCTCAGTTTTATTAACTTAAAATGCACAGACACTTTATAAAAAGTCACATTTATTCTGCAGTGCACGAAAGCACACAGGAGAGTTGCAACATTTACAATGCAGCTTGTACAACCTCATTTAGCTGATAAGGATTTGTACATAATCTTTGGTCACACACTGGTAGACAGCAAGAATCTATACCTTTATACTAAGAAAAGATGAAAATGAAAACCTGAACCATTAATTATGCAGGATACAGACAGTAGAGGCAAATGTTTAAATAACTGTTTTCCAGTGCCAATCAATAATCAGTACAGTACTACTCAAATTACGTAAAAACTTAATAGAATCAGGCATAATTTTGAATGCTGTCTTACTATCGGAGCTTTATATAAGAAACTGTCCCAGAATCACAAAATACACCATATGATCTATGAACCCCAAGATATTAAAAAGGAAATTTTACATAAATTAAAAAGGTTGCTTTAAGACAAGGTCCACTATGCATGCATCAAAACTGAGGCTGTTTCTAAATACAATATTATGATTTCTACAGATAGCAACTTATATCTGGTCAGGTCACCAAACCAACACAGGCAAAAAGAAACAACAGCTAATTCAGTAAATTGAATATGGAACACTGTTGCTGTTTAAAAAGTCTATGGGCACGCTAGTGAGAGAGGAAATCAACCAACTAGCAAACAGATCCTCCACCTGTAGATAAAGGTGATAGTCACAAGTCTATATTTACTGAACATCTTTTGTTCTCTGAATCAGCATACAATGGGATTAACAATGTAAACTAAATCTGTCCTTAGAAATAAATGTTTATGTATATAAAGAACTTGCCAGCTGTCTACACTGGCCGCTTGAATTTGCGCAAGAGCACTGACTTTGTAATGTACAAAATCAGTGCTTCTTGCGCAAATACAATGACGCTCCCGCTCGGGCAAAAGCCCTCTTGCGCAAAAGCATTTGGGCAAGAGGGCCAGTGTAGACAACCCAGAACTGTTTTGCACAAAAAAGCCCCGATGGCTAAAATGGCGATCGGGGCTGTCTTGCGCAAAACCGTGTCTAGATCGGCACAGATGCTTTTGCGCAAAAGCATCCATGCCAATCTAGACATTCTTTTCCGCAAATGCTTTTAATGGAAAAACTTTTCCGTTAAAAGCATTTGTGGAAAATCATGCCAATCTAGACGTAGCCTATATGTTCAGCATTTTGTCCAGTCTATCTTTTTGTTTAATGGATCAAGCAATCGGGGTATCTACCAACACTTCCCATGCAAGAGCCTAGTAAATTCCACTGTTAGAAAATATTTCCCAATATTCTGTCTGAAGTTTCTTCCATTTAATTTCATTCCATAACTCCAACTCTCTAATCTAACAATCTAATTTTTAATTCATAGACACACAGAATACTAGAACTGAAAGGGACTTTAAGAGGCCATCAAATCCAGTCCCCTGCCCTCACAACAGGACAAAGCACCATCTAGATCAGGGGCTGGTAACCTTTTCAAGCCAAAGAGCCAAACTACATCAACTGAATAACTATTAATGGATCAGTGGATAATTACCAATTTCATGCTTATATCGCCAACCCCCACATTTTGTTAAAGAACTGAGTGTAAAAAAGATGACAGTACAGATAAACTGGTTCAGCAGATGGTTAGAAGCTTGCTTCTTCAGCAGAGCATATTAAAGAAGTGGATTTGCTGGAGCAGTTCCTTAGGGTATATGCTCAAAGCTGGGAAGTATATGCTTGAAGCTACAAAAAGAGAGATTGGGTTGCCTGAGGGAACAATACACTCAGGCAACTGAAGGCGTGGTCAGACACTCAGCAGGAGTTTGGTTAAGTAACCACAAACTGTACTAAATAATGAGCTGGCTTAAACAAAATGACAGCCTTAAAAAAGCAAAGAAATGGACAATTCACAATGACAGCCAACCCTCTAAAAAAAGGAAAGGAGATGATATAAAGAAAATATGCAGGGAACAGCTACTCCAGCCTGACACAGGGTGGGAGAGAAATGAGTATATAAGAAGACTGTGGTTATGAAGAACATGTTTTTTATAAAACTCCTAAGTATTCTTCATGACATGTATTTCGCAAGTCGTTTGGTAACAGAATAAAATGGAGGTTAAACAAGATTTTCTGTTGACCCAATGTTTTGCAAGGATAATATTACCAAACTCGTTATGCCAGAAGAAAGGAGTAAACAAGGTTATGTATGTAAAACATACATTAGAAAGTAGATTAGTATTAATCATTATTATAGATCACAGAATACTAGAACTGGAAGGATTCTAAACCTTGAGAGGCCATCAAGTCCAGTCCCCTGCGCTCACAGCTGGGCCAAGCACATCTAGATCAGTGGTTCCTAATCTTTTTTATACTGCGGACCAGCAAACCCATTCACAAACTTTGGGCAGACCGGTAACATTTTATTTGCATATTTGATAATGTATATGCAAATAAAATGTTACAGGTCAGCCAAAAGCCCCAGTCCCGAGCAGACGCAAACAGCTGGCTTCAGGTCTAGCAGGCCCCAGTGGTGGGCGGCTGCTGCAGATGAAGCTGTCTGTTCGCAGCGACTCTGGGTCCGGGGTACACCCCAGCCCCAGAGCCCCCCAGTGCCAGTCCTAACTGCTATAGCCCACCACCCTGTACTAACTGCCCCCAGCACCGGCCACTGACCCCACAGTCCTCTGCACCCAGTCCCTCCCAATGCCAGCCTCCTGCCCCTTAGAGCCCCCCACCACCAGATCCCCAGTGCCAGCCTCCTGTTTCCAGAGCCCCACTGCACCCATCCACCCGACCCTCCCCCAGTGCCAGCCCCCAATATTAGCCCCATCCCCAGAGCCCCCCAGTGCCTTTCCTGCCCCCCTCACCTAGCCCTGCACTGCCTTCCAGACACCAGCTGAGCACCGCTGCCTGGGTCACAGCTCCTCTAAGGCTGCTGTGCCGGGCTCCACACAGCCCTCCTGTCATGCAGCAAATTGCTCTTCCCCATCCAAGAGGAAATTTCGCTCCTGCCTAGCACTGGATGGCTCAGAGGCGGGGTAGGACACGCCTCTCCCAACAGCTGCGGCAGGAGAGGAGGCACTGGGCGATGTACCCCAGTCCCGGCCTCCATAGCCGCTGCGGCCTGGCAGCCGGTAGTTCGCAGCCCAGCGGTTGGGAACCACTGATCTAAATCATCCGTGACAGATGTTTGTCTGACCTCCATTTAAATAGCTCCAGTGATGGAGATGACACACTCGGCAGTTTACTCCAGTGTTTAACCACCCTGAAAGGAAGTTTTACTTAATATCCAACGTAAACCTCCCATGTTGAAATTTAAGCCCATTGCTTCTTGTCCTATCATCAGAGGTTAAGGAGAATAATTTTCTTCCTCCTCCATATAATATCCTTTTAGGTACTTCAAAGCTGTTACGTCCACTCTCAGTCTTCTCTTTTCCAAACAAAAAAAAAAATCCAGTTCTTTCCGTCTTCCCTCATAGTCATGTTTTCTAGACCTTTAATCATTTTGTTGTTGTTCTCTGGATCTTCCCCAATTTCATCATGTCTTTCCTGAAATGTGGTGCCCAGAACTGGACATAATACTCTAGTTGAGGCCTAATCAGCGCAGTAGAGCAGAAGAATGACTTCTCATATCTTGATTTCAAATTTGTGTACATGCTTCCCAGAATCATATTTGGGTTTTTTTTGCAACAGTGTCAGAGGCTGCGTCTAGATTACTTCCCTCTTTCAACAGGGGGATGTAAATTAGACACCTCGAAATTGCAAATGAAGCGGGGATTTGAATTTCCCATGCTTCATTTGCATATTTTCGTCATTGCGCTCTTTCGAAAAAGTACTACTTAAAAAGTAAAACCGTGGTCTAGACAAAGTTCTTTTGAAAATAGAAGCCTTTTACAGGATCTTTCGAAAAAGGCTTCTGTTTTCAAAAGAACCGCGTCTAGACCACGGTTTTACTTTTTAAATGGCACTTTTTCAAAAGAGCGCCATGACGTGAATATGCAAATGAAGCACGGGAAATTCAAATCCCGGCTTCATTTGCAATTTTGAGGTATCTAATTTGCATTCCTCTGTCGAAAGAGGGATGTAATCTAGATGTACCCACAATGATGATTCATATTTAGCCTGTGATAGCTATCTGGGGTCATAGTGTTTCTGCTGTACTTCTTCCTAGACACTCACCTTCTATTTTATAGGTGTGCAAATGATTGTTCCTTCCTAAGTGGAGCACTTTTTATTTGTCCTTACTGAATTTCATTCTACTTACCTCAGGCCATTTCTCCAGTTTGTCCAGATCATGTTGAATTATAACCCCATCTTCTAAAGCACTTGCAACCCCTCCCAGTTTGGTATCATCCACAAACTTTAAAGTGTGCTCTCTTTGCCATTATCTAAGCTATTGATGAAAATCTTGAACAGAATATCCCAAAACTGATCCCTGCAGAGCTCCTTATTTATGCCCTTTTAGCATGAGTATTTTTATACTAGACTTTACATACTGCTAATCCATCCTAAATCATGAAAGGTGACGTTTGTTTAGGTGAACTGATTGGAAATTAAGGCAGGGGGGAGGAATGACCTTATCCTCAGTCAGTATGAGTACCCAGAAGTCCCCTTCAGTCACCTCTACAGCGGCTTGTCCACTTGGCTTTGTGTCACTCACAAACACTCTGCTAGGTATCTAAAAACAGTCTGAAAAAGTGCTCAGTAAAACAGAAGAGAAAGTAGATGCAGGGCAAAGGTTTCTTTGCCTTTAAATAAAGCTGCAAACGCCAGCACCAACACAGAATCCCACTGTCTTAAAAGCAAAAAGGTCCATCTTCATGGAATTACTTGCAAGATTAGGTTAGATTTCCCAGTGTACATTACCTGACCAAGGCAAAAATATCCAGTAACAACCACTGCTTCCCCATGCCATAACAAATCTAATCACAATATCCATAGAACTGGCATGTATTTGTAAATTAGCCCAGGAGGAATGGGCCAAACGTTTGTTCCCCATTTTATTTTTTTTCAAGGAAACCCATGAAAAATCAGAAGACTTTTCATGCACTGCATGCTTGCAGGGTTCAAGACCCTCTGCACATAATAGAGATGGAGCTCAAGGGCAAATCTGTCATCCACAAGAATCTAATTGAAGTACAGTCTGAAAATCCAAGAAAGGATTAAAGAATTTACATGAAGTCAAGAGGAAAAGTGTGAGAATTCTGTTAGGGACTATAATTTATTTTCAGTACGTCTGTTTGTGGAATGGCTGAGCATGAATTTTATTTGGATCACTATTTGCTTCAAATATTAGTATGCCATTTGAAAATTTTTCTCCATTTTCAAAAATGATGGAAGATTTTATATGGTGGTTACCTTAAAAGCAGCTAATTTTGCTAAGTTTTTGGCAAGTTTTTACAGATGACTCCTGTCATTAAACCATGATTTGACACTTTCAGCGGGTATGAAAAAGGGAGTCCGTCCTGAAAATGTGACAAGATAATACCATGGAAGAGGATTCTCCCATGTAAGGTAGGCCTGAGAATAAGTATTCACAATGCTCTTCAAGGCATAAATGCCTTTGTGCTAGAATGCTGAAGAACTGTCTTAAGCACTTTGTACTAATCCAGTCTTAATTATCCTTGTTTATATTCATTGCTTAAATTTAGTTTCCTATTTCTGAAGACTATTCTGAAAACACTCAATAACCCATAGGACCTAACTCCCACTCCAGAAAAGAGGAAACTTCAATCTTGTAGGCTGGCAGTGGAGTGAGTCCCATTGAATTCTGTTACAGAATGGTCTCTGGGGTGTTTTTTCAGAGCTCTTTATAAATACTGCTCCACAAGGAGTGGGCCTGCATTCTCTTGTATAGGGACACAGAGGACAATTAAGATCCATGTCTTCTTTTTCCCAAAGGACCTGATAAGATAGCAGCTCTGTAAGCAAGAACCACTGCATAATTTATTAAGAGTGTAAGAGAAAGAAAAGTTAGAAATCAGGCTGTAAAATTTACTGTAACACCTGTAAAAAATAAATTACCAACAGAAAGTTAAATTGTAAGACATGTTTTGTAGTTTCCTTTTATTGGGAAAACCATGCCAATATTGTTTCTAAAACCAGGAGCTATTACAAAAGGCATGCCCTAGTACTATATACTGCTCCTTTAAAATAAAGTTTTACAGAGGAATGTGTTTGTTCCTGAAGATATCAAAGACAGTAGCACCCATATTCAGTTAAATGATTTCTCAATTTCAATACAGTAATGACGACCACTGCACTCAGTTTTGGCAACAAGGAAAAGTTCCATGATTGTTGTATAGCACATAACACCCATCCTACACAGTCCTTGCTTCCTTATATATGAAATGTAAAAATTAAGCCCCCAATTCAGCAAATATTTTAGAATATACTTAACTTTACTACCTGCATAATAAAATCAGTGGGTTTTAGTAGTTAAAGGTTATACATAAATGACTGAAAAATTGAGGCCGACATACATTTTTTCACAAAGCAGAAGCTAAATGGGAGAGGGGGGGATGGAGAATCATGGAAGAAATGCACTAAACATTTATAATCACTGTTCTTTATTTCTACTACAGTAACACGCAGCAGCCCTGATCAATATTGAAGCCACATTGTGCAAGACACTGAACATACGCATTTGAAGACAGTGCCCTTGACTCAGTGTTTGCAATCTAAATTACTCACTCTTATTATAAGTGTCTATTTCTTGAGCAAACATTTCAGTATTAGCCTTCATGGAAAAAAACATCAAATCCCATTTTATCATTGTAATATTTTATAGGAATTTAATCAACACATGATACAAATGAAAGAGAACCCCTGCCAGTGTGTTCTCCACAACGGTTCTTTTACTCTGAAATGTACTTCCCCCTGTGGTCTGCCTGGATCTATTATTAAGGACATACTGCAAAGTCCATCTTTTCTTACAAGCATTAGGAAAGTTGGGGGCTCACACTGAAAGAGTTAGATATTAGGAGATCATTTAGTCAGGGTTTGGTATTATATGATATTATGGGGGTAAAGAAATTGGATGTTTATGGAAATCTTCATCTGAAATTAGTTAACTTCAAAATTGATTAATTCAAATATTGCATTAATATTGTTTTACATTCTAAGGAAGTTTGTTCTTAAATTTTGGGAATTGACTGGAGTTCTGGGTAGGTATTAACAATCAAAAATAAATATAAATCAATTTAATGTACAGACATAATGACCTTGTTTAATAAGCTATCTGCCAAAATCATGTTGGTGAAAACTGAATTTAGTGCATAGAGACCACTTCACAAAAGCCATTAATTCTGAATGCAACTGCACCAAATAAATATATTTAATTCAGTAAAAGGTTATAGTAGGGAGAACAAAGAAAATTCAGACTCAATAAAATCATAAGGACATATAAACCATGGAAACTCCAACTCCTATCTGTTTTATGCCAGTTTTGTACCACTGGCTTTATGTTGTTTTAATCAGGTGTAAGTTCACTAAAGCAAGCTCCCATTTAGGGATGTTAAATTTAGATTAATCCACTAATCAAACAGTCGATGCAATTTGCATCAACTATTCAGTCAGTCAATAAGGGCACCTCCGCCTTTGAAATGTAGCAAAAGCCCCGTTGGCTCTTGCTACATATCAAAGGCGGAAGCGCCACTGGCCCCCTACTCCCCCCTTCGGCCAACCGCTTTGCTTTTGAAATGTGGGGCTCTTGTACATTTCAAAAGCAGGGAGCTTGCGGTTAGCAGGGACAGCTTGAGTCCCCCACTAGCCCCATGTTCCCTGTGGCGCTCCTGCTTTTCAAACATAGCAAGAGCCCTGCTTTTGCTACATTTCAAAGGTGGAATTGCTTCCAGTTCCCTGCTGTGCCCATGCCCCTGCCCTCCCACAGAGTTGGTGCTGGCGGGAGGCTGCAAGGGGGGAGCAGCTAGTTGAGTCACTAGTCGATGATCCGATAAGCATAAGCTTATTGGATAGTGACTAGACACTTACATCTCTATTCCCATTCAAGCCCAAAAGCTGTATCCTATATGTTAATATGAGTAAAACACCACAATATTAGGGATGTTAAATTGCAATTAGTTGATTAAGGGGTGGGGTGAGGGGCACTCACAACCTCCAATGCGGCTCTGCAGTTTAAATGTAGTAAGAGCCCTGCAGCTCTTGCTATATTTAAAAGGCAGAACCACAGCAGTCGGGGATGCAGCACGAGCAGGGACTGCTTTAGTCTCCACTCGCATCGGCTTCTACACTGAGCCTCTGCTTTTTAAATATAGTGAGAACCCAGCGACTCTTACTACATTTAAAAGGCAGAGCTGCAGTGTGCTGCATCTTTGCCGCCTTTGTACCCCTCCCCCCGCAGCATGGCTCCTGCTTCCTCCCCCTTGCTGCCTCTGATATAGAGGCAGCGGGGGGAGGGGGGAATGCAAGTAGTTGACTCGACTACCCAATAAGCCTAGGCTTACCGGGTAGTCAACTATTCTACTATTCTTTTACATCCCTACACAGTATACCATGTCTGTGTTACCAAGCCCAGGATAGCCGTGTCAAATCTATAGATGAATTCCAGTTCTGCATAGTCTCTCTGTAATTGGTTAGTGAAATTCCTTTGTAGAAGAATGGCTACTTTTAAATCCATCCTAGAGAGTGACCAAGCAGGTTAAAATGTTCTCCTAAAGCACTATGTGTGTTACCATTTTTTATGTCTAAATTTGTGTCTATTTATCCTTTTCTTAGAGACTGTGAGGTTTGGCCCATATACATGGCAGAGGGGCACTGCTGGCACTTGATGGTATAGATCACAAATACATTAACTGGTTGGCACATTAGAAAGCCAATTTCTCCCATCTCTAGCATCTGCATTTCCACATCAAAATCTATGTATAGGACACATGTAGCCCACTTAATGAGCCTCATTAACACAGGTCCTACTATTGACAGGTACTACTACTGCTATTATATGAATCTCTTGGTTTCCACTCCAATTCATCTGATGAAATGGGTTTTACTCACAAAAGCTCATGATTCTGTATATTTTGGTTCATTTCTAAGATGCCACAGGACTACTCATTGTTTTTAAAGTTACAGACTAACGCAGCTACCCCTCTGAGGTTGGTTTTTTGTTTTTGTTTTTGTTTGTTTTTGCCAGTAAGTGATATTCAAGATCAACACCAGACTTTATCTAAAATAAAACTCACATAATACTGTACTATCAGGAATGACACCTGCAGAGCAGAACATGACTAGACACATGCTTTGTTAGCTCTAGAGGGCATTGCTGCTGGGAAAATACTTATGCTCCAAAGCATGGACCAAAGTAAATACTAATGCAGCTGCTGACATGATACAAAGGAAAAATAAAGTGGTTGCTGCCAATGATACTGCGTCTACAATGCACGTCTAATTTTATCCCCATGATTACTACACTATCAGCCTGACGCTGAAGTTCTGGCAAATACCAAACTCCCATTAACTTATATGGAAGATTACCTAATTTACAGAATTATCAATTTACAGGGGCTTATCAATTGTTTCACAAAGCCACTAATAATCAAAAAAATAGGAAAAGGAGGTCAATTATTGACTCTCTCAGGTAAACTAACTCGTTCTTGACATCCCAGACCTAATCATTGACTTAATTATTCAAGTGCAACTCCCACAAAAGCTTGCAGGATTTGTACTCCCATAACAAAAGACACCAAGAGCAAAACTGGGCTTCTTGTTTTATTCTACCACCCAAGGCATGATAACATTACTAGATATAGAATGTCTTTCCTATTATAGTGTTTAAATAATGTATTAATGTTTTATGCTGAGTTTTTCTACTGTTAAAAACAGTTAATAATAGAATTAATTAAAGCTTAACTTCTTTGGATTCTGCCCCACTGTCAAATAGTAATTGGCAAGACAATAAGCAGCATTATACACTTTACATTTGCATTGAGAAAACTAGGAGTGGGGGACCTACAAGGGAAGACCTGCAGATGAAATAATGAAGCAAAACTAAAAGACTACTGGAGAAACCACCAGGAAATAGTTATCCGCAATGTTCCCTCAAATCTTTTCCATTCATGTGCAGATTTTTCCATCCATGTGCGGAATAATTTATATGTACACTGAATAGTTATGTAAAATCCCATTTAATTAGTTAATCAGTTAAATGTTAAGTTTAACCAGTTAACTGATTAAATGGGGGCACCCAGCAGCCAATGCACTGTAGGCATGCGGTGCTCCAGCCCAGGTGCTCCCAGCTCACACTAGGCTACCATCAGCACTACACGCAGTTCACTTTTTTCATTGTATTCCTTTGGTATATATGGTCATGCCAATTCTCTTCCAGAATTTGATCTCAGGAAGTGGGTCTGGCCCATGAAAGCTCATCACCTAATAAACCTTCTTATTAGTCTTTAAAGTGCTGCATGGTCCTTTCTTTTGTTTCAGCAAGATCAGACTAACATGGCTACATCTCTATTACTATTCTACTATAAAACTAGACAGACTGCTTTCCATTTGCTGATTTTTGATATTTCAACAGTATGATTATGCTGGTTTATTGCAACAGTGTGGGCATTTCCTACAGAGTCCAAAGGGGCTTTTCCACCAATGTATGTAATCCTCCTTTCTGAGGTGGTAGCTAGGTCAACAGAAGAATTCTTGTTGACCTTGCCATGTCTACATGGGGCAAGGAGGCGAGGTCAGCTTAATTACAAGACTCAGAAGTGGGAATTTTCCCAACCCTAACCAGCCTTGTTAATTTTGACCTAACTATAGGCCTTAAGATATGATTCTGCAACTTGTTACGCATATGGGAATAAAGGATTATAAAAGGGCAAAAAGATTAAGGATCAGAAATCTAAGTTTGATTGTTTTCTTTCGGGAAATACAATGCCAGGGAATATTTAAACTGTTAATGCACTCCTAAACAAATTAAACTCTGGAGTAAACCACAGTTCATAAACAAAACAGGAAGACATTTCCCTGCTAACTGGAGGTACCCAGTTTTATATATTTTTGACATAATTTGGCACACAGCTCACTTGCTGGAAGGGCATAACCCTAACCATGCCATAGCCTTAGAACAGGGGTCACCAACCAGTCGATCGGGATCTACCGGTAGATCTTGGAGCATCTGACAGGTGATCCTGACTGGTTTGGCTAGGAGGCTATCAAGCTCTGGCACTTCAGCTGCTCTCCTACCCCTGCCCAGAGCCGCCCTGGGGAGCTTCCTGTGCAGAGTGGGGAGACAGAGGCAGGGGGTCCCCCTCTCCTGTACCCCATCTTCACAGAGCGCGGCGGGCAGGGGCTCAGCAATGGGGCGGAGCAGGAGTATTGGGGTCTGAGGTAGATCTGGACTTAGAAAGAAGCCCCAGCCCACGCACGCTGCCCAGGGCTGACTGGCCGCAGGAGAGGGGCGCCTGGGAGAAGACGGCTCCTGGGCGCTGTCACAAACTGTGGGGAGCCGCCTGGGCCCGCTGGGGGGCCGTGTGGAGGGGACTTTGGGGGAGGGGCTCGAGGGCTGTGGGGCGCCGTGGGAGGGGAAGGAGGAGCTGCTCCCCCCCCGAGCGAGAGAGAGGGGCAGGGCGGGGTCCCGCTCACGGATCAGCCCCCCGTGACCGGCGCTGCCCGGGGCGGGCGGAGGGCGCCTGCGCACTCACCGGGACGCGGCCCCTCAGCAGGGCGGAGCGGCGGACCAGCTCCCGCACCGCGCTCCCCGCCTGAGCGGCCATGGGAGACGCCATCTTAGCCGGGCCACGTGGGCTGCCTCGAGCTGGGGGAGGAGCCGCCGCTGGGGG
>JANRFK010004440.1:40578222-40603381 GCA_030068395.1 Apalone spinifera | reverse complement strand
TGCGCAAGAGAGTTTTTCTTGCACAAGAAGGGGCAGTGTAGACAGCTCCTTCTGACTCAAGAGCCTCTTCTGCAAAAATGGCAGCTCATTAGATATGCAAATGAGACTCAGCGATATTCCACGCTTAGCCTCATTTGCATATTTCTGGCGCAACATCGCGCCAGTGTAGACATAGCCTAGGTGTGTGGGTTACACTGGCTCTTTAGCGCAAGCTAAAGCAGCTAATGCTTTTTAGGATCTGGAGCTGATTCCTTGCTTATCCAAAAACTTTCAGGACTGGGGCCTAAATAAATAAATCTCAGCATTGAGTAAATATTGGGTAAGTAAATAAGTAAAAACAATTAATTGGAAGTATTTTATAGGCTAATGTATGTTGAATAATTTGTTCAAGCAATATATTTCAGTGAGCTCATTTAAATCTGAGGTTTCCAGCTTTGTTGTAGTTTCTTTGGGAGTTGACAGTTGCCCTTTGAAAATATCTGTTGTTGTCACTCTTTCCAAATGAAGCATTGACCTCACATTTTATCCCAGAATGGTTTTATTCTGGCTTTGTTTTCTATTTAATTTTATTTTCAGTTGAATAGTATGAACTTTTTCGGATACCTCTTCAGGATTTATGCGTTAATATTAGGTACCAGATGGAGAGGCTCTTTATCAGATAAGCAATCCTAGGAGAAAGGCCTGAATGTTAACACTGTGGGTGAGGATTGGAGCTATATTTTTTCTTTGACTAAATCTGATTCCATTTGGATGACATGTAGGCGAGAATACTTTTATTTTATTCACTGGTTATATTACTCCCTCAATAAATGACATAAATTCAGTTAAAAAATTGCCTATGATGTGGGAAAAATTCAATAGCAATGTACAGTAGGAACCAATGAACATATATTGCAGTTTACTACTGTGTGGTGTTCAGATAGCTTACTGTTGCAAGACTGCTTTCTAAAGCTTGAGAGCAATATTCTACAAGAGTCTATTTTTGGCAAAGTTGATATTATTTCCATCATGCATTGCTTAACAAAAATGATTAATTCTGGGCGCATTTGTGCACAGGTGTTGACATCCAGGCTAGAGTGCTCAACTGCTGCTCTGCCCTAGACCATGTCCTCTCTGCATCTCTTTCCCTAAGCCTTACCCCTCCCCACCTCTTCCCGCCTCCGCTCTACTCCCTCCCCTGAGCTTCCACCCCTCCTCTGCCCCTTCCCTGCCTCCATTCCACCCCTTTTCCCAAGGCCCTGTCTCCACCCCATCTCTTCTTAGTATGCCTTGCCTCCTTCTCCAAGTATGCCCCGCCTCCTCCTCCAAGTATGCCCCATCCCTGCTCCTCCCCCTCCCTTGCAGAGCTCCTTGAATGCCACAAATCAGCTGTTCGTGGTGTTCTGGCAGTGCTGAGATGGTGGGGGAAGAGTTGGTCAGTGGGGCTACTAGCACAAAGGGGATGCAATGGGGAGGTGGGGCGGGAGACAAAGAGGGGAGCTCAGTGTCAGTGGGTGATTTGCACCCACTAATTTTTTCCCATGTGTACTCCAGTCCTAGAGCACCCAAGGAGCCTGTTCACTCCTGCAGTACTTATTCTGCACTCCTACAAACTTTTTATATGGACTTCAACATCAGCAATACCTTAAGGGGTAAAAGCCCACAGGGGTTAGGGTCAAATACTGGGGTCAGGGAATGGAATCATGATCCCACAGAGACTTTCTGTGTTTCAGAAGGAAGGGTGTGGGATAATTTCCTTTTAAAAGCAATATCCACAGCTATGGCAAATCAGCAGAGTACCACTGAGGTCTGTAGAGCTACCCCTGTGGAGTCCCTGGCTCACTGTTTTTCAAAACAGTTCATGCTATTTTGAATGTTAGATCTCCTGGGGCTAACCAAAAACCTATTCTTGGTCTAACCTATAAATATGTGTCATCCTTATATAGAATATATCTCAAAGCACTCTCCCAGACTGTCTGAGAGAGTTGCTGAGTGAGCTATCCTTTTTCAGGCCATTTGTAACCAAGCTGATCTAGACAGGGCTAGATTAAGACATAGGCCCTTTAGAATCAAAGAACACTAGAACTAGAAAGGACCTCAAGAGGTCATCAAGTCCAGTTCCCTGCCCTCATGGCAGGACCAAGCATTGTCTAGACCATCCCTGTCAGGTTTCTGTCCAACCTGCTCTTAAATATCTCCAGAGATAGAGATTCCACAACTGCCCTAGGGAACTTATTCCAGTGTTTAACCAGCCTGACAATTAGGAAGTTTTTCCTAATGTCCAACCTAAACCTCCCTTGCTGCAGTTTTAGCCCATTGCTTCTTGTCCTATCCTCAGAGGCTAAGGAGAACAATTTTTCTCCCTCCTCCTTGTGACACCCTTTTATATACCTGAAAACTGCTATCATGTCTCCTCTCGGACTTCTCCTTTCCAAACTAAACAAGCCCAATTCTTTCAGTCTTCCTTCATAGGTTATATTCTCTACAACTTTAATCATTCTTGTTGCTCTTCTGTGGACCTTCTCCAATTTCTCCACATCTTTCTTGAAATGTGGTGCCCAGAACTGGACATAATACTCCAACTGAGGTCTAATCAATGCAGAGTAGAGAGGAGGAACGACTTCTCATCTCTTGCTCACAACACTGCTGTTAATGTATCCCAGAATCATATTTGCTTTTTTTGCAACAGCGTCACACTGTTGACTCATATTTAGCTTGTGGTCCACTATGACCCCTAGATCCCTTTCAGTAGTACTCCTTCCTAAGTAGAGTATTTTGCATTTCTCCTTATTAAATTTCATCCTATTTACCTGAGGTGCATAATCACATCCGGGCGCTATTTCAAAATACCCTATTTTGAAAAAAGAAATGCTGTCTAGATGCGGTTATTTCGAAAGAAAACCCTTCTCATTATAAAATGAGGTTTAAGGGTAATTTCGAAAGAAGGGTTTTCTTTAGAAATAACTGCATCTAGACAGCATTTCTTTTTTCAGGCCATTTGTTTCATTTCTAGACAGCGTTTCTTTTTTCAAAATAGGGTATTTCAGAATAGTGCCCGGATGTGATTATGCAAATGAAACATGGGAAATTCAAATCCGCGCTTCATTTGCAATTTCGTTCACCTGCAGCTGCATTCCTCTCAGGAGAGAAGAATGAAGTGTAGACATACCCTAGGAACTGAGGATTGGGCTGTGGGTGGGGAGATCACTTGAAGCCTCCTCCTGCTGCCTCCAGAGCAGAGATGCATATGGAGTTTCCTGAGGGTCCCAGCAAGGTTGTCCGCAAGCTGGATCCTGTGGCTTGGTAGGCTGGATCTGGCCCACAAGAGGTATCTTGCCCACCCCTGGGTTAGACGCAGGAGGCACATGTTGGGGCTGGGAATCAGGGCTGCTACATGCACACTGCAGAGATTCTGGGTGGCATTGCTGCTCATGCGCAGCAGGGGACAGGCTATCATAGCAACAGGCAGCCCTCTTGTTCAGTTACGCTGAGGGTTGCTCTGGGCCATGAAGCACCGCAGAATAGGAAGGACACAAAGGTTGTTCCTCCAAGGCTGCAAATTATGTGGAACTCTGGTTCATGAGAGAATCTTACTCAATAGCCGTAAGAGTTGTGTCCATACTTCTCAATGGGTTGTTAACAACAAAACCCACTATTCTGGTGCCTCTGCCACTCTGCCCCTTAAAATAGATGTGCCCAGCTGTGCAGGTGAGTACTCACAAAGGCCCTGCTGTCATTATGGATACACAGGGGAGCTTTGTTTTCTCTCCTGCTCCTCCCAAAGGGAGGGAGACTCTGCTCCTAGGGTTGGTAAGACTCTCTCCAGGAGGCCAAGGTAGTTCCTTTTCCTACCGCTATATTATGGGGGAGACAAAGTCATGGGTGGGCACATCACAAATCTGTTTCCCATGGATTTGTGCCAGAAAACTGGATTTCCCAAATATTAGTAGAAATTGAGAGAGGGACAGATTTGTCAGAGACAACGTATTTAAAAATATGAATGAATATTCATGGAAATGTAGGTTCACATTATTTAGGGTGATATTAGTGTACTTCTGTGTTATTAGTGTACGTAGTGTATTAGGTGGTTCTGGGGAAAGTAATAAATAATAATAAGCATTTATTCCCTCACCTTTAATCTCAGCAATACAAGGTCTGTGCTTAGACAGGCTGTTTTGTTGCCCATTGTCACCTGCATCTATTTATCTAACAAATGTTATTACTTTAGTCTGTCACAGCCCGTGGTTCCATTTCCTGTCTACTTACGATGTGACTTACAGCACCATCACAGGACTGTTTAATAGATAGCTCAACATCATTTCTCACTCCCTATTTCATGCAGTATGAGGAACACATTTTTGATCCATTTCCTTTGTGAGGGACGGTCCATGTGCTGGAGCCATATCTCATTGTCATAAAGATGCACTGGTTGTAAACCTTCCTGTTCTGACTGAATAGGGTGATTGCTCTTCCCCAATGTGTGCCAGCCTATTCTACTTCATCTCTTGATTTATTTTCATCTGGTTTCCATCTGACCTGAGCACATCTACTCTGTCTCTTGTGCAATAACGGTCCCATCTGTACAGATATGCTTGTGTTTTGCTGTTGATCTTGATCTTGATTTTACTCAGTTCATCTTTACTCCCACATGCGGGATTTCATGGTTGAATGTCTTGGGGATTCAATTTTCTTGGACCGTATTTGAAATTTCATTGGAGATACTGCAGCCTGGATGTAATTGCAGTTTTTCTCAAGATCTCTCAGTTTAAACCCCATTTGAATATGCTTCCAAGGGAAATCCTGACAGTATTATACTCAATTATATCAGGAGTTTCAGAAGAACTTGCTATTGTAAGATAGCTTCCTAGTGTGTCACAAAAGAAGAGTTGGAAACATTATAGAAATCAAAATTATATCAGGGATGTTAAGAAGCGGGTATTTCACTAATCGCGTAGTTGATAATATTTTTATTGACTACACGATTAGTTGACAAGGGACGGCACTCAGGTCCAGGAGCTACCCCCACTGCAGCTCGGCAATTTAAACGTAGTAAGAGCCGGGTTGTCCCCTGCAGACTGGGGCTGCTCCACAGGATACGGAACATGAAGGAACCTCTGCCTGTGGCAAGCCTGGGCCTGCCGCAGTCAGAGACTGCTTTGCGACACCCTCCCCTCCCCAATGCTGCCTCTGACAGATGCAGCAGCCCGGGGGGGAGGAGGGAGCACCACAGAGATGGTGCTGGGGGGAACCGGCTTTTAAGTAGCTCCTCCCAGCACTGACTCCTACTTCCCCCTCCTTTGACCCCTCTGATACAGAGGCAGCAAGGGGTGGGTGGTGAAATGCGAGTGAAATGTTGACTCAACTACTCACTTATATCCCTACCCACCAATGGTAGCATTAAACATAATGTAATCTAGATAGTGTTAATCAAGAATGCTGTATGATTAACAAGTCTTTTACTTCTATAATTGCAGCAAAAGCAAAAATATATTTCTGCTCCAGGAGCAGGACTATTCTAATGTTTCTCCATTGAACCTTGTTTTAAACTAGAAGACTTACTCAGCATTGCCTTGGTCATTCAGGGCAGGGGGCTGGCAGAGTGGGGGGTGCAGAAGTCAGGGCAGGGCCTTAGAGTTGTAGGGGGCAGGTCAGGAGGCTAAGGGTGTGAGGGGTGCAAGTGTGAAGATTAGTTTCCATCTGGCAGGATTTTCTCTCCCTCTCTACAGTTGGCAGAGCATCCCCCACCCACAGCCACCAGTTACCTTCTGTTCCACCCCCATCAGCTCCCCTGGCTGCCAGGAGCTTTCTGCCTCTACCCCTAGCCCCCCTGTCCTTCCCAGCCACTAGGGGCTTTCTTTCTCTCCCCAGCCAACCCTGGCCACCAGGGACCTTCTACCTACTCCCCAGCCCCCCCTCCAGCCACCAGGGGCCTCTCCCCAGTGTTGCAGCCAAAGGCTGGGGGTGGGGGAGAAAGGGTTTGGGACAGGGGGGTTACTTACCCAATCTGGTGGCAGGCAAGATGGTAAAACCCAGCCCCACTGACCACTTTCTGATTGGTGCGGCTGCCTCCAGTGTCCACTCTCAGTATCCTGTCCCTCCTTTCTGTGCCTTTTTCATGCTCCTCCTCTCTCTGCCCCCTCCCTTTCTATGTTATGGAAAACAGTCCCATTCCTGGCACTTCCTATTGTGTTAGTACAATTAAACCCTGACCTTGCTTTAAGTTAGGATAAAAGAAAGCTGCATATCAAATGTGGAAGTCCTAGCTCTTATTGTTTAGGAGGAGTTCTCAAAAAAACAGACTCACAGACGGACAGACATTTCTAAACTATATAGCTAGATAATGTACACTAGACATGTTTTGTTGAGCAAAAATCCAGCTATTTAAAAATATATTGTTTCATAGATGTACTTTAAACACTTCTGGATTTTTTTTAACTGAAACCACTGAATGTTGCTTGGGTCCACCTAAAATAATTCTTAAGCATTCAAATGCTGGTGAAAGTAAATTATTTGAGGAGGAAGTGGCACTAAAACAAAACATCCAAGGAAGGAATTGATTCTTCATGCTTTTGTCCAGCACTGCCTCAATCCTAACAGATGCCTCTGGTTGATACTCTAATATAAGTCATGAATGCTAACTTTTGAAATTTATATGTTATTTTGTTTGGCTAATTTGGCGAGAAAATGGTATACATGTACTCTAGCAATGCATGTAGACAGACACCATTTACTGGGTACCACAACTCTATTTCATGCCCAAACTGAAGATGAGAAAAAAAGGAGATGACAGAAGAAAATAAGTTCCTTTAAAGAGATGACTGTGTCAAAGGTTGAAGATGTGGATTGCATACATATACACAGAAATGGGACTGAGGCTGTTTGCTGTGCCTTCCCATCTTGCCATCCACACAAAAAAGTTTTTATTCTGACCAGTTTATGGGTAACAAGCTAAATTAATAATAATGAAAAAATGGAAAGAAATCCTCCAAAGTTTCATCAGCTAATTCATGTTATAGGATCAGTGGGTAAAGCTGTCAAATTGCCAGGACCCAGCTGCGGGTCTGTCAGGTATATGCATTTGACAAAAATAAAAAAAAGAACCTCCCCAACCCCGCTTGCAAAATGTATTTTTAGTAGTGAGGATTAAAAAGAGCCAGTCTTGCGGCAATACAGACTGCAGAAAGTTTAGCTTGTTTGTGGAGAGAACTATACAAATCATAGCAAAGAGAATTATACAAATCATACTGTTTTCTCTAGTGTTATTCAGACTGTGGGAACTTGGGACAAAACTTGTTGATTGGTACTACCTCTACAGTCAGTCTGAAATTAAGTGTAGTGCTGTTGTCTACTGGTCAGAGCAGAGGAGTCTGAACCATGTCTGACTTACTGAGAGATCAGTACATCTATTCCCCTCATAAATACTTACCAAAAATTTTCTTAGGGTACCAACACACTTGACCTAACACTAGAACCAAGAAACATTCTGCCAGATCCTACAGTATCTATCCCTTTAAAACATGCTGGACTCCAGGAGCACTTATGCATTCTGAAATTAAAGGGACTGGAGCAATAGCCTCAGTGGGATCATGCAAAACATTTCTGGGACCCTGAAGACCAGACAGATTCATTTGGTCTCCTGTCCTCAGGAGATGCTTCAGTGGCTTTGGTAGGACCAGGTCTACTGCGTCACCCCTCAAAGCCATGATAGACCAACCTAGATATTTTCTAAAGATCCAGGAAGAGGAAGCAAGTCTGCTATCCATCCTCCAGAGACCATAGGAGAACATGCCACTCATAAAATAAAACTACCAAGGACAGTAAAGCACAGGCATATTTTGTATCCATTCTCAGGAAAGGACTGATGCAAATAATACACTGCAACAAGCTACAGAGAGCAGTGATGAGAAACTAATACAAGTATATGGCCTTCTAGTTGAGGTCTATGTGAATTCTGACTCCCCTCTTTGGATGAGCAGGCAGGATTCTTGTTGGGAAAAGGCAGCTCACCTTAGCCTCCTTGCTGCTGCCTCTTCTATAGATCTACTTGTTGTGGCTGCATTCCAGTTTCCATGTTATTAACAATACCTTGCCACTATTGGTAATAAATCACATAATCTTTCTGAATAGCATCTTAATTCTCCAGGCAAACAGATGTCATATATCCAAATGGTGTGTAGAAGCGAGTACAAGGCATTCCTTTACTTGTGAATGGCAAAGACTGGGGACCCCAGCTTCTCTCAGCTTCTGCAGCCAAAGGGGAGCCAAAACGTATGAATGCCAGACCAGTGAGGGTGCTGAAGGATAGGTACAAAGGAATCAGAGCCCAGCTTTACTGATTTACCAGTTTCACAACCTCTTGCCTTCAGACCATAATAAAGAATAATTTGTAATGAGCCTGCACAAAATCCTTTACATTAAATTCCAGCAGTGGTATAAGTTCTTTTAGCTGAGTGGGAGCTCACTGAGCTTGTAGGCTGAAACACATAGAGCAACTCAAGAACTAAATAAATAGATTCAGGCCTCATGCACACAAAAAGCAATCAACAACTCTGTGTAAAAGACACAAACTACATAAGAGAGCCACTTAACTACATTGCATTAAAAATATCAGGATGGGAAAGAAACATTAAGGTTTCCCACTGAGTTTCAGTGGGACTTAGACTTCTATATCATTAGCTTTTGAAAATCCTTACCACTAGTCTGTTAACACTGTGATAATCACAAACCGTTCAGCACATAACACAATATAGGATCACAAAATTGGCATTCTGATGCACCTGTGTAACAACATCTATGACCATGTACTAATATGAATACTCTGGACAGACAGGGTCCATGTTTGTCATTTATACACAAGAAGTACAGTGTGTGATTAAAGGCGTAGAGATTTGGGTTGCTGCTCAGCCCTTTCACATGTCCTGAAAAATGTTTCACAATCCATGGAGTCCATCTACTTGTTTAAGAGGGTTGCAGAGCAGCTATGGTTTTAGTAGTGAAGCTCTTCAGGTCAGTTAGCTCTGCCTAGTGAGGACTCCCGTGGGCATCATGGAGTTTTCTGCTCTTCTCCTTTCTGTGCTAAGAGGAGGCTGTCAACTACAGTTTTATTTCCTTCCCTTTGTCATTATGAGGAAGTTTTGTTAAAGTGGAGGGCCTTGAAGAGGGCCAGACCCTAGATTAGCCTGATTTCATCTGGAAGCTTCTATAGCTGAATGCCCTCCACCAGGAATGCTTTCCTTCTGATTGTCCCATCCATCACTCTGGTCTTGGAAAGCTGCGCTACAGCAGGTCAAAGATGATTATGTGGCTGCTGACATGGTTGTATCCTGCCTTGCTGCTGTCTTTGGCCATCAGACCAAGGCCTGGATCTGGCAGGAGAAGTCGAATCGGGACAGAGTGATCATGTCATGCAGTGAGGAGTTTGGTGACTAGCAAACTGGGCTCACCACATTGCTTCCACCTTCAGACCATGAGTCCATGAGGAGGCAGTGATTTGAACACATGGTCACCAAAGCTAGAAACTCACCCTGCACCAAGAGTAAGGGGCAAACCTAAAATCGTTTATGTGTATTCAATTAAAAAATAACCCTATAGCAATGTGTCATGAGGGTTTCACAGCTAAATCCTTAAAAAGGCAGGAAATGAGCAAGTTAAGATTGCATGTGAACATTTCAAATCACCTAGGTCAGCGGTTCTCAAACTTTTTGGGCTCCAGAACCCTTTACATGCGTAAAAATTTATGCGGCGCCCCAGCTGTCCACTGATTGTATGCATTGTACCTATCAATGTTTCCAGTTTGTCAACCTTGCGGAGCCCCTGGATATGTCTCGCAGAGCCCTGGGGCTCCACGGAGCACAGTTTGAGAAACACTGACCTAAGTGATTTAGGAGCCTAAGTCCCACTGACTTTCAAGGGATCATGCAGGCGGTGAAAGAAGCAGGTTTTTTTTGCCACAGAGAAGCACCATCCTTTCCTCTAGGAAGTTTGCAGGATGAAGCTGATGTAAAAACATGCTGGAATAAACAGTGTATCAGAAATAGAGGCTGCTTGAGCAAGTGTGTGCTTCTTCATGTACTGTTTGTATGAATGTGCTGCAGGGGAGAAGGACAGGGTGCTTTGAGTGCCTTTCAGGTAAGCCCCTAGGCTATCAGAGGGTGGCAACCTTGGTGAGAGGTTTTGTATGATTTTATAAGCATGCAGGTGCTGTTCTTACAACCACAAGCTGGGATGGCTGGTGGGGGGTGTGGAGTCAGAGTTTGAAGGGCACAGCCAGGCATGGCTGGCAGGAAAGTGGAGCAGGCGTAGAACTTCAAGGGGAAAGGATCAAAATGTGGTTAGGCCTCACTGCCTTGCTGTGTGAGGAGCGCAGAGGAAGTGGGTGTCTCCTCACTGTGTTAAGACAGAGTTTACAGAAATGACTTGCAGGGACTGGCAGACACAGTGAGTGGCAACTCTGATGACATAGCAGCATGTCCCGTGAGGCAACGTGAAAGCTGTTAAAGGCGCTCACTCCTTTCTCACACACCTTGCGGTAGTGAAGAGAATTATTTCCAGTTTACTCTTCAAAAGACTTTCTGTGGAGCTAAGGAGACTCCAAGTAAATACAATCAGGGCAGTTGAAAGGCTGGCTCAATTAAAATTCTATTAACAATGAAAAAGGTTGCCTCATTTTCCCTTTCATGCTCATCTGAGATTTTTACTTGAAAATTAATTAAAAGTGACCTCCTCAAATGGCCACAGGTTTTTTTATTGTGTTAAACATATTTTTCTGAAGCCTTCAACAGCAGCCAGCTGTTTTTCCAGCAATAAACAGTTTGTCTCTTGTGTAGATGCTATGATGCTGTTTTCATGTGGAGTTTCATACTGAACAATAAACTTCTCTGATAATAAGGTCGTCCCGAGAGCACTTGCTGGAGTAGCCTGGACTCTTAGTGTTTTGATGATCAGGAGATCAAGTGAGGGCTTTCCCTTCACCTAGAAGGGTTCCACAGGGAGAAAAAAACTTAGGGTACGGCTAGACTGTGGGGGGTTTTCAGGATACCAGAGGTATCCCGAAAAAACTCCACTGTGTCCAGGAAACACGTTTGATCTTCTGCCTTTTTTTTTTTTTTTTTTTTTTTCAGAAGAGCAAACACGCTCTTTCGGAAGCCTCTGTATTCGTTGTTCTACAAGGAAGAAGGGGGCTTTTGAAAGAGGGGTTTTTTTCCCAACATTTTGGCCCAGTCTAGTCTAGTGAGTTACAGCAAGGGGGCAGATACATTTCAGTTCTATATAAGAACATCAGAATAGCCATACAGGGTCAGACCAAAGGTCCTTCTAGCTCAGTATCCTGTCTGCCAACAACAGCCAATGCCTGGTGCTTCAGAACGAGTAAACAGAAGAGGCAACCATCATGATCCATCCCCTGTCGCTCATTCCCAGCTTCTGGCAAACAGAAGCTAGGGACACCATCCCTGCCCATTCTGGCTAGTAGCCATTGATTAACCTATCCTCCTTGAACGTATTTTGTTCTTATTGGAACCCTGTTGTGGTTTGCGCCTTTCCACCATCTGGCAAAGAGTTCCAAAAGTTGATTGTGAAAAAATAATTTATTTTGTTTGCTTTAAATCTGCTGCCTATCAATTTAAGTGGGTCAGCTTCTTGTGTTATGTTAGTGAAGGAATAAATAACATTTCCTTATCCTATGTTTCCACACCATTCATGATTTTCTAGACCTCTAACATATCCCTCACACTTTAGTCATTTATTTTCCAAACTGAAAAGTCCCAGTCCTGTTAATCTTTCCTCATGTGGAAACTGTTCCTTACCCGTAATCATTTCTGTTGCCCTTTCTGAATGTTTTCCAAATCCAATATTTCTTTTTTTAGATGGAGTGACCAGATCTGCATGCAGTATTCAAGATGTGTGTGTACAATGACGTTATCTGGAGGCAATATGGTATTTTGTCATCTTATCTATTCTTTTCCTAGTGATTCCCAGTATTCTATTAGCTGTTTTAGTTTATAGACTGCCACTGCACATTGATCAGATGTTTGCAAGGAACTATCTGCAATGATTCCAAGATTTCTATCTTGAGTGGTACCAGCTATTTTGTATGTATAGTTAGGATTATATTTTTCCATGTGCATTACTTTGCACTTATCAACACTGAATTCCATCTGCCTTTGTGTTTCCCAGTCACCCAGTTTTGTAAAATCCCATTGTAACTCTTTGAAGTCATCTTTGGATAAGTCCCTATTCACCCATTTTTCAAGAACATTTGTAAGTGTCACAGCAGTCATCCAAATGCAAATCTCAGCAGCAGAACACTCTTTCCTACTCTTCTCCCCACCCCCATCTTTTAAGTAGGGTACCTGGCAATGTTTTTGTGATGATCTAACTATCCTTCAAAGAGGGTTGAAGCCACTACCCATCTGATTTCTGGCTTCAACCCTCTTTGGGCTCCCCATGGCCATGCTAACCTGGCAGTGTGACAAGATAAGCTGTGTCAATCCTGGCCAACCCTTTGGGACTGTTTGCTCTTCTACATAGGAATGTTTCCATTGGAGGAATAGGGCTATGTCCTGATAAGAGATTAGATGAACCCTACTAAAAAGTAGGTATTTCAAGGAGGCCTCCAAACTTCTGTCTGCCCCTTGCTTCCTGGCTGGTTCAGAGCCTTACTCCAGCTTGCAGAGAAGCTGTGCTGTTAGGGATTCCTTAGCCACCAGCCTCCTTTAGATCTCGCTTATGCTGGAGTATAAGATCCAAGACTGCTGCCTTACTCCATGAGTCTGTCCTATTAATACTAATGGGATTGCAGATGGAGTAAAACATTATTCAATGTAACACCAATGGGATTGGGAGCAATCTTTCAGAGCATGGCCTTCCCTATGCAACTTTTTCCCAGTCCATGGAGTCAAGCCCAAAGGAGGCCCCCTGGGAAGAGCTACCTTGGAGTCTGCAAAGGATCGGGATGCTTGCTACATGGTGTCACAACCTCACCAGCTGCGATTTGATAGAACAGGCTCCTGCCAGCTTCAGAAATGGAGGGGAACAATTGAAAGAACAATGAATTTCCTCAGGAAGTAGCTGGAGATCCAGCAAATGGCTTCCTCGCCCTGAGTCCTTCTGATACAAGGCCCCAGCATGGTGGTGGGTGGTGCAATGCTGCTGGAGGAACTGCCTTTCAGATAGGATGTAAAACAGAGACCCTGGGGTACTTGTGCTCAATGGGTATCCGAGAAACTTGCTGTCAGATTAGAGGGGGGAGGAAACCTGACATGCAGGTCATGTCCTCGCTCAGGCAAAGAAGAGCAGCTTCCCTCTCTCTGCACTTCCTAGTGGTATACTTTCTTCTCCACTTTCTTTCCTATGTAGATGTGTAGCATTGCTGTGCTCTGTGTAAACCAAGGTCGCTGCTGTTAAAAGACATGTAAAGAAGTCCCATATTCTTCACCGGCTTTATATAGGTGCTGCACAGCTCCATTACTTATGCTCCTAGAACACTCTGAGATCCTTGGAAAACAGGTTCCGGAGCATTTATTATTCCCCGCGTATTCAGGAAACAGATTGTTTGGAGCTGCAATTAGACATGCACAGGTGGCACAAGGTCTCACCAGCTTTTGACCTTGTTCTTAATGCTCTAATCTCCAGTTAGAAGACGAAGAGCAAAGAGAAGATGGGCCAGAGATGTTCAGTAAGAAGAGTTCGGGAAGAGCTGGATGCCTAAAAAGCAGGTTCCACTGTATTGCCCTTTGGGTTGATCCATCCCCCATCTTTGTTCATGGGCACTCTCTCAGTGACATTTGATAGCTTAGCACTAATATGAGTACAATAGATCGTGTTAACAGGGCCTTAGACACAGAAAAACTCTTAGCATAGGATGTGACTTTGCCACCTTTCATCACATGGGTTCCACTGAACACATTGGGCCTGATTCTCACTTATTCTAAGGCCCCTTTCTGTTAGAGCTGATTTAAAGTTTTTAATCCAGATTGTGTTTCAAAGGGGAAATGATATTTCAGCCAAACTATGTTTTTCACAGGCATCTGCTTTCTATGGAATGTTTTAAGTTGTGTCAAAAATGAAAAAAATGGACAGTCCAATACTTCATTGCCAAGAGTCTTGCCAGTGAAGCTGTGCCCAGCAGGGAATCTGTTCCCAGGCCTGGAGTAAAGGGTATTCTTCCTTCACTACCCTACATCATAGAGTCATAGAATTAGTCTCTGCTTGGTGTTGTTCTTAAATTACTTCACCATGATGGTCATGTAATACATCTTCCTCATTGCTTCTGAATAATAAATCAGAAAACCCCAGAGAGCTTCCAAAGGCGATTATTCTGATTCTTCCCCTTACATTATCTACTAAAGATTTAAAGCATACGGCAGGAGGGCTGCCCAGCAGGGCTGGGAGACCCAGTGCATGGCTGCCTGGCAGGGCCAAGCTTGGGCATGCAGCTGCCATGTGAGCCAGGAGCCCCAGCACACAGTTGCCCAGTGAGTCAGGAACCCCGGTGCACAGCTGCCAGTAGAGCCTGGAGCCCCAGCACATGACTGTCCAGTGGGGTCAGGAGGTGTGGTAGTGACAACTGCTCAGCGGGGCCAGCAGTAGGCAGAGATCCAGCCAGGAAGCTGGCAGGCAGGGCCAGGGCTGGGTGAGGGGGCAGAAATGACTTCCCCTGGTCCTGCAGAATCCATCATCCAAGACCGGTCAAGTCCTGAGGGTGCCAGACCAGGGAGGTCCATCCTGTATATATTTTAGAGAGTTTGTTTGTTCAATAACATCTCGTAAACAATAAGAGCTAGGACCACCAAATTCAGCATACAGATTCCTGTTATTATAATTTAAAGCAATGTAAGGTCTTAGTTGTACCAGGAAAACAGATGTGCCAGGAATGGGATTGCTTCTCATACAACCAAACAAAATGAGACAATCAACAAAACAAGTACAGTCCTCAAAACTGATATAACTGAGCAAATGTTGAGAGAGACTGAACCAAGATGAGCCAGAAAAATAGGATGAACCTGGAATAGGATTGCTTCTCAATAAACCTTACAGAAAAGAGATAAAACAAAGAAATTTGGAGTAGTTCTCTCTTATGGCACAGCTAAATGAATGTTTAAAGTTTAAAAGCTAGAAGAAAATGTTTTTGGAAACCAAATTGACTCTAGCCCTTTTTTGTTAAAATATAATGAATGAGTTTATAGGGATGAAGAAATAAAATACACTTGATAAAATTCCTGAATTATGGACCCAAGCAACACTGGGTAAATCTGCTTGTGTGGTATATTATGGAGACTGTTGTTCCTGGATATGAGCTGATGATAATGGGCCATGGTAATGGGATTGTCCTGGCAAAAATGTTAGGAAAAATTGAACTGCAAAGGAAGTGTTAGCAGTGTGGTTGTTAAGTTCATGTCAGTTGTATGTTGTGTTACAGTAGTTTAGATACTTTGTTGTGATGCACTGAAATGAAATCGGTGCCTAGATATTCACTACAGAACTTTCAGACAAAGGTTTTTCATTTTTTGTATCAAGAATATAAATTAACTTTTCTGAATGAATGAAGCATTTGACATGTTCCATGAGATCAAACCCCCATGTCTGCAGAATGCACAAAGAAGAATCTGCCATATTTACCTTCAATGTATTTAAACCTAGCCTGGTGTTGTAGGTCATTATGGCGACATGTGGTCCAGGACAGTTTAGGGACTAATGCCCAATATCTGAGGGCAACATGATATAGCTCTAATTACATGCTAATTACATGTCATGCTAATTACAGAGTAGCATATACATCAGTTTACACTGTTAAAATATCAACATGAAAAGTGAATTGTTCCTATGTCTATCATCTGCCCCATTGTGCTGTCTTTGAAAGAGATATTTGTCTTTGGTTCCAGTGGGAGCAAGATTTGGTTCCCATAATTAATCACGATATTATATTACTCATAATACTTTACTGGACTAATGCTGAGGAATATCAGGCTACTTTACTTTTTTAAAATGTGATTGCTACTAAAATCAGTGTGTTAATGATCAGTGTAGTTAACGTTCTTGTTGGTGAGAGGAGCATTAATTCTGCACAGATGAATGGCAGTGCGTAGCGTGAATTTAATTAAAGAGAACAGAGATAAGTGCTGTACTGTATGCTGAAGTAATGTTTACTGTACAAATTGATTACTCTAAAGACAGATTGATATTTTCTATTCCATTTAAAGTGAAGATAAGGAATACACAGGATGATATGTATTCATTCTGAACAGATTCAACTTTTTTTTAAGGAGGTAAATAAAATATACTGAGGCCTTATCTCCACTTACTGGGAGATCAATGTTCAGATCACTCTCCCGGCATTGAATTTAGCGGATCTAGTAAGAACTCGCTAAATGAACCACTGATCGCGAACTTTCGAGTCTGGTACTGGAGTTGCATATCTCAGGTCAAACTTCTCGCCTAGTGAGAAACCTGGCCTGAGAATGCTTATAACAGAAATAAAGATAGATCACACCAGATCTTCAGCTGGTATAAATTGGCATATCTCCATGACTTTGCTGGAGATACACTTACTTAGACTAGTTGAGAATCTGACCAATAGCACTTATAAAGATCTTGATATTGTCAGACAACTGTACAAAGAGCTGGACTGTTTCTAGCTATGTACAGTTGATTGATGAACCCTTTAGCCCAGGGCTACTCAACACATGGCCCTCAGGCTGCATGCAGCCCACAGCCCATTTGTTTGCAGCCCGTGGTGCAGTTTGGGTTTACATGGGGGTCAACATGTGGTTCATGGATGGGATCCTTTGAACATGGCATCCACTGGGAACATGCTCCACAACGGCGAGGCATCTCCCAGGCGGGGTGAGCACTGAAAGCGGACGGGCTGGCTGGAATAGATGGATACAGAATGTCAGTGTTTCTTAGCCCCCACGGAAGAGGTGCCAGGAGCGCCGGGGTATTGGGGAAGTGCTGGCTGCTTAGCCTTGTGGGCAGAGGCTGAGAGGTGCTGACTGGCTCACACTGGCCACAGTTGGGTCCAGTGCTGTGGCTTAAGGCTTAATCTTTCAATTCATGCCCGTCAGAGTGAAAGAAGCTATTTGCATATATTTGCATGCATATGCAAGCACACTTAAGCTGCAGCCCTCGGCATGTGCTGTGAGTATCATTGTGTCCCCCGGGGCTTGCAAAGTTGAATAGCCCTGCCTTACCCAGTTTCATTAAGGAAGTGAGGAAAGAGTAATTGGAAAGTTCATGGACTGTTTTGTCCTCTGAAAGAAAGGTTTAGGGCACAGAGAGAGGACAGAGTCATAATACTGTATTGCTTTTTCCATTAGTCAGCACCCATCTTTGCCATTTCTGAAGTGATTGTACAACATTCCCTCCTGTGAATGTACAGCGAGGGAACAATGGCTGTGTGTTTAAGGTACAGAACTCAGCTCTGGGTTTAATTTCTTGGGCAACTCATTGCATCTCTCTGTGCTGAGATCATCCAGCTGTTAGTCCTTCTGAACCTTCCTTTCATCCTGAGTCTGTAATTTATCAAAGGCAGTATGGCGGGATCACCAGCCCTGCCCCCTTCAATTCCCAGGCCTGGTCCTTTAACTGCAGGCCCAGTGACCTAGTCCTTTAAATACAGGCCCAGCAGCCTAGTCCTTTGTATACAGGTCCAGCGGCCTAGTCCTTTGGATACAGGCCCAGTGACCCAGTCCTTTATGGGATCCCCTCGTTGTCCGGGATCTGGGAGGAAGAAATAGGGGGGCCCAGGCCCTCCCTCTCCACCGGGCCCCAACCCAGGGCCCTGTCAGTAGCAGGCAGTTCCCACTACTGGCTCAGTGGGGAGTTCTCCCCAAAACTTGCCAAGCCCGCTGGGGCCTTTCCTGGTCCCCGCCCTGGGTTGCTTCCTACCCCCATGCCCTGGCCAACAGCAGTCCCACCTGTGGGTGCGGGTCTGGCTTCAGCAGCAACATTGGCAGGTGTGGCTTGGGAGACAGCAGTGGCCGGGGCAGCAACGGCTTCTGGGGGCTGCACAGCGCAGTGCAGCTGGCGTTGCGGTCTGGCTCGTCCCGGAGACAACAGCAGCAGGGGTAACTGGTCCAGCGCCTCGTGTTCCAGCTGCAGCTGCTGTGGCTCCGGTGTCTGGAGAGGAGCTACTTCCCCTCCAGCAGCCAGCCCCAACTGAGCAGCCCTGCAGGCTTTTATATCTGGGCTGCACTGCGAGCATGCTCAGCAGGGCTGCGGGGGAGGAGCGTATTCTACCCAATAGGCGGGCTCTCCGCCCCCATGTTCAGTGCGGGGCTGGCCAGCCCCGTCACAGGCTGGAATGTTCTGGGAGAAAGGGTGGTTCCACTCAGGTGATCTGGGCTGTATTCCTGATTCTGCCACAGACCTCCCTGTGTTGTTGAATGGCTTACGAAGTTGATCCATGCCTCAGTTTGCTATCTGTACATTGGAAATTATAAACTGTGCCTACTAAAGGGATGGGAAGTTTAATTAATTATGTTTATACATAAAAGTGCTTTGAGATCTTTAGATAGAATTAACAAGGCAATGTTATGCTATTTTTCTTGAGAGGTAGGGAGTGACTAGCTCTCACACTGCTACGTAGAGGAGTAAGGTTTCCTCCTTCAGCCAGATCTTAGCTCTGGATGCAGGGGAGAGTAGAGAATGGAGAATGCACAAAATCATGGCTCCGGATGTGGGAAGTGGCAGATTTTACCTTCAAACTGACAATAGCAGATTATTCTCAACTTTACGGCAGCCAAATGCCCCAGAAGACAGGCTGCCCTCTCGAGTGGTGCAGCTGCACACTGCTCACTTGGGGCCTTGCATGAAAAGTTCCATAGTGCGTTTCTGTATGTGCCAAAAGTGCACAATGGAACTTTGTGTGTTGCAGAAGGGACCACATGGCCAGTTAGTGTGCATGATTAGACTCATACCCTGGCGAGGCACATACTGACTTACCATGTAGGTACACCCAAGGCTGTGCCTACATTGTGTTGCAGTGCAGACTATAGGGGTGTGAATTGCAGAGTGCACTGAAGTGATGCTGTCTCACTGCCATGTGTGGACACCACTGGCACAAATGGAAAGGCTGTTTGTGTGGCATAACCCTAGTTGAAAGAGGATGCAGTGTGGGCAGATTCTAAGCATTCAAAGAATTCAGCTCACATGGAAAATATATGTAGCATGGAGCTGGTCTCTTTATGCAGCACACTTATGTCAAAAGAGGAGTGTGCACTGTGAGCATTACAATGATCAGCCATACATGCTGCATGTGACTGTGGCATGCAGGGTGTTTCATAGTCTGGGCCATATTAATTAAATTCTGCAATCTTTTGTGCCCGAAAGTTTGTATTGTCAACCATCACTGCCAAGGCTCTGTCTTCCCTGTTTGTCTCCATATAAAACAATTTTCTTTTCCAGTGTACGTCACCCAAGTAAAAAAGACCTAAGAGTCCCAGCTGTATAAAACAGCCTGTGGCCACTGGGTTAGAACTGTCAGTTTTACACATGGGGTGCCTGACAAACATATTATACATATAATTCAAGGCTGACCTTATACTGCACCTGAATTTAAATCTGTGTACAGTATGGTGCTTTATATCCTAAATAGGCTGTTAACACGGCCCTTTTCCTTTAGTGACATACTGTAACTGCCAACTCTAAATTGTCATAAACAGCAGCCAGAAGGTAACAACATAAAATGAGTTCATTTTACAATAAAGATGCCAAATAATTGCTGTGCACACTAAAATATACTTTCCTTTTAAATAGTTTAATGCTCAAAGATAACAAGATTATTCCATAAAAATTTACTACAGTCCCCATATTTTAACATCTATGGGGTGTCACAGAGACACAGGGAATTGTACACAGTTAGCCTACAGGGCTGCAGACTTTATTGAGATACAAACTTTACTGAGCTATTGAAAGAAGTAGAAATAGTGAGCAATACAGCCAGAAAAATCTAAAAGCAAGGGACTGCCTTGATAGCAGCCTTCAACTTCCTGAAGGGAGGTTCCAAAGAAGATGGAGAAAGGCTGTTCACAGTAGTGACAGATGGCAGAACAAGGAGCAATGGGCTCAAGTTACAGTGGGGGAGGTCTAGGTTGGATATTAGGAAAAACTATTTCACTAGGAGAAGGATGAAGCGCTGGAATGGGTTACCTAGGGAGGTGGTGGAATGGAATCTCCATCCCTAGAGGTATTTAAGTCTCGGCTTGACAAAGCCCTGGCTGGGTTGATTTAGTTGGGATTGGTCCTGCCTTGGGCAGGGGGCTGGACTTGATGACCTCCTGAGGTCTCTTCCAGCTCTATGATTCTATGATTCCTCTGCAGCACAGGGTGTGAATCACCTCCTCCAGTCAGCTGGGCATATTTCATTCAATGTCCTGCCCTTCCAGAGGCTTGGGGTATTAGTCCCTCCTGTTCTCTCCTTGTGGCTCATAACAGTTTAGTCTCCTAAGGACTTCAGTTCAATTAAAGTGATTAGGCTTCATCCAATGTAGAGGTCTCGGGGTGAAATCTAATGATGTTTTATATGAATACCACCCCTGCTGGAACTAAGGTGTGTAATGCAAGTCAGACAGGATGTATCAGAGGGGTTGCCATGTTAGTCTGAATCTGCAAGAACAACGAGAAGTCCTGTGGCACCTTATAGACTAACAGATTTATTGGAGCATAAGCTTTTGTGGGCAAAGACCCACTTCGTCAGATGCTCATGTATTGTCATGCATGCTCCAATAAATCTGTTAGTCTATAAGGTGCCACAGGACTTCTCAGACAGGATGGTGATGCAAAAACTGCCTGTTGTGAATCCATTGGTGCACAGGAGTGCAACTGGTATCCATCCCTCTGAGCCAATAGGAGTAAAATAGGAACATAGTTTGTAAATCGTAAGGGGATGGAAAATGCTACAGGTGGTAAGTTATTTGTACAGCACTGTTACAGTAGTCTAAAATGCAGACAAATGATGGCCCTACCTCACAGGAGGACGTCTTTTACCTTACACACGTTTTCTGCTGCAGAGCTGTGCTTTCCGTACCTCCCATTGTGACCCTAAACACCCCTGTATTCACACCCTACCCTCTACTGTAATAAGCTTTGTGCAGACTATGCCTTGCATGGTATCATTTAAAAATTAATATCTTGCTGGTCAAGAACTTTGTGATAAAATGTGTGTAGTATCATTATATGTAAAGTTATTAATTTCCCTTGTAGGATGTCACTAACATCTGTTCAAGACCAGACGCCCTTGAATGTACAGTTGAATCTTTCTCATCTGGCACATTCTAGTCCAGCAACATCCGTGGTCCAACATGATTTTAGTTAGCCAGATCTCTACGTATCCTGCATGTGGCCAAGTTTTCCATGATCCCATACAATTTGTTTACAGCCACCAGTCCCGGCTCTCCATGCTTTATTTAGCTCTAATTTACCCCTAAATGTTTTCTAAGAGCCCACTAAACAGTGGAGCTGTTGGTAATGCTACCAGACAATATTGACCTTCTGTGATTTGGCAATTTCTCTTGTTTGGAAGTGGGGAAACTATAGATTGAACCTCTCCAGTCCAGCACCCTCGGGACCTGACTGGTGCCAAAGTTCTTTGAAAGACAATGAAGATGTATTTGCATATCAAGTGAACATATCAAGATCTTCCATGCTAACAAAGGGTGAAGGCAAACTCATGCTATCTTGGCTGGGGAGGAGATTGGCAGTCACATATCTAATGTCCATTCAGCTGCACTGGAGGGAGGGCAGGACCTACAATAATTTGCATTTTAGCACACATAGTTCCAGCAGGGAAAGAAGCAGCAGAAAACTTCCTTCAAGACAGACTCTGTGTTGCCTATATCACAGCTGGAAATAGCAGTTGGGAGGTGTGCTCCAGAAGAATCCCTTTTAAAGCTTCATTGAACTATAAAAGAACGTGACCCAGAAATCCCAAGTTATCTGGGTTTCACCTAAGAAGACAAAGCAGCCTTTGACATTGGTGGATAGATCCTGATCCCAGGAGTTGGGTCAACCATCTTGATGGAAACATGTGGAGGACTTTCTCTTGAATGAAGTCCAACTTGTTTAATTTTAGTTAGTGGAAAGTGTTTTATCTTTATTTCTCTTGCTACCATTTCTGACTTTAATTCATATGTTTGTACTTCCTTAAAATCTTTTTTATAAATGATATAAACTTGGTTCATTTTGAATCTAAAGCAATCCAGCACTATGTTTGAACTGACCTGTCTGGCAACTCCAGTTGAGGTAACAGATGGTTGGATATTGACTCTTTAAAAGAACAACAAACTTTAATATTCCCCTGATTGTTCCAAGACAGGGAGGAATATTTCAGAACACATATTCTGAAGGCATTTTGGGGCGGGGGAGAGTGTGAAGTCACTTTGCCAGTTGTTCACCAGATTTGTGGAGATCATAGAATACTAGAACTGGAACGGACCTTGAGAGATCATCAAGTCCAGTCCCTTGCCCTCATGGCAGGACCAAGCACGGTCTATATCATCCCTGATAGCTGTCTGTCTAACCCAGTGATTCCCAACTTTTGACCATGGAGGAACCCCTAAAATAATTTTTCATATCTTGAGGAACCTATGAAAATGTTTGCTTGGCCAGAAAAAGTTGACAGCGGGGAGCGCAATTCAATTACTGCTAAACTATTTTCAAGAAAATGTATTTGTAAAGAGCTGTTATATATATATCTATATATATATCTATATATATAGATATATATATGTCAGCTTACATTGTAAGAAAAAAAATTATTTATTTATTCCACGATTTCTCGTGGAACCCCTGACAATGGTCTGTGGAACCCCAGGGTTCCGCAGAACCCTGGTTGGGAAACACTGGTCTAACCTTTCTTAAATATCTCCAGTGATGGAGATTCCACAACCTCCCTAGGCAATTTATTCCAGTGTTTAACCACCCTGACAGGAAGTTTTTCCTAATGTCCAACCTAAACCTCTCTTGCTGCAGTTTAAGATCATTGCTTCTTGTCCTATAATCAGAGGCCAAGGAGAACAAATTTCTCCCCTCCTCCTTGTGACACCCTTTTAGATACCAGAAAAACTACTATCATGCCCCCCTCTCAGTCTTCTCTTTTCCAGTTTAATATCATGTGGTATTGCAAGCAATATCCAGGAGCCAATGCACTGGACCAGAGCTACCCAATTCACAGACTTGGAGTTCAGGGTTGTTGATGACTGTGAGCGTCCCAGGCAGTGATCTACAGCAGCAAGGCATTGTTAGGAACTCAAGGTTACATGATAAAAAGTGACTGAACTTTTCACCAGTCTGAATTACACCCAAGAATGTGACACACATCAATACTTCATTCCTGCTCAGAAGAAAGAGTAAAATGGTGTAATGCTAGCAAGAAATAGGAAAATTATGAAAATCTGGATCCAAACTCACTTAAAAACAGGGCAATTCAGATCCAGATTTGAATTCCAGTTCTATCTTGCAGGCCCATCAGTCAGATACTCTGTAGATGGTTTTGTGAATCAGTAGAACCTGGGTTAGATTGGCTTAGTGGTAAAATACCAGAGTCTATGCTTGAGATGTTACCATTGCTTGCAGTCTGAGCAGGTGTTCCAGTGTTGTAAACAATGTTGCAGTTTTCCTACTGTAGACAAGACCTTTCTGAAACACTGAAATTGCTTTGAAACATCCCTTTTTATTCCTCCATGGACCTGTGTAACGAATTATAACGAATGGTGAATGTTTTGCGTCATTTACTTTGGAAGTGAAATCTTAACCATGAGAATTTTGTCTTAGCTTTGAATTGGTGCAGTGGCCACTCACTGACAGATGCCAAGCTCTCATACTTGGGATGTAATTATCACTAGAGACAGTGAAAAAGAACAGGATATGTTGCAGCATTTATAATGTGTTATAAGCAATGAAATTATTTTACACAGTGGGTGCCTGCTAACAAACAACAGCAATTCATCGAACAAATTAGCTTTTAAAATGGAGTGTCTACTTCCCCAAATCCTATGCTCAGAATTTTTAACTTCAAGCATCCTCCTTTCTCCCCTCAGGAGATATCTAGCCTGGATTCATTATGAAATGGGCATAGCCTATTAAGGTTTTCTTTCCTGTTTGGGTATGACAGATATTCTCAAAGGAACTAAACTCATTTCTGCACAATGTTCTAGAGACCTGAAGAAGTAAACTACAATTTATCTCTCCTTTGAATAGCATTCCTCAGGTCCATGTGTTAGCTAGATAACCTCCCAGTGAACTTTGCGTATGGATGCTTATCTACAGCCACAAAATAATATGGATTTATTTTGGTAACCTACAAATCATTTTGCAGATAATGTTGAAAACAAGCATTTTATTACCAATTTATTGTAATTTACACGTAGCTGTGTTTTGTGGATTCCCCCTTCCCACATTCAGACTGAGAATTTAGCCAGTTACACAGATTTTATTATGAGCTCGCATATTGACTTTTAATTATGTACTGTTTAAGAAAACAAATAGGGACGCCTTTCCCATCCAGTGCTAGTTAAAGCAAACCGTCTCTGTCGTGACTTTTACTTTCATAGATCATCTCCTTTAATAACTTGGTGAGTTGCATAAAAATGCAAAAGTTACAGTTTGCATTGAGAAGAATTAAGTGGTACTCAGGCATTTGTTTATTCTGAAAAGAGCCTTTATAGGCTATTGATGATTGGTTAGAAACACATTTTGGCCCTGAAATAAAATAGGACACATCCTGGACCTGTGTAAACTGGTGTAACACCATTGAACTTGCTAGAATGATGCTAAGGATCTGAACCACAGTGCTTAAGTTCTGGTTTTGTGGTGGTGAAGTTAATGGCTCTACCCCACCATTTACTTCCAGTGAGATAACAAAGAGGTGAAATTCAATGGGAATTGAGCACCCCACTCACATTATTAAGTTTCTGCAACCTGTAGATATCCATGAACCCTCCAATTGGTCTCAGAAAGTGGGATGTAAGCAGCCCTTTGAAGGTTTTCCTTTGCTTTCCAGTACACTTTCATTCAACCTAGCGAAAGACCAGTTTATAGTAAGTGAACAATTTTTGCTGATGCTTGCATGATCCTTTAAGACAAATTGCTGTATTTGACTGGCAGTCAGATATTGCTGACATTGTATGGATGCAGTGTTGTTGCAGCCATGTCAATCCCAGGATATTAGAGAGACAAGGAGTGG
>JANRFK010004440.1:40566532-40578212 GCA_030068395.1 Apalone spinifera | reverse complement strand
AGGTGCTCCCAGCCTACCTCTTGGGCTCCTTGTTGCTGTCCCGCATACCAGTTTTTCAACTACAGACAGGCCCTGCATGCTGGGTTCTTTGCTGCTGCCCCACACACCCAGGGCTCTGCTGCCAGGCCTGCATGCTGTGGTCCTTGTTTAAAGCCCCATACACCGGAGGGCATCAGAGCCCCCAGTGCGCTGGGTGAGCTGAGAATCCAGTGCCTGGGGTCCCAGCAGCTAACTCTGTGTGCTGAGAATTTGCTCTCAGCCTCAGTTGGGGGTGGTGTGGGCAGGAGCAAGAGGGCTCAGCACCCCTACTTTTAAAAACGTCCCCGTGCCTCTGAACAAGATGGGTGAGGTAATATCTTTTATTGAACCAACTAGACAAGCTTTTGAGATACAAAGAACCCTTTTTCAGGTCTGGGGAAAGTACTAACAGTGCCTCAGCTAAATACAAGATGAACAGATAATTCAGCATAAATAGTTAGATCATTCACCTTAAATGATCCCTTAGAATATGTGCTGACTCCTTCTGCTAGACTACCTGTTTGGCCTTTCCCAGATCTGAGGAAGAGCTCTGTGTAGCTCAAAAGCTTGTCTCTTTTTCCAGCAGAAACTGGTCCTTGTCTCTCTAATGTCCTGTGGATACATCTGTGCCCCAGCTATCATCTTTTGGGAGAGGTTATCTCCTCTGCATGGGATGAGGGGAGAATGGGAGCTAGCAATCTGTTCTACATTCTGCTCTCAGAACAGAGGCAGACCCAATTTCTGCAGTGCAGGGACTTCTGTCTCCTAGCACTCACAGGGCATGAAGCCCAACCCTGACACTTGTCAACAGAGATAGGTAGCACAGAGAATGAAACATATTGCGCCATCCTAAGTATAGTCAGCACCTGTATATCAGCTCCATGACCCCATTTGAACAGTCTGCACAGTTCTCTCCAAGGTACAAATGCCGCCCAGGGCAGTTGACAGCTTCGCCAGGCCCCTGGGCAAGGTGGGGTGTGGGGAAGCTGTGTGCTCCTGAAAGGGGTGGGGCCAGGAGCAGCCAACCCTCAGCACACGGTGTGACCCCGCCCCAGCCCTCAGCACTGCCAGGAGGACACCGCATGGTGGCCCCACCTTTCCAGGCTACCCTAAGAGCTGCCTGGAGTGAAGGCGCCGGGACTGTACTCTTGAGGCAGGACTCTACATTGCACAGTCTCCTTATCCTGCATAGATATTTCCCACTTCAGAAAGCCACAGGAGTTAGAGCTGGAAGAAGGCTTCTGCAAGTGCAGGATGAATAACCCCAGACAGAGAATGCACTAGATGTGAGCCCGAATGCTGCTGCTAGCAGTTTATGGCCCATATGAGCACCTCTCTCCAAAGCAGGCAGCATCTTCCCTTTACTGTTTCCAGCCTTCATTGGAACACAAGTCCCAAGACTCCTCTTTAACCTACTGCTTCCTTGTGGCGACAGCCTAACAGCGGAGTCATCTGCTTATCCTCAAAACATTTTTTTAAGAGCATACAAAACATAACACTCCAATTAGGGTGTTATTCATACACAAAAGTTTGTGTTGAACTATTTTTACATGTTTTATTTGCTAATTAATCTCTGGAAGCTTCCCAGAGTTTATGTTAAGTAGCCCATTTTATAGAGCTGTTCGCAGCAGAGCAGTGTCTGTGGTAAGACATACATTGAGAATATAGGCATAGAACATATTTAAGTCGGTATAAATATAGTTTTCTCCAGGATAGGGTGTCATGCAGCTACAAAACTGAAGACAGAGGGTGTTGTGCTGCAGTGGCAACAAACTGGCAATAATACATCAATTAGGCCAAAGTTACCCAACCTCTTGATGCCAGAGTTAGCCCAGGGATGAATTTGGCCTACTGATATCTAGTTTCACTGGATACCAAAGTTTGTACAGGTTGAGCCTCTCTGGTCCTGGACACTCTGGTCTGACAGCATCTGATAGGACCACAGATGTTGCTGGAACAGAGAGCCCTGGGAAACTAGCAGCAGGAAGTCCAGCAACAGGAGCTAGCCAGGGAGCAGGGAGCCTGGGGCTGACCCTAGACCCCAGGGGCTGACTGTGGTGCCTGGCAGTGACAGCAGAGCTCAGCAGCAGCTCTAGGACAGCTAGGCTTGGTGGTGCCGGGGCTGATGAGCCTAGCGGCAGCCCCAAATAATCAAAACCCAGCATCCTGGGGCTGGCAGTAGAGCAGCACAATGCCACAGTAGTGGCTCTGAGGCTAGTTGCAGAACTTGGCCACAGCCCCAGGGCACCAGAGCCCGGTGTTCTGGGGCTGACTGCTAAGGCCCCAGGAACAGGAGACCCAATGGCCTAGGAGCAGGGAGCCCAGTGGCAGGGCTGGAGAGCCAGGAGGGAACGATGAATGGGTCTGCTGATGGACCCTGGGAAAGCCAGGAGTCCATCATCATCAGAGGGGCCAGAATTGTCCTCCCCTGGTTTGGCAAATTCCCTCCTTCGGGACTGGCCCAGTCCCAAGGATGCCAGACCAGGGAGGCCCAATCTGTAGGAAAATAAAAAATACTAGCAGGTGAGGCCTGTTGTTGACCAGGCAAAGTTATTTTTCATAGCTTACACTTATAGGAAAGTTCATGACATTAAATATATGTAATAGATTTTTTTATTAATGTGCTTGCAAAAGAACCCTTTAAAATTTGTAGGATTTCAACTTCAAACATTATTCATTTTATTGAATAATTAATTACCATTCATAGTAAATTTGAATCTGAAACTCGTAAAGCTTCCATTACTCTTTCCGTAACTAATTTGAATTATTTTGTGATTGGTAACAGTAAAAATGTTCTTTGCACTAAAATGACAGTTGAATAGGAAACTCGATTTTAATTTTGCTAGCAAATATTTTTTATGAACTCTAATCATAATAGTCATGACTTTCTGATGAAAACCAAAAATAATGATTTAAACATTTCACCCAGCATATTCTGGGATAAAAAACAGTTTATGCAGCTAATTCACTGAGCAGGATTTAATTACCAAAATTTGGTATTTGTAGGTTATCGCAAAGTATGACTTTATTTTGCACAAACAAATCCACAAACAAACAAACTCTTCAAAATATATAATAGATGGGTCTACTCCTTGTTTCAGTGAATACTTGCTTAATATTTGCTTAGGATGTTGTGTATGGATATATAATATTTCAGTGAGCTCTAGTGAGATCTGGCAGGGCTCATGTTGCTGCTGGCCTACCTGATCGCTGTGAGGGAATCCAGCCTCTGGCTCTTCAGGTATTTTAAGCTTCAGATATCTGAACAGAGCCTTGGTATTGTCCCAGCTTGGGGTCCTGAGCCACACCCATGGAGTCTGCAGCTGGTACCATTGCAGACTCCTCTGACACCCCCTGTAGGTTGAACCCAGCCTCTCCCAGAATCCCAGTGAATGTGTGAGCCTTCAGGATTACTGTTTAACTGTCTGGAGGTACTTGGTACGTATAGTGTAGGACACAGAATAACACCTTATTGCTTTTTACTTAATCATCTGAGAAATACATAGCAAGGTGACTGTTGTAAAGATTCAGACGGTCGCTGAGTGCACTCTTGCCATTTGTGTGATGCCATGGGTGTAGCCTACTGTAATTGCCCCCAATTCCGGGTGGAAATAAGCTCATTTGACAACCAGGGGAAGAGAGACCAACACACATTAACAAAATAGCATGTCCCCTTTTAACCAGGCTTCAGCACAAGAGCAATTACAGTAAACAGTTTGCAAGGGCCTCACCTCTGGAAACATCAGCTCTCAGTCCACAGAACAAAGCCTCTACTTAGGCTGATCTCCTAGATCCTGAGAGACCCCCCCTAACTCCTACTTCAGCCTGCATAACGTCAAGCCTTCTCTCTTTTGCTTAGCTGCCTGTTTTTGTCTCAATAGCCCATCCCGAGGGTGGGAAGGGCCTCCTTCATTACACCTCAGGCTGTCGTGGTCCTTGGCGCCAGATATCCCTTGAAAGGATAATATGCTCCTACACACATTTCCCTTTACTCAAGCTCATCTTTCCCTTCAGTGTCCTTGGGAGATGATGTATGTTCAGGCAAGCAGGGTCCCCCTCGGCGCCTCATCTGGCTTTTTCAGCAGCTTGTTTCAGTTTAAACCAGGTGAAAAATGGCCAAAGAGCAAGAGCAAATAGATCCACTCTAGTCCTTTTATAGCCTTCCAGTCCCTCCGTGTGGTGACTCCCTGGCCAGCCAGAACAGACAAACACAGTGCCCTACCTCCAATTACATCATTGCTCTGTAACCTCGCCTCTGCTAAACTAATCCCTCTGGGCAGGGGCCAGCCTGGAGCAATGACATTTCAATGGAGGACCATTTAAAAATTAACAATCTTCTAGTCTTTAGTTAGCCGTGTACAACTACCCTGATGGCTTTATGCCTCTGCTAGACTGAAAATAGACAACAGAGAAGGTGAAGAACCACTCCCTCAAAAATGGTGTCTACAGTCTTACACAGATACATCTCAAATTCATAAGATGTACAAATTCCCGAAATCATCACAACAATCTAACCTCGTATTTCTCATTAAGGTAGAAGTGTGAATATAATTAATATACTGATGGGCACAGATGATGATTCCACCTGCATTCAGCATGCCTGTATCTCTTATAAACAACACATTTAAAGTTCTATTCCAAGCATTATGGGTAGATTTTCCACTCCATAATTTTAATGTAGTACCACCTATATTACTCTGTCCAATTTATGCACTGAATTTCCCTCTGCAGCATGCCTGATAGGGAATATTTTCCTGACTGAGTGAGAACACATGTTGAGTAAATCAAAATAAATAGCATTTTTATGTTGAAACATTTTAATACAATAACACTTCTAAAGTAACCCTACAGGTGAGCAGGGCAAGCGGCCGTTGGAAAATGCAAGATAATGAGTCAACAGACTCCTTAATATTTAATCAACCAGTTTGAGAGTGATTCATGAACCACTTATTGAACTTTTTCAAGCTGTTCATGAATCACGTAGCTGAACAAATTCAAATACATGCGCACACACACACACACACTCAGAGATCTATACATGGAGCTGTAGGATGAATACCAATCTGAAGAATCTGGGCATACATTTGAAATACACTGTGCCAGATCCTCTGGGACAAGACATTCACTGTGCTCCACACCACTGTGTCATTGTGGTGTATATACCTCAAGTAGGCAGAGCAACCAATGAGATAATGCAAGTGCTGCGAGCCAATGCTGATAGGTAGCCTCATAGTATCTGGGAGAATAAAACTGCTGGGAAGCAGAGAGGTAGTGTGACAGCCCATAGGAGCAAGGATGCTGGAGAAGGGAGCTGCTCAGAGATAGCACACTGAGAATGGATGACCAGGCCAACAGGCTGAAAAGGCTACAGAAACCAGGGCAGGTAGGGAGGGACTCAGGGCACAGCCAGGGTTCTTGAGTTCTGCTTCTGCTTCTCTCATTTAAGGTAATAGCTGAAATTCAGTGAACTGGGTGAGCTTGCATTCCCCAACCTCCTGACAAACTTAAGAACTGAGAGGGTTTCCAGTCCCTCTGGGCACTAGGACCAGCTGACCCTACCAGGAATAAGAAAAGCCATGCACCAGACAAGAGGGACTAACTGACTGCCCTGCCAGACTGAGGGTGTGTCTAGACAGTACCCTTCTGTCGTAATAAACTATGCAATTTGTGGTATGCAAATTGCTTAGCTTATTCCGAGTCTAAGTCAAAAGAGCTGATTTCGAAATTTGGCGCTGTCTATATGGTGCCAAATTTCAAAATAAGGCACTATTCCAACAAATCCCTTAACACTCGTGGAACGAGGGTTACAGGGATGCCAGAATACCGTGCCCGCTATTTCAGGAAATAGCAGGCGCTTTTAAAGATGTGGCATTGCTATTTCAGGATACTTCTGGTATCCTGACAGAGCAACGCATTCTAGACGTGAACCCGAGTGCAATGATCTGCCTGGCCAGTCCACACATAGAATCATAGGGTCATTGAATACTAGAACAACAAGGGACCTCTCATGGCAGGACCAAGTGCCACCTACATCAACACTGACATATGTTTATTTAATCATTTTGCATACCTTTTTCTGATTCTTTTGTTGGAAGAGGCTTTTCCAACATTTGGCCCGTCTAGACTAGGCCAAATGTTGGGAAAAAAACCCTCTTTCGGAAGCCCCCTTCTTCCTTGTAGAATGAGGAATACAGGGGCTTCTGAAAGAGCGTGTTTGCTCTTCCGTAAAAAAAGTGGAAGAGCAAACGTGTTCCCTGGATGCGGCGGAGTTTTTTCGGGATACTTCTGGTATCCCGAAACCCCTCCACAGTCGAGCTGTACCCGTGGAGTCATTCTGCAGAAAGTAATTTCGGTTGTAAGCCAAGTCATCCTCCAAACTCATTCACTCCTTCCCCTGTTTCCTGAGACAGACAAGTCCAGGAGTTACTTGTGGGCTTTGTTCCTGCCCCATGGGCACTGAACACCTTACCACTTCATATCAGAAGCCAGATTTTCATCAGATAGTAGCAATTTTCAGCAGCTACTGGCTTGAGTGAAATATAAGCCACCAACCTAGAAATTAGAGGCACCATATCCCAGGACTCATCCCTCATTAAGCCAACCAGGCCCACTCTTTTCTCAGGCTGCAGTAAGATCTGACTCTTTGTGCCTCTCCAAACTGAGATATTATCACGATTAATTTGTGAAGTATCGGCTATTTGTCAATTGAAAGTGACTGTGGTTTAGTTCATGTTTTTGTTCTTCAGGAGCAGGGCACGCACACACACATACTTCCAGACACACTTGTGCAAGTAAAGGTAACTTTCACACTTAGATTTCCATGCACAAATGGAATACCACCTGTCTGCATAAGATGTAGACTATGACTGCACACTCAGGCGATAGTGCTGGAAAAGTACCCAGGCAGGTATGCACACCTATACAACAGTGGAGATTTGGTTGAGGTTGGGGCACAGTCAACCTGTGGAACTCTTCCAGAGGATGTTGTGAAGGTCAAGACTATAACAGAGTTCAAGAAAGAACTAAATAAGTTAGGTGCATCGATGGCTATTAACCAGGATGGGCACAGATATAAAACCACGCACTGAAGTGTCTCTAGACTCAGTTTGCCAGAAGCTGGGAATGGGCAACAGGGAGTGAATTATGGGATGATTATCTGTTCTCTTCATTCCCTCTGAAGCATCTGGCATTGGCCACTGGCAGAAGATAAGATACTGGGCTGGACGGATCATTGGTCTGATCCAGTACACCTGTTCTCATGAGGTCCCATTAAAATCAATACCTTAACCTTACAGAGCAGCAACTTGCCTTTTTCATAAGTTGAGCATAAGGAGGTGAGTGCTTTTGTGAGGACTAATTAGTTAAAGTTTGCACAGTGCTATAAAGCATACCATCATATCTATAGTAGCCCAATGTCTGTGGCTCTGTAATGCTAAAATGCTGGCTGTTCCCTCAGGACAGCACTGTTGCCTCCCTGGCTGTTCCCTCTGGGCAGTGCTGTTGCCTCACTTATGTCCTTCACCTCCCGCCGTTGTGCTCAGCTGAGTTCTGTGCCGCTTAGCTGGGCCGCCGTGGGGGAGCAAGCAGCGCAAGCGGCTGTTTGGGCGCCGCGGTCTCCATGCAGCACGTCACCGCCGCGCCCCCCTTTGCCTCCTGCTGTGGCTCTCGGCTGACTTCTGCGCCACTCAGCCAGGCCGCCGCAGGGGAGCCCAAATGGCCGCTTGCTCCCCCACGGTGGCCCGGCTGTGAACGTCACCGCCCCGCCCCCCTTCACCTCCCGCAGTGGCGCATGGCTGACTTCTGCGCCGCTCAGCCGGGCCACCACGTGGGAGCAAGCAACTGTTGGCGCAAGCAACTGTTTGGGCTCCGCGCTCCCCATGCAGCACAGGGAGCACAGAGCCCAAATGGCCGTTTGGGCTCCGTGGTCCTCTGAGTGAGAGGCAGGAGGGGGAGGAGAAGAGATAGAGAGAAACAGAGAGAGAGGCAGGAGGCAGAGGAGAGCTGAGGGATGGGGGGAGGCAGTAAGAGGAGGAGAGAGAGAGAGATACATACAGAGCAAGAGACCAGAGGCTCAGGAGAGAAGACCGATGTGGAGGAGAGACCTGAAAATCCCGTCTTATGACGGGCTAATTGGCTAGTTATTAATGATATCCCAGTGAGTCAAGGCAGACCCTTGGGGAAATGGACTTCAGAACAATATTCTCTTTTACAGATGTGCATCTTAATTAATTTAACTAACTATCACAGTGCTCGATATCACAGTAATTTATGCAGTGATGATTTATGCTCAGTGTTAACCACACCCACTCATTGTGCTGCTTTGTCTCCCTCTAGTAGTAGGGCCATAGACAGAGATTTATGATCCTAATCAGCTGTAGCTAACAAAGCTGTCTCCCTTAAATTAAGCATCAGAGGCTTTGCATGCAGGTTCATAGGTCTCAGCTTCAATCCCCCTTACCAACAATATGTCTAGGGGCATGATGTTTAGCTCAGCCAGCTGGCTTTTTACTCAAACTATAAAGGCTCATGCACTAAGCTCCAGCTGTCCCAGGTTCGGTTTCCCCATTTAGCTGGTGTTTTAGAACCCATCAGTCACAGACGCAGAACAGAATTGACAAGCTGAATGTCCTATGTTTTTTTCTGAATTGTTCAAAAATGGGCAGCCCCATGCATGCCAGAGTGCAACAGAAAACAATGGAATGTCTTATCAGAAGCGGCCTCAAGAGGGTGAATCCCAACTCCAGCAGAAAGACACAACCACTTTTCCTTTATTGACCTTTAATATAGACTTCCCTTGTAGTCTGCAATCAATGCCATTTTTTTCACTGTGATCATAATGGCCATTACACTGAAGACAGCAGCAAGGAGTGAAAACTATATCAAATTAGAAAAAGGACTGAAATATTTCTTAATTTGCTTTATGGATTTCTTCTGAGTCTTTTTCCTTTTTTCTTTTTGAAGTCAAATTATGTTCTTACAGTGAAGCCAAGTGGTCCACCCTGATTAATATCACACACATGCCTCTGCTGCAGTACATTGCCAAAGGCAAGATATTACTTAGGGAGAAAACATAAATGCATAATAAATAGATCTATACAATCATTACTGAGCTAAACTAGCAGTTAGAAAAGTATTTTTATTGTGAAAAATGGCTCTGTAGCACTAGCTGGCTATTTGTAGCATTGTAATGTAAGTCAGATAAATTGGTGCCCAGGAGTATGGCATTTCAAAAGCTAGAACATACACTGCATTTTTCTGATACGCCATTTTTGTAATTCTGCTAGCTATTTTCCTTCAGCAAGAAGCAATTCCCCTATGCCCAAGCAGTTCAATTAGAGTGTTGTAAATGTTGTCTGACTCAAGTATAGGTGCCCCTGAGCAATGGGTGTAATTTCATACAGTAACATGTGCCCCACTCACTAGCGCTTGGTGATTTGGTCAATTGCGTGCGATCCTATTAACTAACTTTTTAAATAATGACTCATTTATCTCTGTCTTGTAACCTTTGGATCACAAAACCATTCATCTGATATTAGAGATGCATTTTTTTGTGTTAAAAGAAGTAATAGAGGGAGATGTGCATGAAAAAAACGTCGCTCTTCTTCCATTAAGTGGTTCTGCTGACATCAGCAAAAGTTCACCCAGTTGTGGAGAGGGATGTGGTGGACAGCTTTGTAGTGTTATACATGGCTGGTTTATCTGTCATTATTCATAATATAGAACAATCCTACTTGTCTCCAGAGGTTAGAACCTATCGGAGACATTTTACAACATGAGAGGTTTGGATCAGAAAGGGAGCAATGGTTGATGTGCACTTATATCAGGTGTCATGACTGACCTTTGTCTAAAGACCTTTGACTAACCAGATAGCTAAAGACCAGTTAAACTAAATTATACTAAGGGCCAGATCCACAAAGATCATTAGAAGCCTGAATATGCAGATAGGTGCATGGTAGCTATTACTGAGTGTCCAAACAGATTAGAGGTACAACTCCCATTACTTAAGTGCATGACCTGCTTAGGCACTTTGATAAGATCCACTAGATGCTTATCTGAATCTGTAGGCTTCTAAATACCTATGTACATCTAGCCCTAACTGAAGTGACAGCTTGTAGATGAAAGTCCTGTATTTACCCATGGCAGAATGGACAGTGGCTTTGCAACTTCCCCTTCCCCCCATTTAACCAATCTACTTTAATCCTGACCTGAAAGAAACACCACTAGTAGTAAAGTCCCTATGGCTCATTCAGTCCTTGGCCTCTGTGCTGAGACTCACAATAAGGTGTCAATTCACATCTCTTTTTGCTGTATGTCTACACTGCCCGGAGGTATCCCAAAATAGCTACCCCACATCTACACAAGCCGCCCGGTATTCTGAAATATTTTCTGAAATATCGGGTGAGCTATTTTGGCATCCCGGTAACCCTCATTCCACGAGGGTTAAGGGATGTTTCAAAATAGCATGTTATTTTGAAATAGATTCAAAATAAGATACACCATTTGCGTAGCACAAATTGCTTATCCTATTTCGAGTTTAAGGTGATGTGTAGACGCACCTAAAGCCATATAGCTAAGTGTTCCCTTCACAGGTTTACCTTATTCTTGTCTCTATTCCTTCTTCCATGCAGACTTTTGGTGCAAGGATGGTCTTGTGGTTAAAACACTGCCCTGGGACTTGTCTACGGGATAGCAGCACGACTACAGCACTGCAGCTGTAGCACTGTGGGGTAGATGCTTCCTACATGAAGAAAAGGAGATTTTCAATTGATGTATTTAACTCAGGTTTCCAATGGTCATATCTACACAGCAGAGCAAAAGTCAAAGTAAGCTACACAACTTCAGCTATGTCAATTGTGTAGCTGAAATTGAAATAGCTTAATTCAGCTTTTGGCACTGTCTATACACAGCAGGAAGTCAAAGGAAGCACACTCTTCTCTCAACTTCCCTTAGTCCTCGTGAAATGAGGGTTACAGGAGTCGAAGTAAGAAATCCCCAAGCTCAACATTATTTCAAAATAATGGCTTGATGTGTAGACGTGCAATTTTGTTATTTCAGAATAACATTAGTTATTCTGAAATAATGCTGCTGTGTAGATGTATCCAAGAGGCTATAGGGCGGTCAACAAAATAATTCTGCCATCAACCCAACTGTGTATATAGATTTGGCTAGGTTGACTTAACTACATTGTATACAGTGCAAAAATTTTTGCAGTTCTGGATGATGTAGCAAGGTCAAACTAAGTTGTAGGTATAGAACAGGCTTTAGAATAACTGAGTTTAATTTCCTGCTTTGTCACAGGTTCTAGACAAGCCATGTAATTTTTCTGTGCCTCAGTTCCATGTAAAATGGGGAAAATAATACTTCATCTATTTGGATTGTAAGCTGTTTGGGGCAGGGACTGCCCTACTGTGTTTCTACAGTGCCTCGCACAATGGAACTCTGATCTCAGTTAGTACTATTGCAATACAAATATTAATAACTAACCAATTAGCCCATCATAAGTCGGGATTTTCAGGTCTTCTCTCCTGAGCTCTCTCGCTCCGTCTCTCTCCTCCTACTTCCTCTCCCTCTCTCTCTGCTCTCTTCCTCCTCCTCCCTCTCTCTCCCCATTCCCCCCCTCCCACCGTGGCGCTCAGCTGAGTGCTGCCTGCTCAGCCGGGCT
>JANRFK010004440.1:40524152-40566432 GCA_030068395.1 Apalone spinifera | reverse complement strand
TGGCTGTGTACGTCAGCGTTACAGACTCACAGACACTGGGCTACTATATATATGGTAACATGCTTGCAATCACCCCCTTGACTCCATCCATGTCTCCTCCACCCTCTCTGTCAAGTTCTGTCTTAAAACTTGCTTCTTTTAATATCTTTTCCTTTGAGGGAGTGTTAACAAAAATATGCAAAACAGAAGTCATGTGACTAATGAACAATGTCACAGTTCAGCCATCTTATGGTGGTATTCCAAACTGCTTTTCACCCAGTGTAATAAGTTTATAAGCATTTCTGCGCAGGGACATTATCTCTGTATAGTGTGCAAAGCACCTGGAACACAGTATTGCACAGAGGTCCAGTGAAGTCAAGTTCCAGGAGGGAAGTGAGTCGGATATTATCCTCAGATTTCAGCTGATAAAAAGGTGCGAATCAGCGGCAAGTTTAATGGGAGTGGAAAATGGGGCATTTTCCAAGAGAAGATTGTGCCTATTGACTTTTCAGTCGGAGTTGGATGCCTACCTGCCTTTTGTGCTTTTGAAAAATCTGCCCATCAGTATTTGCCTTGTGAAATGAAACAGCATCATTGTGCCCTGTCCCCATGTTATAACCTGAAGGTGGAAATACATTATTGCAGCATCAAATGAGGTGATCACGTCCAAAAGATCTGGGGGACATTCTAACTGTCGGATAACTGAACATTCAATTAAACAGAAGTGCTATTTGAAGCTGCAATTACAATGATATAGAAATACTAGTTATCCAAAATCAGTGTGTTCCCCATGTAGCATTATGTTAATCTCATGAATAATTTCTTAATTAGCATCTTATCATTTAGACTAATCAACGGCTTTCTATTGATTAATGCTAACAAGTGCTAAGATACTAATTGAGATGTTATTAGAAGGTGGTAAAACAAATACAGGACTATATGGAGGATGCTGTATATTTGGAAAACTAGGATTTTCTGATAATGGGAATTTTGGATAAATGGCAATGTCCAGAATTTTGAGGGGCACTCAGGGTATGTCTATACTGCACAGCTATTTTGAAATAAGCCATTCCGGAATAGTTATTTCAAAATAGCATGTCTACACTGCAGGGAAGCCTTAAAATTAGTCCAAGGCAGGCTTCCCTAATGTAGACAGCTATCTCAATTTAGAACCCCAGGAGGAATAACTTAAAATAGCCCTGATGAGGGGCTATTTCAAAACAGCAGCAGTGGAGCATCTGCACATGCCTTATTTCGAAATAGCTATTTCAGAATAGGCGTTATTATTCCTCATGGAATGAAGTTTACAGAAGTCGGAATAAGTCATCCGTTATTTCGAATTTAATTCAAAATAATGGAATTTTGAAATAACGCTAGTTATCTTGAAACAACGGTGCAGTGTAGATGCACCCTTAGGCTGCGTCTAGACTGGCATGATTTTGCGGAAATACTTTTAACGGAAAAGTTTTCCCGTTAAAAGTATTTCCGCAAAAGAAGTTATTTTGCGCAAAAGCATCCGTACCCAGTATAGACGCGCTTTTGCACAAGAAAGCTCCGATGCCATTTTAGCCATCGGGCTTTCTTGCGCAAAAAATTAAGGTGCCTGTTTATCCCTGAGCGGGAGCGTCAAAGTATTTGTGCAAGAAGCACTGAATTCTTACATTAGAACATCAGTGTTCTTGCACAAATTCAAGCAGCCAGTGTAGACAGCTGGCAAGTTTTTGCACAAAAGCGACTGCTTTTGCACAAAATCTTGCCAGTCTAGACGCACTCTCAGAGTCCTTATGATGGTGATGTAAAATATTGTTAGAGAAAGAATATGCTTTTGTCAGTTTCAGTTTTGGAAATCCCAACTTTATTTCTGCTAGTTCTTTAAACTATAATAGTGAGGTTCCAAATCAAATCACTTAATCTTCCTTTAAGTAGCCATCTTATCTGATCTTTCTCATAGGCATTCACCCGAATGACATTAGCATCATAGTCTAAATCAAATCAAACAGTAATACTGAACTGGGAATACGGCTCTTATATATAGATCCAGGATCTATTCAGGCAACCTGGTTACAAAGAAAAGTTCATGTCAGATGTCCCAATCACAATGTTTGCTACAATGTACTTCTCATCAGAAGTGTTTTGTTTGACCTTGAAGTTTCTCATGGAAAGGGGATCCCTTTTCTTTTGGTTAAAACAGACAACAATAAAGGACTACTTAGTTTAAAGGAAATTGACATATCAGGGGAATTGCCATTCTAAAACGAACATATAATACTAAAAAATATTGCCAATACATTTTAGAGAAATAGTTTTCCTATTTGGAAATCAGTTATAAAAGGCTAGTAGACCAGGTAAGAAGCTAAGAGAAAATATCCTTTATGGTGAAAATAGTTAACTCTGATCTTGTCCATAATGATAAATCAGAGAATGACATCATATTAGGTCTGTAATATATTCCAATTTAGCTTCTATAGATGTTGCCATTGAGTCTCACCATTGTGGCTTAAGATCAATTTGGGATCCCTATCTAATGTGAGTTGTAACAAAGGGTCATGAAATTTATAGACATTCTGCTCCAGAAAAAAAAAACCCCACCAAATAAACAAGCTACAACAGAGTTCCCTGACAAAGTTATTCTGAGGCTGATAGTACTACAGAGAGGCACTATTCTTATTGTTGTTATAATCATTGTGTCTGCAGCCTGTCAAGTACTGACAGGCGCCTCTTTACCTTGGTAAATGGGAAACAAAATGATCAGATTGCAAAACTCATAGACTTCGATATCTGATCATGTCTAGACACTTGATGTCCCTGCCCCTAAAGGACAGTCATCAAATGCTTTGCATCAATAATTTGATATGCTGCTGTTTTCAAGATGTTGAACATTAATGTCACCTCCCTGGGTCCCAAATGCCAGTCCTTTCAGCATTGATTAGTCTCAGGTAATAATGGATACTTTGCTCCTGTTTAGTTTAATAATCATCCAAAACAAATAACCACTTATCCTCTATCTTAAATAAGCTTTTATATTGTAAAGTAATCATATGCAAAACAAAGCCTTTTAATGGCACAACAGTGTATAAAGCCACTCATTATATTTTCCTAGTATCTGGCTTTTAAAACTCAGTGCTAAATATTATCCCCAACTCTTCAGATGGGGCATAATTTCATTGGACAATAGAAAAAGTTTATGGAACAGCATTGTCACAGTGGATTTTGTACTTTAACGACAATCATTTAGTAATAGTCAAACAATTTCACTGGCTTATTTAAGGGAAAAAGTTTTGGAGAATTTAAGAACTGAATGTCTCTTGTTATCCAAGATTAGACACCTTACAGCTTGCCATAGTGTAAATTTCTCATCCTGTCAAACATGAATCTCCATCCTCCTTATGTGGTGGAACTGAATTGTTTGTGGTTGAAACATAATTAACTTTCCATAACACAGCAGTTCATTCTTAGAGCTTTTAAAGTCTATGTGGCAGTAAGAGACTGCTGTATTACATGCAATATTTCTTCACTGAGGCCTATAGTCCTAAGGGAACTGACCTGAGCTCATCAAACTCCTTCTTTTTGGATTATGTATTGGATGCAAACAAAAACATGGTTGAATCATTACTGCTGATTACTAGCTGATTGAGGATATGATATTTTGTATATCTGATTAACAAATCCCTGTCCCTAATGCCATTGTGGAAACAACATTGAGTATAAACTGATGTATATTTATATATCTACACAGAAACTGATGGTTTTTTTTAAAGCATCACATTGTATATTTGAGGACCTCAGTATGAAAATGATCTCCTGAGTAAAATCTATAGGAGATATATAGAAGTCACTAAACAGAAAATTGGATTATTGCACTCAGTAGGTTTGAAACCATCTTTCTTGGATGGCAGTGGAAGACTTCAATATACTAACATGAATTATAAATGATATCTGATTCCCTTGTTAAAGTGGATACAGTAAGTTTTTCTACCAGAAACCCTTCAGCTTTTACAATGCTATTATGCAAGTGCAAACAAAAGATTTGCTTTCAGAAACTCTTTCACTATTGGAAATACGTCTGAGTAAGTTGTGTAATACTACTTTACATTTTTTAAAAAAATATTCAGAGTATTATAGATATTCCTTAACCTGGAAATGAAGTCATGGCTTTTAAACAATTAGTTTAAAAACTGAATTGATTGGAAAGAAATAATGCCCATAAAGATGTAGGAGACAAAACCAGAAATTGATTGCAAGGAACAATTCCTAAATACTTCAGACATTTTGGTGCCTTGAAATGAACATCTTCACTGTTAGTACAGAAACCTAATAATACACAGCAAGAAAGATCAAAGACCAAGAATCCTCATCTTGCTTTTCTGAGCCTCACCAGTGACTTAATTTACTTTCTTTTATACTCCTTTGTACTACTTTTATATCCAAACAATGCACAACGTATGGAAGTTTCTACTGGGGCTTAAATCATAATACGTTAACCTTTAACGAATAATAATTACACAAGTTACTAGGCTTCATATAGGATGAAATGTTTTTGTTCTTGTTATACAGGAAATCAGACTAACTGGCTTTACAGCTCTTTGTGGCCTTAACATTTGTGAATCTAGTACTAAATGACATCTTTACACTGGAATGGTCATCAATTAGAACAGCCAGGATTCTGGTTACCCATATTAAATAACAGTTTGTCACTGAGGTTGTGATTTTAAATCCAGACATATACTTCCTAAGGGCCAGAGTCTGATCTCTTTCTATTGTTAAATATTACCTTAACACACATGTCATCAATGGGCTTATTACACAGAAAAGTGCTACTCCGTGATTGTCCATGAAAGGGGAAAGGGGAAGAATGAACCCTGGGACCAGATTCTAAACCATTGTAAATCAGCCTAATTCCACTGAACTCAGCTGAGGAGCTTGCCCTAAAAACAGAAGCAATGCACCTGATTTGAAATATGCAGTTGCCCATAAGATTTTAGTGTTTTCTGTCCATCATATTTATTGTGTGCAGCGACTGCTTCTAGTACTATTTTTGCACTTCCTGGAAATCATTGCCCTCCACAAAAATAGCTCAGGACCAGTGTAAATAATAGATCTGATAGGCAAGGGTATTACAACAACTAAGCAAAGGTCAATCAAGAAGAAAAAAAAACTGGTCTGACATACGACTTTATGAAACAGCCACTTTATGCGAAAGGCTTGATGGAAAATATAATGCATGTAGTGAAAGAACAAACTGACAAGGCTGTATTGAAAATAGTTATTATGTCTCCTCATAACAGAAGGGGGTCTGGGCTACACTGTGCCACTGGTTTCATTTTGATTCAGATGTATGCAAATGCAGGTGGCCAGTTATACTCTAGGAAACTGATAGAGTGTTCCCCTGGCTTTTTACATGTCTTAGAAATATATTGTTTCAGATATGGAATGCTCTTTAGCCCTGATGGATTTCTATTATCCAGTCATTCTGAAACCTTAGTCTGACTCAGGAACCAAATGCATTTCAGCAGAGATGCCCTTTGACCAATGGTAAAAATCCTTTTTCTATTAGAGGTCAAAATGTTAAGTGTGGCACCCATGTAAGCATACAGAAAGTGGTGCACACCAATGACTCTTACCAACCAGCCATGGGATCAGGCCTCTAAGCACTTACTCCTGGGTAATAAATGTTTGCAGGACCAGGTCTTGGTATGGCAGAATTGAAGGAAGTGTTCTCACAGAGTGACTGAAAACATTGCTGCACCAGATGATCTTGAAGAGACTTATAAAAAAAATCATGTGTAGGTGTGTCAATTGCAAGAACTACCAAAGGAGTGTGTGTTATGGGCTTACATTAGACTCATGAAAAGGAAGTCCGACTCCAATCCAGAATGGGTCACATATCTATGTACATGACTCTGATGTGAGGCTTTTCCTCCATATATCTCATGGTGCCCTAACAAATGAAGGCAATGAACATCAGCTTCATTTTACAGTTGAGAAAACTGAGACAGACAGGTGATGTGACCTGCCTGAAGTCACACAGCAAGTAAGTGTGATCGTCAGGAACAGAATATAAGTTTCAAAACTCCTAGTCCAAAAATGTAGCAGCTGGACCAAAGTGTCACCTGATGCTATGTGGACTCCAGAAGCAGGTGTGGTTTTTTTTGCTAGAGATGAATAGATTGCAAGCAGCAGAAGTGTGACACAGGGACACAGCTGTCTCATGTTAATCAACTGAGTATTTTAATTCATTTTATTATGCCTTCTCTCCCTTCTTCCTGTGCCCATCTTCTATTTTTTTTCTATTCATCATGCTGTGCTCTTCTCCCATATGAAACTTACTAATTATTTCAGACTGCTTCTTTTGCTCTGTATGGGACTCTTATTATATACATATATTTTAGAGGTGTCTGTCTGTGAATCCGTCTGTCTGTCTACAAGTCCTTTTGTTCAAGAACTCCGCCTTAATGATAACAGGTAGGAACAACAAATTGGTATGCAGCTTCCTCTTCTCCTAACTTAAAACAAGGTCAAAGTTTGGTTGTGGCAGGAAAATAGGATGTGCCTGGAATTCAATTGTTTTCCATACTATGGAAAGGGAGGAGGTGGATTGGAGAGATGCAATACTGCACAGTCACCACTAGGGGCAGCAAGCACATGGGCAGCTATACTCCAGAGTTACCACTGCAGGCAGCCACACCAGGAAGGGAGTGGGCTGTTGGGGATGGGCTCACCAACTTGTTGGCCACTGGTCTAGGTAAGTAGTCTCTCTGCCCCAAACACTTCCCCCCGGCCTAAGCCCCAGCATTGAACTAGCAGGAGGAAGTTCCACCAGCCGCACCACTGTGGCCCACCAGCCCTGCCCCCTCACCCAGGACCCACAGGTGGGCCCCCAATACTGTCACACCATCCATCATGGCCATGCCAGCAGGCTGGCACAGTTCCCTCTCCCCAGGCTGGCCTAGGAAGTGCTACTGGGGCTGGCCTCCCTGGTTTCCTCTCCCCCTCCAGGCTTGAAGAGCACAGCCAGGGCTGGGGTGCATGCCCCCCCTCTGCCCCCAGGCCCAGGGAGTGCCATCAGGATGCCTCCACAGCTCTCCTCTCACCCCTAGGTCGGGCCAGGGGAGTGCTGGTGGGAGGCCTCCGCAGCATCCTCCCCTGGCCCCGTGCTGCCCCTCCCCCCAGCCAGACCTTGGAAACAATGGGCAGGTCTTCTGATTCTCTATATTGAAATACTGTATCCATTTCCTTTTGCAAATTCTCAGAGATTTCTTAATGTGCCAAATTCTCTGCCTTTGTACACTGGTAGAGCTCTGTTGAAGTCCTCTAGAGGGAAGTTGATTTACCCCAGCTAATAATTTGCCCCTCTGATTATTATTATGCTAACAGTAACTTTCCATCTGTAGGTCCCTAAATTCAAAATTTTCATGGGAATGTCCATGTCCTAGCAGCAACAAACCTAGCTTGTCTGTCAGCTGAAGTACCCACAAACTGGGTTAATTTCTTACTAGCCACTGCTCCAAAAAGCCTTTTATGTCTTATTCTGCGAGTCTTAAATGGGCTCAAGTATAAGGCACAATGGACTCTTCCCAGTGTTTCTGTGCTGGCAGAGAAATGCTTCCTGCAAGAGACAACCCTTGCAATGTAATATAGGAACTTGTCAAAAGTCACTATTACTTCTTACCTGTCTTTGAATCACATACAACTAGTCTAAAAGGAAAGTGACATTCTGCACACTATGCATAAGAGCCAATAGTTAGATGAGCACATGTGTGAATGCGGAATCCCCATCATGCCTGGGCAAGAATCTGTACAGCATGGTTTTAAGCACCTGTACTAAATAGATGGACAGATTCTGAAAACCAATCTGTACAAGATGTAATAGAGCTGTAATAGGTCCAATTTTTTTTTCTGTCAGAAATTTTCAATTAAAAGAGAAAAAAACATTTTTGTTTTCAACAAAGTTTTTCCACAGGAAACTTTGAGATTTTGGCAAGAACTCTAGACTAGAGGATTTTAGATGAAAATGGGAGATGTACTTTGCGCTTCATATCTCCGTTCTTTACTCTGGGGCAGGAGCCTCAGCAGTTATACATCTCCCATAACATGCTGTATTTCCTTTTCCATAAAGGAAAATGATGGAACCTGAGGTCCTGGCCAAAGGGGCATTGTGTGAGATGTACTCCAATGGGGATCCTAGCCCCGAAAGGAGAATGGGGACCAAACCACTCCTATGAAGCATTACATCTTCCTTTTTCAGCTGCAGTCTTGTGTGTTTAACTGAAATAGTTTCATAAAATAAAATTTCCCCTGGAAAGTAGACACCTGTGAAAAATGTTGGTTTGTCAAAACCCAATTTTCCATCAAAACATTCTGTTTTTTGAGAAGTCCTATCAGTGAAACAGCTGGAAAAAAGTGTTTAGTGTTCATCTAGCAATGAACCAAACTATACATCGACTACAGAATGGATGTGGACTGGACAGACACCAGGATCACCTCTCTGATACACAAGAGGGGTGTGTGTTGTCACGTTGTTTGCCAGCCACTTGCGTCTAGCAAACACAGTCAGGTAGTGAAGTTACAGCCTGAGCTGACTGTCTGGATTTGCTCTACAGTGCCACTGTACATGACACCAGAGCCAACAGCAAGAGACTTTACAGACTTCAGGCAGCCGCAGTCACTCTACAGAGTACTACAGTACTAAAGAGAAAACTCTCTCTAGGTCAGCTAGTAGCTAGTAGGAATAGTAGCTTTCCCCTGCTTATATGTAGTGCACACGTATCTTGCCAAATACTGCCCTGGCTTCCGAGTGTCTAAGCGTATTTCAAAATGTAACAGTGGAAACATACAAGCAGTTGGCATAAACTAAAGCATCAACATTATTTAAGAGGATCCTCTCCAATTACTTAAAATACTTTAACCTGAAAATCAAGTTAAGTCTAGAGGGCTCCATTCTTTAGCATCATCTCTTGCAAAATAGGCATATTCATGGGCATGTGAGCATGTAATCTAAATATTAAAGAATCCTAGCAATGAATGCCCTTAACTATGCCCTTAACTTATCACCTCTAATACCATTAGCTCACAGACATTAACCTTCCCGCCCCTCCTCTCCCCCCCCCCCCCGCATACCCCTTCTGTTCTGAAATGTGATTTGTCCTTTTCATATGTGTTCATTTTTAATTGTATCCTTTGGTATATATGGTTGTGACTATTTTCTTCCACTATTTGATCTGAGGAAGTGGGTCTGGCCCACGAAAGCTCATCATCTAATAAACCATCTTGTTAGTCTTTAAAGTGCTACATAGTCCTGTATTTTGTTTCAGCGACACCAGACTAACACGGCTAAATTTCTATCACTTAACTATTAAGACTGCACTTTGTGTGCACACATGCATGTACATGCATAACCATGCACCACAATAAACATCTCTAAGGAATATCTTAAAAATTATAGGGGACAACTGCCTGGCTGAGGGTGTTAGTAACGAGTTGCAGAGCTCTGCCTCATAAGGTTGCTTGTGTGAAATCCACCCAGACTGGTCAAGACTGAAAATTATTCCCATCCCGTTAATAGTCTATCTGAACTGAGTGTGTGATTTCAGTCCAGGTCTACACTACAGCTGAAAGCCGGCTTCAGGTACACAATTCCAGCTACGCAAAAAGCATAGCTGGAATCAATGTACCTTGAGCCGAGCATCCACATCATCCTCACAGTGAATGGTCAATGGGAGAAATGCTTCCATCAACTTCCCTTACTCCAGGAGTTCTGGCATGGATGGGGGCACTCTCAGCATTTGATTTAGCAAGTCTTTACTAGACCCACTACATTGAAAGGATATGATCGACTGCCACTGGGTTGATCTTCTCTGTAGATGAGACATGACCTTAGTCCCATTGCTAGAGGACTAATGTCCATACTACAGAAAACCCTCATCACTACCACAGATGGTAATTGGTTGGCAGTCTCAGCAGAAATAAGGATTGAATGGAAGTGATTAACACCCCACAGGTGCCACCTTTCCAATGTGCATTGGCGAAAGGGGCTGTAAGTATGTGTTCTCAACCACCATTCCACCCCTTCATCCAAGGCCCCACTCCTGCACCACCTCTTCCAACCTCCACCCCTTTTCCCAAGCTCCACCCAACTTCTTCAGTTTCTAGCCCTGTTCCACCCCTTCCCTTGATCACATTGCAGCCTTGCTCCTCCCCTTCTCCCTGGGAGCCTCCTGCATTCCATAAAACAGCTGATTGCAGCAGGCAGGAATCATGGGGAGGGAGAGGTGCTGATGGTGGGGCCCATTGGTGGGTAGGAGCAGGGCTGGCTTTAGGCTGATTCGCCCGAATCAGGCTCCGCACCTAAAAGGGCCCCGCACCCTAAAGCCAGAGGGCCCTGCTCCCTAAACTGGAAGTGTGCTGGTGTGCCGGGCGCGCTGCGGGAGGGGGCTTCGGCCCCGGCGGAGGAGCGCGGTGGCTTCTGAGTACTGCAGAAGGGGGAGTCGGCCCCTGGGTTTGGCTGGAAAGTGGGACTCTGCCAGTAGCTGGGGATTTAAAGGGGCTGTGAGTTGTTTCTTTGTGTGCTGGGTTGTTTTGGGGGGTTTTTTTTGGCTTAACCAAAATTTGTGTGTGGTTTGTTTGTTTGGGGTTTTTTTTTTTTGGTAAACAAAAAAAATCCCGGCTGCCGGGGCCCTGTCGAAACGGTTCGAATTGGGCCTCGCACTTCCTAAAGCCATGTAGGAGCTACAGAGGGGGGCCGAAGGAGAAGCTGATGGGGGACTGCCAGTGGGTGTTCAGAGCCCACCATTTATTTCCTGTGCGTACTCTAGCCCTGGAGCACCTATGAAGTTGGTGCCTGTATTAACATCTTATCACAAGAGAGGTTCATATATGCCCTGCCCAACAGCACAGAGAAGCTCACAGTGTAGGCTATTTTGTAGCCAATGAGAGGGTTCAGATCTCCTGGCCTGCTAGATCAGCACCTTTGTCAAGCTCGACTGATGCAAGATTAAAAAGTCCCTTCTAAAACTCAGATACCAAAAGTACTAGAATGTATTAAATCTCCCAGTCTAGATGGCATGTTCATGAATTCACTAAAAATTCCCCAATATTAGAAAACATGAGTTAGAGGGTTCCTAGTATTTACCCTTTTGCATTAGCAAATTACTTCTTTGCCTTTTCCATTGTCCACTGTTTATCATCTTTTGGTTATTTTCCTCTGTAATTTACAAAGCATGTGAACCAAATACAATACAAACTAAATGCACAGAGTGCTGCTTATACAAAAGACCTCAACCAGCTTTTCATAAAATAACATCCAGGAGCTTTAAAACAGCTTCATTTAAAGCTGGAAATGCCAGCATAAAAAAGATAAGATTTCAATTTTGTCTTAAATGAATTCACTGCATCTGCATTTCTGATGTCAAATAGAAACTGAGTTCTGTAGCTGTTGTGAATGGCAAACAAAAGCCCTAGAGCCATGAGAATTTAATCCAAACCTTTTATTTTTTTATATATTTATTTTAAAATATGTTTCTCTTCTTATGTTTTGTGGATTTTCTATCTTATAGCTCACATGGCATTTTTTCCCTTAGATTGTCCTTACATTCCAAATCACTTAATGAAACTGTCTCTTGGAAAAAAATATTGTTAGTACAATAAGTAGTTTCAAAATGACAACCTTGATTCATGAAAGCAGAATGCTTTTAAAGTGGCAAAGTTGTCTGCAATATTGCATTGTCTTTGAATCAGATAGGCAATTAGCATACAGTACTCACATAGGGGGGTGTCTGCACAGCAGGGCTTAACTCGATATGTCAATTGCATAGCTTATTTTGACAGCTTATTTCGAAATTGGGAGCGTCTATGCAACCCTTATTTCGAAATAGAGCACTCTTCCTCTTACTTCCCTTACTCCTCGTACAATAAGGGATTACAGGAATTAGAGTAAGAAGGCCTCTAGCTTGACATTATTTTGAAAAAAACTTGTGTAGACATGGACTAAGTTATTTCAAAATAATGCTAGTTATTTCGAAACAATGTTGCTGTGTAGACATACCCCATAGTGAAATACATATGGGCACACTTATATGGAAAAAAGAAATCTGAACATCCAGGGTATGTCTACATAGCAGCATTATTTAGGAATAAAGTCTGTTATTCCGAAATAACTATGCGAGTGTCTACACAGCTAGCCCGTTATTTCAAAATAACAGTTGGCTTATTTTGGCATTTGTACACTTCATTCCATGAAGAATAACACCTCTTCCAAAATAGCTATTTCGGAATAGCAGTAGTGTGGGCACTCCACTGCTCCTATTTTAAAATAGCTCCTCCCCCAGGCCATTCAAAGTAATTACTCCCCAGTGTTTCCTACCTAAATGAAGGTAGAGTGTCCACATTAGGGGAGCCTGCCTCTGACTAATTTCCAGGCTTCCCCGTAGTGTAGACATGCTATTTCGAAATAAGCTATTTTGGAGTATTTCTTCCGGAATAGCTTATTCCAAAATAATCGTGCAGTGTAGACGCAGCCCAAAAGACCATAAAGAAGTTTGTGATCTTTGTCTATAGCACAGGTTTTCCCCCTTGTATTCTATTGTGTGGTGTTTATCTAGCCAACCACATTATAGTTCAGAAATCAGGAAGTGGTGAAAGAAGGATGATCATAGGGCTGAGACGCTGGGTCAAGATTCAAGCCCTTTGCATTTAGCTCCCACCTCTGGCACACAATCCCTGCATGACCTTTGGCAAGTCACTTAATCTATGTTTCAGCTTTCCCTCTGTACAAGAGAAATAACAGCGATGTCCTTCTCCCACCTTTTGTCTGTCTCATCTGCTTTGATTGAAAGCTCTTTGGGGGCAGGGACTGTCTCTAATTGCGTATTGGAATGGCACCAAGAGCAATGTTCCCTTAATCTTTGCTGTACCTCAGTAGGTTGTAGGGTGACCAGATGTTCCATTTTTAAAGGGACAAGCCCATATTTAAGCCTTCTTGCAGGTGTCCCCACTTTAAAAAAAGTGGCCACTTCTTCCCTGTTTTCTGTTTCTTCCCTGCCATCAGTACTGGTGGGTCCCACTGCTGGCCAGATCCTTGCTCACCAGCTGCCCACCCACCAGTGGCTGATGATGGGGTTGGGAATGCAAGGCTGGTAGTTAGGCACAGTTGCAGCATGTGAGGCCAGCTGCTCCCCTGTTGGTCCATCAGTGTAGTCCCTGCTGTGGTGCTCTCTTGACTAGCAGGCCCCCTTCACCTCCTGTCCCGTTTCCAGCCAGCACCACTTGCTGAGGTGGTTGGTGAGTGAGGGCTGGTGGTGGCCAGTTACTCTGCCCACCCATCAGCCCTTATATGCTTCCTCTCTCACTGTCCTCTCCCTGCTGTGCCTGTTCAACCCCACAAGCCCCACTGCTGCTCCACATGCCCCCTGGCAGGGTGAGTTCTGCTCCCGTCACTGTGTGGAGAACCAAACCCTGGTCTGATCATTTATCTCACCAGCACCCTGGCCAGCAGGCTCCTTCCTTCCCTCACTGCCTCTGGCTGGGCTGGCACCCAGGGAAAGCTCTAGACCCACTGGCCAGGAGGAACCAAGCCCTCCATGTGCCAAAGCCCTGCACAGTGCTGGCCTGGGGGAGTTTCTCCGCACCTCAGCTAAGCTTGGTGGTGGCAGGGAGGAAGGCCACACCCACTTCTCCCTTGTAAGGTGGTGTCCTGACCCCGGTCATTTTCTTTGGATGTTCAAGTTATTTCCCCTGAATCATCTGACTTAATGAGCTGAGTCTGGGGTTCAAGCTGGCAGAACAATAAAGACCCAGAGGCTGCTCTCTATGCCACATTCGGTTTTTTATTAATTAATAGACTTTAAGGACAGAAGGGACCTTTCAAATCATCATATCTGACCCCAGCATGTCCCAGCCCTCCTGTATATCAGTAGCTAAGTTTTGATCCAAGCACACACTAGAAAGGCTCTAGTCTTCGGTAGAAGACATCGAGAAATGGAGAATCCATCACTTGCTACGGTAGTTTGTTCCAAAGGTGAATCATTCTCATTCTGAAATATTTGTGCCTTATTTCTAATCTGAATTTGTCTCCTTTCACTTTCCAGCTTCCGGTCTTGTTCTACCTTTGCAACATTAAACAGACCTTTAATACTGAACATTTTCTCTCTACGAAGGCATTTATACACTTCAATAAAGCCACCTCTCAGCCTTCTTTTGTAGAAGCTAAACAGATTGTGCTCCTTTCAATAGCTCACAAGAAAGCATTTTTCTTCAGCCCTCAAAACACTGGGCTCTTTGCTGCCCCTTCTCCAATTCTTCAACATCGTTTTAAAATGTGGCCCCTTAAACAGGCTTCAGTATCCAATCTCAGGCTCCCTGATGCAGTGTCACCTCCCTGCCCGACTCACTCCCCTGCTCACATGTCTAATGGTTGCTTTAGCCATCTTCACCACAGTGTCGCCCTAGGAACTCCTGTTTAGCGGCTTGTCCAGCATGACTGTAAATCCTTCTCAGAGTCCCTGCTGGCCTGGGCACAGTTCCCCATTCCGGGGGTGTGGCTGCATGCTTTGGGCTAGACTGGGCCTGGCATTTGGCGGTTTTATTCGCATGGGGCCAGCTTCCCAAGGGATCTATATCACTGCTCTGGCCTTATTTAACACTTTGTTTCTATTTCGTCACCCACGCGTTACCAGTGGTGATTTCATATTTTTTTCCAGTTCATTGATAGCAATTATTTAAACAGTTCTTGAGAGCCTCCTTAGACTCCTAGCATCTAGTACCCGCCCATCTCTGAAATGTTTCAAGTTCCACTGTCTGTCTTTTGAAACGTGTCACCCAAAACTGGACAGAGGCTGCAGGCCTCCCATGGATTTATATCGTGGCATGATGGGATTTTCTGTCTTATTTTCTATATCTTTCCTAATAATCAATATACTGATAGCCTTTGTGATTGCTGCTGCTCAAGGAGCTTTCAGAGAATTAGCCATGGTGACTCCAAGCCCTTGTTTTGGTGTGGCAACAGCTAATTTAGAACCTGCCATAGTATATGTATAGCTGGGATTATCTTTTCCCAAAAGAATTGCTTTACACTTGGTTTTTATCTGCCATTTTGTGGCCCAGCCACCCAAGTTTATGACATTCCTTTATAGCTCTTCACAGTCTGCTTTGGAATTAACATTCTCGAGTATCTTTCTATCTTCTTCAAACTGTGCCACTTCCCTGTTCCCCTCCCTTTTTAGATTATTTGTGACTATGTTGAAGAGTTCAAGTGCCAGTACCAGACTGTCCCATCCATAGGGTGGTTCAAAGTGGCCGCTCCGGGCCCTGTACTTTGGGGGCTCCATGGTGGCCACCGCAATTGCTTGCCAGCCACCCGCCCATCAGCAGTTAGTGAGGGGCTGTCCTGTGGCTGACAATGGGGGTGTGTCTAGACTACATGGCTCCATCAACGGAGCCATGTAGATGAGTTTACTCAGCAAAGGGAAATGAAGCGGCATAAAGGATCTGCCGATGAAGGGTCCTGGGGTTGGCAGATCCCCGTCTAGACTGCTGCACTGTGCTGACAAACAGCTGATCAGCACAGCACGGCGGCCATTTTGATGTAAATGAAGCGGCGATTATTTAAATCGCCGCTTCGTTTCCCTTTGCCGAGTAAACTCCGTTGACGGAGCCATGTAGTCACCCTGGGGGTGAGTGTGCAAGGAGTGTGCCAGCGACTCTCCCTGCTTGCCCCTTGGTGTCACTCTGAGCCAGCAGGCGTCCCCCACCCCTCCTGCCCCATTTCCAGCCAGTCCAGTCTACTTGCCTGTGACAGTGCCTGCTAACTCAGGTTTGGGTTTCTGTACCTGCAGCCATCACCTCTTGGGTGGAGTGTGCCAAGGACAGCAGCTTCTCTCCTGTCAACTATGGCCTGAAACCTGAGCCTTACACCACACCAGAAGGGAGGCAAATATAGCACAAAGCTGACAGGGTTGCACTTATGCATGGCCCCAGGAGCAGGGGCGCCTGACGGGAAAGGGCATTAATCATTGATACCTACATCTGAAAGCTAACGCAGAAACAAACTTCTATTTTTTTTCTCTATAGTCTAAGCTGCCCACCATGTGGCTCTGCTCAGAGCAACTGACCGCTGAGAATTTTTGCAATGGCTCCACAGGACTGAGGTCTGTTCTCCTCTTCACATAACTGAGGAATCACAATGGGAGTCACGTTCACTTACAGGCATGCAGAACACAAGATGATTTACTAATCTCTTGTGATACACAGCTCCTTTTCTTTCTTTCTCACACTTTTCACCTGTTGGGAGTGAGGGCTAGTGTTTGTGCCTGAAGCTGTGATCTAAACCTGGTACAAACATAGGCTGGATCTAGGAACTCTAGGCATTTTTCTTGAACTCTGGATGTATTCATCTTTTTTTAAATGTTTAAAACATTATTTATGTCATCTGTTTAGAGTAGCAAATGGTGAATGAGCAATTCAACATCTGTGAGCTATGAAGGGACGCCATACCAAGCAATAAACTGGCTGCCAGGATAAACAGTTGCATTTGTCAGCAATTAGGCTATTAAATGACTGTGAGGAGAGACAATGTTATTAGGTGTTTATACAACGCATGTTTCTAGAGGGGGCTTTCCCATTCAGCCTCGGGGTTTATGCTTGTGGGAGCCTACAAACTCATTGGCAGAGGTAGCTAACAGCAGAAACCTTGAAGAGAAGCCCTATAGTGTGTTAGCTTAGAGAGGATGCATGTTCTTATAGCTAAGGTACCTGACTAGGAGTCAGCTCTTCCACAGATTGTGTGAACTTATGCAAGTCACTTAAACCTGTCTGTGCCTCAGTTTCTCATCTGTAAAATGGGACTTTAATAATGGAGATTACCTATCTCCTAGAACTGGAAGGGACCTCGAAAGGTTATTGAGTCCAGTCCCCTGCCTTCACAGCAGGACCAAGTACCATCCCTTACAATTTTTTGCCCCACATCCCTAAATGGCCTCCACAAGGATTGAACTCACAACCCTGGGTTTAGAGGCCAATGCTCAAACCACTAAGCCATCCCTCCCCCGGGGGGAGGACTTCCATTTCTTCTACTTTTTGTCTGTTTTTATCTATTTTGATTGTAAGCTCTTAGGGCACAGACAGACCCTAAGATAATGGACCATCTTAGCTGAGGCCTTTAGATGCTATGATAATATAAATAATAATATGAATACATATTAAAACTATAATTGCTAAGGGCCAAATTCCTCTTGTCGATACTCACTTCCAACTCACACTGACTTAAATATGTTCCAAGGGCAGAATCTGATCATAAATTATTTTATTTTATGTTTTGGAGCTGTACATAGAGGCAGGGCACCCCCCTTACCTGCAATGTGGTTGTGAATAAGAATCAGCTGGAGTTGCACCTGCACATGGAAGAGTGAAATACAGCCCTTTAGAAACACACTCACCTTATCCAGTGCCTCTAGACTCTGGAAATGAGAGAAGTCTCAAGTGTCACTTCATAATATTTTGACCTATGTCATGGAGATGTGAGGGGAATGCTCTGGAACAGCTGCGTATGAAGCCAGTCGTGACCTCTTCTCTCTGAGCACACTGTCGCCAGGGCAAGAAGCTTACACACCTTCAACCTTCCTGGGTCAGACCTCAGAGTATTTAGCATCCCCTTCCACACCGTGCACTTCCCACAGTGAGTCCACTCAGGTGGGCTCCTAAGGAAGCCAGAAGGTCCTGCACCCCAACTTCACAGTCAGCAGTGACTCAACAAGCATTGTAAAACTGAAGGCTTGTTAGTTGATAGGGACACAGCATAGAACAGAGTTTGTTAGCACAGAAAACAGGAGCATTGAGTAAAATCCCTCATGGGGGGAGGGGAGCCCAGAGCCAAGGCTGACTTGCTCCCAGCTGCCTGGCCCCAGACACACCCGTTGCCCTTCTTCCTGCCGTTGTCCTGCTTCCCAGGCAAAAGGTGTCACCTGGTTGCAATCCCTGCTGGAGCTCAGGTTACGAACCTGCAGACAGCTGGGCAGCCTCATCTGCCTCAGTAAAAGTCATACACCCAATTCCCATCACCGTCATTCTAGGCATTGGTGCTGTACCCAAGGAAACTGAGGTATACACAGTGTTAGTATAGGATAGTAAGCCCTGGTCTACGGTCGGGAGGTATTTCAAAATAACTCCCCTTATTTCGAAATAACAAGTGGAGCGTGCACACTACCAAGCCCATTATGTCCTACTTTCCATAAGGAATAACGCTAATTTTTAGGGCTGTCAATTAACCTGCATTAATGCCTGCGATTAACGCAGGGCAGAATTAACGCGTTAATTTTTTTAACACGTTAATCGCAGGCATTAATGCTGCGCTGCCCCTTTGAAGTGCTGCTCTGGCACTTCAAAGGGGCAGTGCAAGAGGAGCCGGACATCAGCTGGAGTCCCCAGCTGATCCCCGGCTCATAATGCTCTGCCCCTTGGAAACGTCACCGTGGTGCTTCCAAGGGGCAGCGCTGCATGGAGCCCAGGGTCAGCTGGGGACTCCAGTGGATCCCAGGCTCCATGCAGCGCTGCCCCATTGAAATGCGGTGGCGTTTCAAAGGGGAGGCGCAGGTGATTAATCGCGATTAAACTTTCTAATCACTTGACAGCCCTACTAATATTGAAACAGTGATTTCGAAATAGCGGCACCAAAGCATCCACACTACCACTATTTCAAAATAACTGCTCCTCAGAGTAATTCAGACTAATTACTCACCAGTACTTCCTGGGGCTCTAAGTTGAGGTAGCTCATTGACATTAACAGAGCCATTCTTGGACTAATTTCAAGGCTTCCTCATAGTGCGGACATGCTATTTTGAAATTATTATTTTCATAGAATCATAGAATATTATGACTGGAAGGGACCTCGAGAGGTCATCGAGTCCAGTCCCCTGCCCCCCATAGCAGAACCCAGTACTGTAGACCATCCCTGATAGACATTTATCTAACCTGCTCTTAAATATCTCCAGAGATGGAGATTCCACAACCTCCCTTGGCAATTTATTCCACTGTTTAACCACCCTGACAGTTAGGAAGTTTTCCTAATGTCCAACCTAAAAACCCTTGCTGCAGTTTAAGCTCATTGCTTCTTGTTCTAGCCTCAGAAGCCAGGAAGAACAATTTTTCTCCATGCTCCATGTGACACCCTATTAGATACCTGAAAACCGCTATCATGTCCCCTCTCAGTCTTCTCTTTTCCAAACTCAACAAGCCCAATTCTTTCAGTCTTCCTTCATAGGTCATGTTCTCTAGATCTTTAATCATTGTTGCTCTTCTCTGGACCTTCTCCAATTTCTCTACATCTTTCTTGAAATGTGGTGCCCAGAACTGGACACAATAATCCAACTGAGGCTTTACCAGCGCAGAGTAGAGCAGAAGAATGACTTCTCGTGTCTTGCTCACAACACACCTGTTAATGCATCCCAGAATCATGTTTGCTTTTTTTGCAACAGCATCACACTGCTGACTTATTCAGCTTGTGGTCCACTATAACCTCTAGATCCCTTTCTGCTGTACTCCTTCCTAGTCAGTCGCTTCCCATTCTGTATGTGTGAAACTGATTGTTCCTTCCTAAGTGGAGCACTTTGCATTTGTCTTTATTAAACTTCATCCTGTTTCCTCAGACCATTTCTCCAATTTGTCCAATTTTGAGAGTTATTATTTTGAAATAAATAATTTCCTAGTATAGACATGCCTTAGGACTCATAGACAACGTAACAAGGTGTGAGTAAAACCTCACATCATCACAACATGCACCAGAGAAAATTACTTTTGGAATGCTGGTGCTCAAAACATCTGCACAGTATCTTGATTTCAATTAGCCATAGTTGTCTTTCTTCCCCACTAAAAATAACATCATGGGGTTTGTTTGTTTGTTTATTTTAATTTCCTTGGAGTGATAGTAGAAAGCACTGCACATTACTTATTTGCTTAATGCACTTGTGAACTGCAGTATTTAATGGCTGAAAATAAACCCTAAATATCTTATATTTAATTGGCACACAGGAAAGAATTTTGGAAGGAATTCGGGCCTCTGCGACAGCTTAAAAGTTACAGCAAGACATGATTTTATTGTAATGTCTTGAGTTATCTAACTCACATTGAATTCTAATTGCAGAAAATGAGTAAAAATAGGTTAAAGGTTACGGAAGCGTTACTGAGGGACAAAATAGAAGTGTGCATTGAACTAACAGAGAATAGAGAATCCTTCTTAACTAACCCATCCTTGTCAAGGTCATAAATTGAATGTGATGATAACAATGCAAAAGGACATTGGATTTTTAGCCAAGCCATTGTTAAAATCCCATGTGACAAGGTGCTGTCTGCAGCTACAGATTCAGAGGAAACAACAAAGAATCAAGGTGCTCATTCAGTGAGAATTTGCACACTTCACTGAGCCATTGAAGCAAAGTATAAATGCTGTTATAATGGAAAACATTTAAAGCTAGGGGGTGTGGCAGTACCCTCAGCACCCCTAGCTCTAGCACCTGAGCATGGATGCCAGCTGTCAGTCAAGCCAACCTCTTCAGAGGAATGGCTCCTTTACTGCAGTAAAGGACTGCAACTAACTCCAACCCAAGTTAGTAACTTCTTTATAGCGGTGGGTTGCAGGATGCCTGGGGACCAATGGGTCAGAAGGAAAGGAAACCTTCTTCTCCCTTCCTGGATCTCTTTTAGGCCTTATCTTCCCTGCTAATAAAGGGTGGGTTTTTTTTAACCTCAGAGTGACTCAAACACTTGAGAAATCCTGAGGTTAAAAACACTTGAGACGAGGCACTTTAATTTTGATCAAGAGGCAAGGTCAGCCCCAGATGGGAGTATAGTGCTGGCCTCAGAGGAGTTTAATAATGGAGAAATGGTCCCAAGTTGGCCAAACATGAAGGCTCCGTCTACACTGTTTGTTTTTTGCGGAAGAGGAAATGAAAACGAAGCGCTCATTAGCAAATCCTGCACTCTCATTTGCGTATTCTCTTCTGATCCTTTTTGCAGAAGAGGTTTTTGCGAAAAAAACCCTCAGTGTAGATGGGGCCATTTTTTCGGAAAAAAACCCTTTTGCGCAAGATCCCTGATTCCTCAAAAAATGAGGCTTACAGGATCTTGCACAAAAGAGGGTTTTTCTGAAAAATGGCCCCATCTACACTGCATTTTTTTTTTTTGCAAAAACCTCTTCTGCAAAAAGGATTGGAACAGAATATGCAAATGAGAGCGTGAGATTTGCTAATGAGGGCTTCATTTGCATTTCCTCTTCCACAAAAAACAAACAGTGTAGACGGAGCCTTAGAAGGTGGTAGGCACTGCATAAGCACTTACTAAAGGCACATTACACTGATGGTGGTGTGTAAAGTATAAACACTGCATGCCCAGCTAGAAGTGGTATAAATACCAGTGTGGATTAGAACATAAGAACGGCCGTACTGGGTCAGACCAAAAGTCCATCTGGCCCAGTATCCTGTCTGCCGACAGTGGCCAGCACCAGGTGCCCCAGAGAGGGTGGACCGAAGACAATGATCAAGCAATTTGTCTCCTGCCATCCCTCTACAGCCTCTGACAAACAGAGGCCAAAGACACCATTTTATCCCCTGGCTAATAGCCTTTTATGGACCTAACCTCCATGAAATTATCTAGCTTCTCTTTAAACTCTATTATAGTCCTAGCCTTCACAGCCTCCTCTGGCAAGGAGTTCCACAGGTTGACTACAGGCTGTGTGAGGCAATACTTAGTTGAGTAGACTGCCCTGCAGGACTGAGCTGAGCTGCAGTAGACTGCCCTGCAGGATCCTTACATGGCTATCTATGCACCCTAGTAGAGCCTGCCATGGCTACACTGCTATTTTTAGCAGCATAGTGTCCCTTTTATGGAGCCTTCTCCTGCTGCCAATGCTCTACACACTGCTGTAAATATAGATCTAGCTACAGAGGTGGTCTCTTCTCCTAAACAGTCTATAGTCTAAATAGATAAGACACACAAATGGTGGGAGGGCAAATAGCTGTTCTAAGGCCAATAGAAGAAGGATCAGTGACAGAGCTAGTAATAGTAGCCTGGTCTTCTGTGTTCCAGTCCAGTGTTATACTGCCTTTCCCATTTACTGCTGTTTGCCATAAGAACATAAGAACGGCCACACTGGGTCAGACCAAAGATCCATCTCGCCCAGTATCCTGTCTTCTGACAATGCTCCAGAGGGAATGAACAGAACAGCTTATCAACTGATACATCCCTGTTGCTCATTCCCAGTTTCTGAAAAACAGAGGTTAGGGACACCAGTTGCTAATAGCTAGTGAGGGACCTATCCTCCTTGAATTTATCTAGCTCTTTTCTGAACTCTGTTATAGTCTTGGACTTCACAACATCCTCTAGCAAGCAGTTCCACAGGTTGAGTGTGCATTGTGTGAAATACTTCCTTGAGTGTGTTTTAAACCTGTTAACCATTAATTTCATTTGGTGACCCCTAGCTTTTGTAGTTCTTGTGTTATGGGCAGGAGCAAATAATTCTTCTTTATTCACCTTCTCCACTCCAGTCATGATTTTATAAATCTTTATCATACCCCCCCTTAGTTGTCTCTTTTCCAAGCTGAAAAGTTCCCATCTATTAATTTTTCCTCATATGGGAGCCATTCCAAACCCCTAATCATTTTTGTTGCCCTTTTCTGAACTTTTTCTAATGTCAAAGTACCTTTTTTGAGATGAGGCAACCACATCTACATGCAATATTCAAGATATGGGTGTACTATGTATTTATATAGAGGGTGCTTACATGAACCCTGGTGGATTTACAAACTGCTCATCAAACTCCAAGCGTCTAGGAAGCTAAAAAGTAATCCCATTTTCACTTTCCCCATCATTCCACACATGCTATTATCCCGTTATATCAGCTAGTTAAAAACACACCCTTTTATTTGTCACTAAAATAAAGGCTCTGTCTGGACCTGATTCACTGACTACCTTTACAAATTACAAGCATACTGAAGTGTCACACCCGCATATTTCTGTAATCCTACCCCAAGACAGAACTGTAGCAACAGTGTGGTGAGGGGAAAACAACGAACCAAGTTCTAACCTCAGGTAGAAGCACAAAATCCATCGAAGCCAGGGTGTTGCAAGGGTGTAACTGTAGCAAGAGTGGAATTGAGCCCTGTGATACTTGAAGCTGGGATGGCAGAAGGTGTATCAGTCAGTGATTCTCTGACATCAAGGGTGGAGTCAGAAGAGATGCCTTTGGATAGAAAGCTGATGGGGGTGTGCCAAGAGCTACGTGGAGACACCGACTGCAGTGTGTGAAATGCCCCTTTCCTCAGCAGCCTGCCCTCAGGAGACAGCTGAGTGGGTAAAGACCTGCAGTGGCAGACACTGTCTGAATTCACTGGACAGTAGAAAAACTCTGAGGTACAACCAGGCAGGGCAGCTACACACAAAGTGGGTGCTTTAAACCACTTCCCACTTCCCTGAATGCTCATCCCAGCTAGGGGCTATTCCCTGATGTAAAGTGAGAGCAGCCAAGAGGCTGCTTTCGACTCAAGCATGGCTGCCACAGCCCTCCATGTGTCATGGTCAGTGGAACTGGAGTGAGAAGGCCCCTGTTTCATGGAGGGACTGTTATTGATGGGACGCCGGTAGGAAATTAGGCTGGATGACCCGGCCACGTGGACAGAGCAGCCCATGGGGTTTATAAGAAGATCCATGTGTTCCACTTAGCCTGCATTCAGTTTTGCTCACTGCTAATGAAACACTCCAGCCGCCATTGCATCAGATGGGAACAGCTGGAGAGCAGTGGTGTACCCGCTGGGCCTTCTGCCAGCAGCTCTTGTCTATCTGGGAGGGAGCAAGGGAAGTCAACAGAGAGCCTTCTCCACTGCATCTGAGGAAGCCTGTATGATAAAGGTGGGCAGGTTGGTTGCCTTTGGGGCCCCTTTACACTGCTGGAGCCTATCAGGCAATGGGGAATCACGAAACAGAAAATACTGCTGGGAACTCAAAATGTTTTGGGGTTTCAGCTCCAGATGAGGTTTCACAGTCATTTCCAGTAATAACAGAGGTAGCTCACCCAGCAGCTGCCGTCGCATAAACTCCCTTTTTGTATCTTTTGCAAATGCCGACTCCTGTCAAACTTAACAGAGTGAAACTCAAGTCTAGTGCTACCGTCTGGGCACATATACCACATGAAAGCTGCGTTATCCAGTATGTGATTTTGTCACAGTTACCATAAAGATTGATATTGGTCTAAGTTCTAACATCTAAAGAAGTGGGCTGTGCCCACGAAAGCTCATGATACCATCTACATGTTTTGTTAGTCTTAAAAGTGCTAACAGACTATTTGATGTTAAGTTTATCCTGTACAGACTAACTCGGCTACCCCTTGAAGCATCAAAATAACTGTTCACCCTAATGGACACAGTTACAGTCTGAGATAATTCATACTCAGTTTTATTACATCTTCCTTAAAAATCCCTTTGCAGTTGGTCTCTTGTTTATTTGAACATGTCTGCTTGGCACAACCCAGCCAATATTTATATCTTTGAGACTTTTGCTGCTTGGAAAAATACTAGTGATAAAACTCTTCTGGGCAAATGAATTCAGAGATACATGACACTGTTATCCGTATAACATTCTTTTAGCACATAGACTAGTCAGTGGACTGTGGCTTCATTCAGCTTCCATTGCATCTGCTGTTTGTTCCTTCCCTTGGTCTGCGTTGCTTGGAAGGTCTGCAGAGATCACAAATTATTTTGTAATATATATGTGTAATAAGATCATCCCAGTCATGCAGAGAGGGGACCCAGCCACAAATAGCTTTGTATGTGTCTGGCACACTTGGCTTGGATCCCTGCTCTATTCCTGCAGTACACCGGTGGATCAAAACAGTGAGAGCATAGATTCTTGTAAACCAGAAGTTTTGAGTTCAAGTCTTGTGTGTTCAGAAAGTTGCTCTTGTTATTTTATAAATAAATAATACAATTTAGATCTAAATCCAGATCCAGACTTCCCTAGAGAATGTGGACATTGAGACCTGGTGTCTAGGTTTAGGTCTCCACCTCTGAAACTCATCTCAGAACAGCCTTAACAGAACCATCCTCTTCTGTCAACTTCATCATGTATTTTCTCTCTTCTTATCTATGCACATGCAAGCCATTTAAATCATCCCTTATGTCAAGAATATGGAAAGAATGCAAGTAAGAAACCTGCTTTCCTCATATGTCAAGAAACAAGCAGCAGCAAGCAGTAAAGAAGGTGGTGACAAGAAATTTGTCTGGCATTATCAAGGTAAAAGACTGGGTTGTTGGTATAAAAACAAATCAAAGCAAGACAGATATTGGATTTATCTATTTCAAGATACATTTACTAGGTTGTAAGATTCCAGTTCTTTAGGGCTGAAGGAGGTTAGAGTTTGCTTGTCACACCATGTGGCAACAAAAGGCACCTTCCTGCCCTCCCAATGGGTTACAGAACAGTATTGACCAGTGCTACTAGTACATAGAAAAGTCTCAAGGTAGATGAGCAAGGGAAACAGAGGGCTGCATTTGAATGAACAAATGGCTAATATAGTCACTTGTTTGGGATGATGAGATCAGGAGGAGAGGGTCAGTTCATCATACATAAAAGTGAAAAAGAAAATGAAAAATTCAGACCTTAAGCCTGAATAATTACAAATAAATATGCAAATATATATATATATATATATATATATATATACTGCATTCAACATAAATAATGCAGCGCCTAAAGAATTTAAACTCTGCTTAAATGTTATAGGTGAATCCTGGGCCTCTCCTGACAATTTTAGAAAATATCCATAATTTTGTCATTTTACCAGAAGTTTTCTGTCCTATTCATCTTTCCCAGCATATTAGGAATTGAGGAGTGGGGACCTTGTCCACACAAAAATTGTATTTGCCATTATTATTGGCTTTGCAGTTGTACAAGTAACAGACTATTTGATTTCAGTTGAGTAAAGTAAATTAAGAAAGGTCTGCTCAGTATTATGGCTGACAAGACCTACTCACCATTAAACTAGCTTGGAGTTGGAATGAGGTTGGAATGTAAATTAGACATACTGACATTGCAAATGAAGTGGGGATTTAAATCTCCCGTGCTTCATTTGAATAAAAATGGCCACCGCATTTTGCCGAGTCAGCAGTTTGTCGGCAAAAAGCGGCTGTCAAGATGGGGATCGGGCAACAAAGAAAGCTTTTGTCGCCCGATCCCTTATGCCTTGTAAAATGAGGTTTACAGGATCGGGCGACAAACTCTTTCTTTGTCGCCCGATCTCCATCTTGACAGCCGCTTTTTGCTGACAAACTGCTGACTTGGCAAAATGCGGCGGCAATTTTTATTCAAATGAAGCACGGGAGATTTAAATCCCCACTTCATTTGCAATGTCAGTATGTCTAATTTACATTCCTCTGACAACAGAGGGATGTAGTCTAGACATACCCAAAGTGATCATAAATGAGTCGTTTAGTGGACAGAACACTGGACTGGGAACCAGGAGACATGGGGAAAGGTCTATCCCTAGCTATGCGGGTGCCCATAGGCAAGTCACTTATCTCTCTTTTCCCCTCCAACTTTTGTATGTCTCATTTATTTTACCTGTTAGTGCTTTGGGGCATGGTAATGTCTCTCATTATGTGTCTGTGCAGCACCTACCACAATGAGCCCAAAATCTCAGCTGTACCCTCTAATCCAAAACCCTCTCCCTTGTCAGTACCTTTCCGTCCAAGAATCCTGGAAAATCCTGGGGAAACAGAGCACATTTGGAGGCTGTTAGGTCTGGGCTGTGTTGATCCAATGGGAGAGCAAGTGTCTGAATGAGTATAACCTGCTTCCTAGAAGCCCCTTTTGGTTTGAGCATGAGACCTAGGAGCTCAGCCACATCAACTGATCACAGCTGCTGGAGATGGAGATGGGAAAAGAGCAGTGTTCCCAATAGGCTGTACTCTTGGATGGCCACCCAGGAGAGATTCAGATGCCACCCAGTTGATTAGCAGAATGTCCACACCCACCCACAGCCGGCTAAATGTGTTTCTACTGGTGGTGCACATCTGTACGTGCCTTGGTGCATTGGACACAATTTATTCTGCACATGGATGGCAAAATTTAGAGGTATCATTAGAAAAGTGGTGGCCTCCAAAGACCCAAACAGCTTAGACCTCTCTACATAAAAAACACCTTAAACTACCCCATAAGCAACTAGCGGTCATGGTAGGTGCAGATCTGGATGTTTAGCCAAGTCTTCAATGACATATGCAGCAACAATAAAAGCAAAGACACGCAAAGGACTCAATCTTGCAATTTCTACTCAGTCAAGAGTCCTACTGACTTCACTGGGAGTTTTGACTAGGTCAGGGTTGCAGCATTGAGCCATGCGACCCTGGTTCAGCAACATATGTTTATATCCCACTGAAGCCAAGGCAAAGTCAAGTACTTTACAATGAGAATATGCTTAAATGCTTTGCTGAACTGGGGCTTCCAACAGCTATAAATGTGCTTCGGGGAACACAAAACCACACATACATAGAATCTAAATTTAAAACAGAAAAAAATATCTGTAGAGAGCTATTTAATTTGGAAGTCATAAATCATACCAGGGATGACTGTCACTTCCTTGGTCTGTGTTAGACAAGGGATCCCTTAAATAACAGACATTCCCATCAAGAAAGAAAAAATGGCTTCCCACAGCCAGAATCTATTACAATGCCATGTTTATGTGTGTGAGAGAAGTGAGCCGTGGCAGCAGTGTCTTATTTACATTGTCATTGAAGGCATTCGAGTGCAGGTGAAAGTTGGGGGAATAGGAACGTGTTAGGGGAAAAATTGGAAATTTAAAAAAAATTCCTCAGCTGTTAATCAGATTCCTATGTTGATAAAATATGTATGAGATCTCCTTTAATTAATTAGAATAAACTATGTAACACTGCAGGAAACAAATTGAAAATTTAATAAAGTAAGTTCCCTTCCAATTTCTTTTGAAGACAGAAGCTAATTATATTTAGTTCTGTAATTATAACTATAATTAAAATATAATGCAAAATAGTCCATATAGTAAAAATAGTACTAAGTTATAAAATGGAGCCTTTAAGACAATTTGTTCTTCAGCTAAAAAAATTCATTTCAAATGAACATTTTAATATCCTTGTTTCTAAATTTTTCATCTTTTCAGGGTAATTTTTTAATTTAAATCCATTTTATATCAGCTAATTAATGTTAATTTTCTATTTCAAAATTCTTATTCCTGTCTACTATATTCAAGGAACTTTTCTGCTCTTCGTTAGTATTCTTTTATATGCTGGATTTAAAACTGAGTCACATGCTTTACTTACTCTTGCATGTTGCCTCTTAACAACACCCAGTTTTGATTTAGAGGATAATTTGAAAATGCATTGAGGAGTATATCCACATAGAAACCTTACCTGAGTAAAAAGGAAGAAGAAACCCTGAAGCAGAGAGAGACACAGATGGGTGCAAGGAAATTTGGATATAGCAATACAAAAGGAAATTAGTGATAAAACGATGTTCTGTCGGTGTTCTCAATGAGCATTTATTAGCAACTGTCTTTACTTTTTAAAATAAGGTCTGATTTACACTGGGAGTTTAGGTTGAACTTAACCACGTTGAGTTGATTTTCTAAACAATGAATCCACACCACCAAGCCTGTTTTGTTGACTATAAGGACCATTTGAGTAGATTTTAGTACTCCGGCTTTTCATGAGAAGTAACGGTAAATTACCCGACCATCTTTCCTAGCCAGTCTGTGGATTCCTCCCAAGACACTCCTCTGGCAGCCCCAGGCAGCAGCATGGAGGACAGCATGGATGAGGAAGAGAAAGAGGAGGAGAATGCTCAGCAGGCAAGCGGGGCGACCAATCTCACCAATAGCCAGGATCTTTTTATAATTTTGGAGACAATCCCCGCCTCCCAGGATGTCTCACTGCCAGGCCCTGATGTGGGGAGGGCACTTCTGGTGAGTTCACAATTTTTTATCATGCTACAAGTTGGTTAAGGCACTTGGGTGTGATCTGTGACAGCCACTCTGCCTGCACAGCAGGAGGTCTCTGGAACAGCTTGTGAACGTGTCTGGAGATGGGTCGGGCGTCCTCCCTGCTCAACTCCATATAGCTCTCCTAGAGGAACTCTTTACTCCTTCTCACAAGGTTTCTGGGGAGGCTGCCTTATTCTGTCCTCCATGGTTGGACACCTTCTCACGTCAAGGCAGCAGTGAGTGGACTGGCGTCATTGCAACACAAAGCATTGCGGCATAAAGTCCAAGTTTCTGGCCACATTCAATCAGCATCCACTCCTTATTACTGTGGGATTCGGAGAAGAACGATATCATGGCTGGCAACCTGGATGAAGCAGGGGAACCTATTAGCTGAGCATTTGCAGTAAACCTCCTTTTGCTCACCCCTCAATGAAGCATGGCTTGAGCCCCTCCCATGTCACCACACCTGGATCCTCAGCCACATGCTCCTGTAGGAAGAAAAAGATCCAGTCTCCTGGCACACAGGGGGTGCAGAACACAGTCACCATGTGAGCCCCTGCCCTGCCCTACCCTACCTTGCCCTGCCTTGCTTTGCCATCATGCCATGACCCTTCCTCCTGCAGGCTTGAGCCCTTTTCCATCCCTGACCATGCCTGTCACCAAACCAAGTCCAGCTTATTTCGTAATTTGGTGCTGTCTACACCAGTGTTTCTTAAACTTAAACCAGTGTGCTGTGAGGCAGTCAGAGGTGTGCCACGGAGAACAACAGAGTTCAAAATGGCCACCCTTAAAGGGACAGGCGACTATTTTTCCCCCCTCAATAACTTTCCCCCGACTTTTTTTATTTTTTTTTTGCTCAACAGAAAGTCCTTGGTGTTCCTCATAAAAAAAAATTATTGTTTGGTGTTCCTCCATCTTAAAAAGTTTAGGAAACACTGATCTACACAGTGCCAAATTTCAAAATAACTCGCTATTGCGAAATTCCCCTTAACCCTTGTGGAATGAGGGTTACTAGAATGTTGGAATAAGCCACCTGATATTTTGAAATCTATTTAAAAATAACGAGCTTCTTCAATAGGTGTGGAGTAGCTATTTTGGGATACTTCTGGTATCTTGAAATAGCTCTGCAGTGTAGACGTACCCTTTTAATCCTACTGTGTACCCAGAATACAAAGGGGCACAGGAACTGTGGGATAGCTACCCACAGTGCATCACTCTCAAAGTCAACAGTAGCCATCCTATTGGGGATGTGCTACTTCAGAATATGTCCAATTCTTGTGGACAGTGGGGACATACACCTTTAACTTTACAAAATTGGGTGCTAAAATTCGACGTTAAGAAACTCAACCTTATCTTAAAGTGCAGACAAGTCTAGAGTTTGTAGTTATAACCAAATGGAGAATCTTCTAAATGCTTTCTAATACATGGCATACAAAACCTTCTGTGATGCCCTGGATTTTGTTTGTTTGTTTTCAGCTTTTTCTCATCTCTTGGGTCTATCAGAGCCACATTTGAAATATCCTTGCATTTCTCCTGCTTCTCCATGTCTTGATACAGCAAAGCATTTAGGCAAGTCCCACTTAAAACATTGGAGTTACACACATACTTAAATGTTTTTCTGATTAAGAGTAGACCTTTGCTGAAATGGGGCTTTGCAGTCTTGGACCTTTAATATTTCACTTGTTGATGGTAGGGATTGTCAGTGTCTATTCATGGAGCTCAGATCTTATCTGCTTACGTGGCTTCTGCTACCCTCTCTGTGCTGATGACTTGCAAACCTTCATTTTCAGTGCTGACCTTTCTCAGCTCTAGATTCCTGCAACTCGCACCCAGTGGCACCCATCGACAAGTGCTGGGCTCAGATTGGTTGAGTCTGAAAACAAACGGTCTCTCGAGCTTGGGTCAGGTGGTCTCTGATCCCCTCCTGCTCAAGGTGTCGATCTTCTCCTCCTGCCCATTTTGGCTACTGCTGCCTTGCTGTGCTGTGTGCGCTGCAGAGTGAATGTGCCAATGAGTCCCTCCACAGCAAGGGGGAGGTGGATAGCAGTAGTGGGGCATGGAGCCACCATCATGCCAGCCCCAAAGACAGAAGACAGATGGAGACGGGTCACAGGCACAGGGTTTGGGAAGCACAAAGTCTCTCTCCCCAAGGATGAAGTAGTGGCAGCGTTAAAAGGTTCAGGTCAGGGTTGAAAGCTCCTGGACACTGTCGGGCTCAGCTGGACTGTGGCCCAAGCAGCTTTCTACTCAGCCCATCTCTCTCCTGGACTTTGGATGGATCATAAGCAACTCAGATGTCACCTGGCCAAACGTGTGCTCCTTGTTTTTTCCTTCCAGTCTGTCTCTAATTCCAACATTCTCTGTCCCTAGGGGTCCTGTCAATTTCACCTCTCACTTAGGGGAGGGAGTAACCATGTTCAGCTCTTGCCCCTGCTCCGCCTCTTGCATGCTGGCTGATTCCTTTCCAGCCATATCTCCCTCCATAACAGCAGATGTTTTCATCTTAACTCTCTCTTGTCTTGATGACTGCAGCTCCCTCCTTCCCTCTGTCTCCAGTCTGTGTAAACCCAATGGCTAAGTTCATCTTCTGTCTGTCAGCCCGACCGCGTCAGCCCACCCTCCCTGCATCTCCTCATAGGCTTCCTCTGCTCTGCATCGTCACATTCAAGCTTTGGTCCTTGCTTCTAAAGCCCTACACAACATGGCTCCCAACTATTTACCTGACCTAGTCCTTTATCATGTCATCCCACCAGACATTCCAAGGCACCAGCCCCATGGACCTGTGCATCCCCCCTTCTCCCACAGCTATTTCCACACCTTCCTTACACACAGAATACTCCTGCTAAACTGATTCCCAAGCTGTTACCATTCTTCCATTCAGAGGCTCACCCCAAAATACTTAGCCCAAGTATTTTTATTTCCTGACTTAACATTCATTATCGATTGCATTTTTGACACAAAGGTTCAGCAACACAAGCCTTTGCTGAATAACCCAAGGCACCTACGTCCCTACCCATCTTTACCACACTATTTTTTCCCCTTTTTTAAAGTTATATGTGAAATTAGTTCTCAAGTTTTCCAGGCAGGAACCCTGGTACAATTTACCTTAAGCCAAGCTTGGCACCACCTTCACAGTGGGAGGTCAACGGGAGCAAACATGCCTGCAAGGAGCACCGATGCCGACTGGGGGTACCCTCAGCATTCAGTTTGAGGGTTTGGACTAGACCAATCTCTGGCGCAGCAAATGGAGACATGGCCTAGGTGTCATTGTAAGATAACTACAGTTGGAGAGCCGTTATTTGGCACAAACAGAGATGTATGTGGCATCTTTGCAAAAAGTAAAGTATGCAGCTACTTGCATGGATGTACAATCATATTATACACAAGACTGCTTCTGTCAGATACATTTAGCTCCATACCTGCTTTTAGAACTCCCTGACTATTAGATATGTGGAGGTATCCCTTTCTTCCTGCCATTTTGGGTTATGGATGGAACATCAGGACTAATATTTCATTTCCCGACTTCCATCTGTATGTGTCATAGATTTACAATTGTTTAACTGCAGATTTTAGTGTTGAACAACACCACAGCCGCCATCCCCTCTGAGCAGATAAGACGTGTCAAGAGTGAGTCAGGTGTGGTAATGATAACTGAACAAACCAGGCACCAGAAATAGAACAGTTAAAAAGAAATGCTGGATTGACATATGCTGTTTTCCCTACATTTGTGGAACATTACCATGCAATTCTAGCACTGTGGTCGGAAAGCAGAGAAATAGCTGGGAATGTTTATTTTGTAGAGTTTACATTACACAGCTTGCAGTATAGTCAGAGCAGATCTTTGTTGTGGGATAGGAGCTTCGTATTCCCTCCAAATCATCACTTAGTACATTTTCTTCTCTCCTCCCACCTGTTGCTGAAAAGCTGCATGTTGTGGTTTGCCTGGTATTCCTGCCACTGATTGACCTCCAAGCTGAATGTGTGACTATAACCAGTCCAGGTGTTACAGGTCTCGCTCTCTCTGTGCCAGTCCACAGACGATGCAGCAGCTACAAAAGTTTCACCATTTAGCGCAAGTTGCGGCAGCTCATGCTTTTATCTTTGGAGTCTCCTGGTTTTGATCCCTGTTTCGTCAGCTGAGATGACAGCCATCACACCACCATGCTCCAAATCCTGGTTCTGCACGTGCTTTCCATGGGTGACGTTTGCCACAGCACAGAAGCTTAGCTCTTTGCACACATTAGACTCATTTAAGCTCTATCTTGCAGAGGTAGGCCTTGGGCTGGCCTCAGAACAGAGGTGAATTTTTCCCCATGTGCAGAACTGGAGAGCTAACCTACTGGATCATCAGGGCTTCCCGAGGTCAGTGGGCCTGGTTCTGCTGACTCTTTACTGCAAATCAGGAACAACTTCACTGTTGTCGTTAAAATCTCTCTGGTGTCAAACCAATATGAGAGAAGGATTAACAAGTCTGTGTCTTCCTACAATGGCAACACACAGCCAGACTCTGCTGCGCTTATGTTGTATCTTTACTCCACAAGTAGCACATAATGGACACAATGCAACATGGGGTAAAGTGACATAAACTGGCCCTTACCTTCCAAGGTGGTTTTACTTGACTAAGGGTGCGTCTACACAGCAGCATTATTTCGGAATAACAATGCAAATGTCTACACAGCAATTCCGTTATTTCAAAATAAATTTGAAATAATGGATGGCTTATTCTGACTTCTGTAAACCTCATTCCATGAGGAATAATGCCTCTTCCAAAACTGCTATTTCTAAATAGCTGTAGTGTGGACGCTCCACTGCTGTTATTTCGAAATAGCTCCTCCCCAGGGCCATTCAAAGTAATTACTCCCTAGTGCTTCCTGGGGCTCTAAATCAAGGTAGCATGTCCACTTTAGGGGAGCCTTCCTCGGACTAATTTCCAGGCTTCCTGTAGTGTAGATGAACTATTTTGAAATAAGCTATTTTGGCATATTTCTTCCAGAATAGCTTATTCTGAAATAAGTGTGTAGTGTAGACGTAAAGAATGCAAGATTGGGCCCAACTGGAATATTACACAAATAAATGCTCCTGCAGGAGCCAGTCCCTTGAAAGCAAAGATTCACGTATGGCTCTTTTTAAACGGTTTCTTCTGTAACATATTTTAAATAAACGACCAGATTTGGAAAAACAGTTCAGGTCCCAGTAACTCCCATTGTTCAAGGCTGAAGTCTAAGACTTCATGGTGAGGAAGACTGTGGAGTATCTAGATCAGCACTTACAATCATATTAGTTAACTTGAGTTATCTGATAGCAATTTAATTTGAGTTACGAGCCCCAAACCTTTATTTGGAACAAGGCTTTAGGCTGGGAATTTCAAAGAGGTCTACAAAAGTGAGGCACTCATTGAAGTTCAATTTACTGAAAGCCTTTGGTTTCATTATCATATATCATTTGTACTGTGGTAGCATATAGGAGCCTTCATTACATATCAGGATCCCACAGTGCCAGTCACTGTACAAACAATGATCACAAAGATAGCTACTTCCCCGAAGTGTTTACTATCAAAGTATTAGTTTATAATCTTGGTATAATTGTAACCCTCTTTTCTGGGGTTATTGGTACCCACAAGGTTCAGTTTTCTAGGTAGTATTTCCTCAACCTTTTTGATACTAGGGACCAGCTTGTTGTCTTCCTAAATTGTGTCAGGGAGACCGTGGGGACAGGTGCCAGTCCATGGACCTATCATTGTGAAACTCTGTTCTAGGCATTACTTCTGAAATCTTAAACACCAGCTTGAGCCACCACTCAGAAACATGGGAAACTATTTGTATCACCCTGGGCACCTTTGATGGGCAATACATCCCCACATGCAAGCACCGAGTCCCGGGGTTAAAACAAGAACTTTACTGGGAAGAAGAAGGGGGTACGGAAGGGCTGGAGAACAACAAGCTAAACAGAACAGCTAGCAAGTCATATCCCTGTAAGGTCACAGGCGTGCCATCTTGAAATGTCCAAACAACAACTTGAACTCCATCTTGACTACCTTTCCCCTTCCTCCCCTAAGGGACTTTTCTGCTCTTTTGGCCTTTGGCAGAAAAATCAGGTAGAGCATGTGACCTAAGTTATGCCCAACCACTGGCTATTTGAGGGCTCTCTCCCCACTTCTCTCTAGCTTTGCATGGTGCCCAACCAACTGGAGCTGCAGAGTTGGCACTTAGGATGGGGCAGTGTGCAGATCCTGCTGGGGCTGCCCCTGCTTCAACGAACCGTATGGAGCCATGGCCCAAGAAGGGCAAGGTGAGCCTCTGACCTCACTCCTTGGCTAGTGCATGGGAGCTGGGACCCTGCTCACTGCTGAGAGCTTGAGGGCCAGAGTTAAAGGTCTGACTGACCAGATGTAGCCCGGGGCTCTAGGGCTTCAAGCCACATTCTGTCCCTAGCTCTGACACTGATCTGCTGTGTGACCCTGAACAAGACACTTCCTCTCTCTCTCTTCCTTTGATTTCCCTCCCCTCTTTTGCCTTGTTCATTTAGATTTGAAATGCTTCAGCACCGTGACTGTCTCTGTTTGTACAGCGCCTAGCACCTTGGAGTGCTGATCTCAGCTGGGCACTATCGTAACACTCATAATATGATCACGTAGCTCATAACCTTGTCATTATTGCTCTCGTCATCAGAGTGCTGGGAGCAATCAGGCAAGCCAGTACTCTGATTAGTTGGGCACACGAAGAGAAGGATGATTGGGGACATGCAGTTAATTAGCTGATTAGTGTCTGAGAGCTGGTAAACCAATTGGCCATCAGCTGAGGGGTCTAAAAGAAGCCACAGGAAGGTAGTGAGTGAGTGGGAGGCTCTGTGGTAGCTGAGCCTATAATGAACTGAGACCTTGGAGAATTGCTCTTCTTCCCTGACTCTGTGGGAAATTGCTAATGGGCAGGACACACTGGAAATACTTTGTGGCATGAGACTGTATTGGTGTTGGTGATGCGAGCAGAAATAAACTCATATGAAGTTGCTACTTCCTGGTGAGTCTGGGAAGTTTCTGGGGGAATCAGAGGATGTGGCTGAGATGTGCCAAGTTATGCTCACACAACAAGAAAGAAAGAAAAAACACATGAAGAGAAATAGCCCGGGTTATCATCAAAGAAATGTGAACATCCAAAGATTTTCCTCTCTCCTGTTCTTTTTAAGAAGTAAAAGTTTGTTTTGTTTCCTCCATCTGTGTTAAATGAAAACATCTTTACTTGAAATTCATCATTCTGCAATGGCCATTCCATCACCTAGACAACATAAATAAAAGATACTATTCTTACTCATTAGTCACTCAGTCAGGGAAAAGAGAAAAATTGAATGTTTAAGAACATTTTATTTTTCTGTCATTTCAGAGTAAATGACACTCCTAAATGATGGCCAGTCAAACCTACAGAATCTATTAGTAACTTGATAAGTGTAAAGGGATGGTGGGACCCAAAGGAATCTTAACGTGCCATTCAGCAGGCATGTCACATCCTTGCTACTGGTAATAAAAGATTTTTTGTTTTATGCTGCAATGTCTACAGAGAATATTTTTTGCGCTCTAGCTAAAACTGATATTTCTACATTTATCACATTGTTTGATATGAAATAGCCTGAAAGCATTAGGAACTAGCTTTCATTATACTCCCCTCCCATTTTAGGAGCTAGTATATTGGTGGAAAAGTTTTCATAGCTTTCAAACAGACCCATATACACACAAAGTTTAAAAAAATCCAAGCATTTGTTTTTAATACAGAGTTTATGTTTTGTGGCATTTTCAGACAGAATATTGATGCTTTGCTCATGTTGACTGCTCTTCTGAATGACTCTTCAATGCCTTGCTTCAAATCTTTCTATCCCCTTTGCAGGCAAAAGTCCCATTGAGTGCCTAGAGAATTCTGTTTGCTTATAATCCTCAGGATCATATCTCCTGATCTTAATTTTATAGGACATAAAAAGGAAAAAGGGGTGTGATGATTTGCCTATAAAAATGGGAATTTTAAAATTAATGAATCATATAAACATTGAAGAATCTTAGAGAAATTTGAACTAAAACTAAACAGCTTATGCTCAAGCATTATTGACGGTCATTGATGGATTCACATGGGCACTCACGTTTATATTGCTAAGTGCTGAATATACCAACAAAGTATATGGTCAATATGCCTTGTGCTCCCCTTAAATATAGGCCAATCAATGCACAATAAATAGAGTAGTCTTTTTAGGCTGCGTTTTTTGAAATCTTGCAATAAAGATGATACATTTACTGCCTTTGACTGATAAGCCAGCCAGCCAGCCAGCCACGGCATTATTCTGTATGTCCAGACTGCAGCAGCTTTGAATGTGCATGGTAAAGTGTGTGTAATTTCCTCTAAACATATACAGCTAGGATAGCAAACAGTGTCACCTGATCCTCTCAACCTTTTGGGATATTTTTTGATGAAAAAGTCTTTATTTTGTTTTCCAAACTTATAGTTTTTAAGCTCTGCAACAGTTTTTAGGGGAAACCCCACACTACAAGGTTTTGAAGGACTAGTAAAATTCAAAGAACCCTTTGTTGATCCTGTGTGTACTGCAGGAATGGATTTTCAAATTACCCAAGCCTGTTACTGGTGTGGTATGCTCTTTGAAGCTAAATTCAGCCCAGACCATTTTATCAAACTAGAGAAGTTGTCATATTGATCGTCTCCCTTAAGATCCAGGAGGTCTTATTAACACTCTCCTCAGTAACCAACTCATAATCTCTCTTTGACATACAGTTGGGCAAGACAGCTTGAATGGCTAAAGCTGCTTTTGTGCTTCCTACGGGCTTGGTCATGGCAATATAGTGAATAGCCTTCTTCCTTCACATTAATCTTATTCTTTCTTTATACTGTACGGACATATCTGTTGGCTCCACCGCAGTGTCCCACTAATAAGAATGAAGCTATGACAACTTAATACAGGTTTACAGAAGTTCATGGAGCCAATCCATAAAATGAAGGACACCTTTTTATTATAGTGAGATACAATATTATATAATTTCAGTAATCAAAGATCAAATTTATGAGTGCGATTGTATGACGGGTTGCTTGGGATGGTGAAGGGGGCAGGGCTCAGCAGCCCTGGGCAATGTCTACACTAGGAAAGTATTTCAAAATTACTAATTTTGACTTAAGAACTCCCTATTTAACAAAATTATACTAGTATGTCCACATTATGGGAAAGCCTTGAAATTAGTCCAAGGCAGGTTTCATTAATAGGGACATGCTACCTCAGAGTCCCAAAAAGCACTGGGCAGTAATTAGTTTGAATTACTCTGGGGAGTAGTTATTTTGAAGTGTCCATACTACTGCTATTTCAAAATAACTATTTCGGAATTAGCATTATTCCTGATTAAAATCAGGAGCACAGATTTCAAATTCCACAGCTCCTTATTTCAAAACAGTGGGCGTGGTAGTGTGGATGCTCTGCTTATAAAGTTGACCTTAGGGGGGTTATTTCAAAATATACTCTTAGGGTACGTCTAGACTACAGGCTTCTGTCGACAAAGAGCATCTATACTACAGCCAGTTCTGTCAACAAAGCAAGCCGCTTTGTCAACATGAGAGTGTAGACGCAAAGGAGAGTATAGATACAATAACGCCTTCTGTTGACAACTCTGTTGACAAAAGGCGTTATTCCTCATAGAATGAGGTTTACTGCTGTCGACAAAACTGCTGCGTTCTGGCGACGTTATGTCAACAGAACTCGGCGGTAGTGTCGACGCAGGTATTGTTTTGTCGACAAAACCCTGTAGTCTAGATACACCCTTAATGTAGACCAGAGTCTGATATCTTATATTCCAAAAGCTCTTACTTCATTTTTTCAGCTGGGCACCTGCTGGGGCCAGGAAGGAATGTTCGTTCCCAAAGTAATCTGGGAAGTCTTTTTTATCTCCTTCCTCTTCAGCATCAGAGATGGCCATGGCTGGGGATGAGAAATAGGACAAGGTGGACCAGTGCTCTATGATGGCACATGCATTCTCTCTCTCAGGATACATCTACACTATGGAGAAGATCAAGCACCTGGAGGTTGATCTTCTAGTGTTCAATTTAGCGGGTCTATTGTAGACCCCCAAATCGAATGCTGAGGGCAGCCCCTACCAGCGTCCTGTACTCCTTATAAGAGAAGTCGACAGTTTGCATAGCTGGATGGCGTACCTTGAGCTGACCTGCCTGGTTTAGACCAAATCTCAGCTGCTATTCTGAGATGTAGACCAAGTCTCAGCTGCTAGTCTGGCTGATTCCTGCTCACATGCTCAGAGTCTAAGTGGTCACCAAATATGTTGTCAGAAAAGAATTTCCCTTCCGGGTAGGTTGGCAGGGACTTTGTGTATGGTGGGGTTTTGCCTTTTCTACAACTTGTAGTTGTGGGTCCCTTGCCAAGATTATCTGGATTTCTCTCACAATCTTTTCCCTGCCATTGCAGGGGGTTCAGACTTGGGTGTGGTCCCTCCTCTTCTCTGCCTCTGGCACACAATAGTCTAGTCTCCTGTGAGCTGTAGTACTGCGGTGGTTGGATTCTGTGCACAAATGCAGCATGGAGTTTGTGGTCTACGATAACCATTGCCTAATATACATGATATGCACTGGATAGTTGTCTTGTAAAAGACTCTTGGCTCTCTTTTTCGCTCCTTTTATACTGGATGCTGGGTGTCTTCAGCTGACATTTTAAGACTGTAAAGTATAGTAAGTGAGGGCCAGGTTCTGATTCTCTTCACTCAGCAAGCAGCCCTCTTAAAGTCAGTGAGACTGCTTGTGGAATACTGAGCTTTGTGAGACAAGTTTAAGGGGATAAGAATCTGTCCATAAGCAAAGAAAACAAAGAAGATTTCATACTTACCTTTCCTAATTATAATGTTTCCATTTCTTATGGATCTTCCGGAGGCTGGCCCTTTACATTTGGTAAGGTCAGCTGCTGCAGGCCTACAATGGCCATTTTGCTACTGGACTACAGCTTCATACAATCCTCAGGCCAGAAGAGACCTCAGGAGAGCATCTAATTTAATCCCTGCTCAAAGCAGGACCAAACCCAACTAAATTATTCCAGCCAGGGCTTTGTCAAGCTTGGCCTTAGAAACCTCTAGAGATGGAGATTCCACCACTTCCCTACGTAATCCATTGCAGCACTTCACCACCGTCTTTGTGAAGTAGTTTTTCCTAATATCCAACTGAGGCCTTCCCCAAGGCAACCTGAGACCATTGCTCCTTGTTCTGCCATCTGTCATTACTAATGACTCATTAGCGAGAACAGACTCTTCCCATCCTCTTCGGAACCCCCCTTCAGGTAGCTGAGGGCTGCTATCAAATCCTCCCTCGTTCTTTTGTGCAGACTAAATAAGCCCAGTTCCTTCAGCCGCTCCTCATAAGTCATGCAGCCCAGCCCCCTAATCATTTCATGCCCTCTGCTGACTCTCTCCAATTGGTTCACATCCTTTTATAGTAGGGGCCCCAAAACTGGATACAATACACCAGATGTAGGCTCACCAGTGGCGATTCGAAGGGAATAACCACTTCCCTTGACCTGCTGGCAATGCTGCTACAAATGTAGCTCAATAATTAGATAGATTTTTTGTCAGCAAGGGCACATAGTTGACTCCTATCTAGCTTCTTGTCTATTGTAATCCCCGGGTGCTTTTCTGCAGAACTGCTGTTTAGCCAGTTGATCCAGTCTGTAGCAGTGCTTGGGATTCTTCCACATAAGGACTTTGCACTGGTCCTTGTTGAACTTCGTCAGATGTCTTTTGGCCCAATACTCCAATTTGTCTAGGTCACTCTGGACCCTATCCCTACCCTCCAGCATATCTACCTCCCCCACTAGCTTAGTGTCATCCGCCAACTTACTGAGGGCGCAATCCATCATAACATCCAGATAATTAATGAAGAAGTTGAACAAAACCAGCCCCATGACTGACCACTGGGGCACTCCACTTGATACTGGCTGCTAACTAGACAGTGAGACATTGATCACTACCCAATGATCCCAATGTTCTAGCCAGCTTTCTATTTGTCTTACAGTCCATTATCAAAAGCATGTATGATGGGCCAGCAGCAGCCCGCACTAGAACTGGGCAGGCAGAGGCTCCGGCCCTGGCAGAAAGCCGGGAGGAGCTGACCAGCCGGCATGCGGCCAGGACATCGCGCCTGCCGAGCCTGGCACGGAGCAAAGTCCCGCGACCGTGGCAAATAGGGCCAGCCGGCGGCCCAGGACGGACGAGCGCGCCCCAGGCAGGGGACGCCAGGACGCAACCCTGCCCCCTGCATCCCGATGTAGGGACTCATGCAACACCAGGGATGGTGCCAGGGAGGATGGCGAGACCTCCGGCGGGAGATTTAAAAGCCGCCCCAGCGCTGGAGCAAAGGGGAGGATGCCAGGGAGGTGATTCCTTCCCTCCTGCCCCCGGTGGAGACGGGAAGCCGAGACCCCACAAGAGCTGCGAGGAGTGCTCCCAATTACCTCCGGCAGAGAGATAAGGGCCGGTGACTTGGGACCAAAAACCACGGACTCAAGGAAAGCTAGAAAGCAGCCCGGGGCAGGGCTGTTCTGGTGCCCGTGGGCTGACGCGTTACGGGGTGGGACCCCGTCAGCTGGGGAAGGGTTGAGACCCAAGCCCTTAGGGCCCCGGGCTGGGACCCGGTGGAGAGGGCGGGCCTGGGTCCCCCTAGCCACCACGGAATCTCTCAGTGCCGCCTGCAACGCGGGAGAGAATTGAAACTGCGAAACTCGAAAGGGGCCTCCGCCCCAAGACCTGTGGTGATAGCCAGAGGTGCCCCGACAGGGGCGGCGGGGCCAGGCTTGCTGGGCCTCGATCTGCCTTATGCAGGGACATTGGAAGCTCGTGCCCCTTTAACTATACATTGCGCAGCTTTAAGACGGTGGGCTCGCTGGGCTGCAACCCCAAAGCGGGGGTTGCGCGCTCGTGCCCAGATCTAAATCCGTCACACCATGTTTTTTACATTTGCTAGCAAGAATACTATGGGAAACCATATCAAAAGCTTCACCAAAGTTAAGGAATATCATGCCCACTGCTTTCCTCACATCCATAGAGCCACTTATCATAAAAGACAATCAGGTTGATCAGGTATGAGTTGCCTTGGTGAATCCACGTTGACTGTTTATGATCACCTTTCTCTACTCCAAGAGTTTCAAAATGGATTCCTTGAGGATTTACAGGCTAACCAGTCTATATTCTCTAGACCAGTGGCTCTCAACGATGGGCCATATGGCTCCCCAGGGGCCACACCTACCTCTAGGGGGCCACATGGAAAAAATGGAACATTAGGTAAATTATGTACC
>JANRFK010004440.1:40496707-40507538 GCA_030068395.1 Apalone spinifera | reverse complement strand
AAAGTTTGACTACATTTATTTCAGAAGCATTTTGGCTGTAGAGCAGTGTATCAGATGAGGAGTTCGGTATTAAATTTAGTTGGATTATATCAGCTAAAGGTGGCAACATAACTCAGTCACTGTCCAACATTAAACCTGATTCAGGATTTGATAGATAGAGAGATCTTACATTGCTTAGCATCATGGCAAACACATCACTAATCTTTTTTTTTATGTTTTATTAAAAATAAATAAAAAGACAACAGAAAAACGGTTACAGCATTTGAAATGTAAAGTATTGAATAAGGCTTTCATTTAAACATCCCTTGTTCCCTTTCCCTGTCTCTGAAGAGCAGTTAGAAGGAAAACCCTCATGTTTGACAGTTACTTAGATGGTATTTAGGATGGTAGTACTTGTCCTTTTGGGGAGAAAGAGAAAAGAGGTAGCTGAGGTAGGCTCGAGCTGTTGTTAAGAGTCATTCCTGTTTCTTCACTGGTGTTTTCTGAGAATCAGCTGGAGTCATCTGGGTCCCTCCCTCTTACTTCAGGACATCTTTCAGGATCAGAATGAGGAAGCTGTGGTCTCCCAAGAGAAGGTGGGTGACAGCAATGATGGAGAGCCGTTTTCCTGTAGCCAATTCTTATCTCAGAGTCTTTTTAAGGACCCACAAAGGGAGTGGTAAGTGGAATAGTGCATCCTCTCATTTTATCCACCAACTAGAACTTTTCTTCTCACACACCAACTTTGGTTCTTTGATTTCTAGTTGTTTACCAAGCATGATCTTAACACAATCCTTGAGTCATATCAACTGACCTGTTTTGTTTGGACTAATTCAATCTGTCTCCCTTTTGTAATGTGTGTCTCTGGCGTTTGGGACTAGGAGTTATTGTGACATTTGATGAACTTTCACTGAGTTTTAGTAGTGGTGCTAACAATAAGGTAAACACGTAGGGTCAATTATTAGAACAAGTGAGTAGATCAGCTTTTGTTAGATTTTGTGGCATTTACTGGGTTTTCATAATTATGCTACAATCAGAGGTATGGTCCATGGTTTCAGGTAATATTTTGTATATGCTGTTTAACTACATCAGGACAAAAATTCTTCCTTCTTTTGTAGGGAGGGATGTTATCACCAAGTGGGCAGCATATGGTGTACAGATCACCTGGGAATCTCTCATCTAATCTAATCAGTTTTTTTGCATTTCCCTCAGGCTTTGATAGTGTCTCAGTCTCTCCCATTTTCTGCCTGTGCCACATAACAGTTTAATGTTCTGTGGATTTATTTGGCTCAATATTGGGAGGATAACTGAGTGAAATTTAATTGCCAGTAACCTATCTGGTTTGACCTGTGGTAATCTAATGATCCCTTCTGGTCTTAAACTCTATGAATTGACTATAACAGATGCAAGTGTGTCTAACAAACCTTTTATGCCAAATTTCTCCATTCTGCCCGGGCTTCTCTGTTTTATGTCCCTAGGTGCCAAGAGCATACTCTTTGAATTCAACCCTTGGTACTATTTGAGCCTGTATTTATTTATACCAAATCTGTAGCTAGGTTGCTAGATTTGCTCAGTTCAACTTTTGACTCTTTCTTTCTTTTAAAAATGACTGTGTAGGCATCTGGCATACAGCTCTGTCTCAAATGAATGGGCATGCTATTTACACTGCATTTGCATAGCTTTTTCCACAAGAGGCTTTTCAAACATTTGGCCCATTTACACTGGACCAAATGTCAGAAAACTCCCCTTTTTGAAACATTCCTTCTTCCTCATAAAACGAGGTTTATAGAGATGCTGAAAAAGCACGTCTGCTCTTCCAAAATTTGTTTTGGAAGAGCAGATGCATTCCCTGGATGTGGCAATTTTTCTGGGATACCTCCCAGTAAAACTCTGCAGTGTAGACATAGCCTCTTACTCCTTGTAAAATGAAGGTTACCATGAGTCAGAGTAAGAAGTCCTCCAGCTTGACATTATTTCGAAATAAAGGCTTGTCGTGTAGACGTGCCCTATGTTATTTCAGAATAGCGTTAGTTATTCCGAAATAACACTGCTGTGTAGATGTAGCCTACGTGGTTAGTTTTATAGAAAGACCTAGAGTACTTAATAGCCTGATAGGATTTTACCTTTAACTGATTGCAGCAATACATTAAAACAGTTCAGAATATCAAAATAGACTCATTGGCTGGGATATGGGGTTTTAAATACGAATCAATAAACATCCTTCAAATTCAGTTTAAGCAAACTAGGAACTTTTTCATTATATAAACACATAATGGTGTATATAAATAAGTATTTATTCTTTTCCTTGCATTTTTCTGGAACGCCTTCAGTGTTTGCGGTGACTGGAATGTCACCATCTGCTCAAGAAGAAGCAGGATAAGGTGGCAACTCAGTTGTGCGAGGGAGATGAAAGCCCAGTAATGTTCAGAAGTTTCACTTCATGTGAAATCTACCGGCTTCATTTAAATATACATCTCCACTGGTTATTATTTATACCCATTTCAAGTCCCAACCAGAGCACACGTGATTGAGATCCAAATTCTGGGACTGAATGCATATTACTGAAGTCAAAGGGAGTTTTGCTATTGACTTTCATGGGGCAAGGGTGTGTCTCATAGATGTCAAGGATACTGTGGGCTTTTGAAAATGTAAAACTTGTGTAGAGCCTGGTTTTATAAACAGCTCTGATCAGAACACAGATTCCTTGACAAGATGGACCATGGGTCCGATCTGGTATATCTATCTCCAACAGTGGCCAGTGCCAGCTGCATCAGTGGAAGGCAAAAGAAATTCCAGCAGACAGCTATTTTATCACTAGCCATCTTTTGGAGATTGGCTTATGTCCAGTCTGTTTATTTTTTGGCAAATATAACTTTCCAATCCAAGTTTTGTGAACTTAAAAAAGTTACATACGCAAAGTTGCCCCTTTTACAATTTAGCCATGGAAGTACAATGTATGTATTTTACTGTTTATCAACTTTGCTTGTATGGTAAAATATATCAATCATATGTATTTTTGCATTTGGTTCCAACTTTTCAAAAGGGGCTGGAGGGAAAATTGCCAGTTGACCAAGCTCTTTATAATCCTCAGGCAAGTTTAGACTAATTGGGATTTCCTCTTTAAAAATATCCTACTTAGTTCTTTTTCAAACACAAAATAGGTGTCCTTTTATCATGAAGAATAAAAGTACCTATCACAATTTGTTAGTAATATTTAAATAAATAAACTCCCTAACCATGTTTCCAAAAATGTGTCAGTGTTAAATTCCAAATCACATGTAACAATGTTACCTTAACCTTACATTTGTCTCAAAAAAAGGCTGGTGTGCCTACCTCTAGTCAGAGAGAGTCTAAGGAGAAATTCCCCATGAATCCAAAAGAGCTGTGTTTTCAAGACCTTATTAGAGTGTGAAAGATCCTGGCTGTAACTCAAAGTTTATCCCCAGGTGTCTGAGTTAAAGCTCATTCCGTAGCCAGCCCAGCACTAATGCAGGAAACCATTCCTGTCTGAGTGCTCAGAACAACCCATAGAAGTTAAAATATTGCAGGAAGATGTGACTGAGGAATTTTCAAATCTCACTGAGCTCTTCAGTGTCTGGATTAGGACTATCATTTGTAAATATCTATAAAAGTCACATCAAGAAGATGGATACTCTTATGAATTTCTATGTACCGAATGTGACTTGTGCAAAATCCACACACACCTTCCAAGTTATAAATGAAGGACCCAATTTTGAAAAACAAAAACACCCCTCACCCAACTTACTACCAGGAGCAATGTCCCCTCTAATTTTTTCCATCCATATATGGAAGAAATTTTGGTATGTCCACTGAGGCATGTGCAGAAGTACACCTCTAGAAACCCATGCCACCAGCTGTGGGTGTTCTGCTAATCGTCTAGGCAGCATTTGAATCCTTCGTGGATGGCCACCCAAGCGTTCAGCTGACTGGGAACACTGACCAGGAGTAGGGCTCTCAGATACTGTGCATAAACCAGACTGACCAAAGGGAGTCAGCAAGGAGATATGTTTCTGTACAGGCTCTTCCAAATCTAGCAATGGCAGGTTTTTTATTTATTTATTTTTCAATTTCATGATGGTGGTCACTGCTGCATACTGAAATAGATGGAACTCAGTTTAACAATGCTTATGTTTCTAATTACCAGCAATCTTAAATATCCATTTATACGTTCTTAAAGACATCAGAAAAAAAGACAAGGGGAGATTCCCCAATGGGCTTGCACCTTGATAGCATCAAAAAACAAAATGACCAGAGCTGTTACCAAGATCATCAGAAGCTATTATGTCTCAGTGTTTCCTTCAAGCACAGATTTTTGAACAAAACTTGTAATCAGGGAACTGTAATGAAATGCTGGATAGAAAAAAAAATGTAACTAACAAGCCTGGACTCATCGCTGCTATGCCAACCACTTGCATATTGAGCATATGCAATAAAAATAATTTTCACTATCCTCTAGTGCATTCCAGTCTGTAAATACAAGTAGGGAAATTCTTCCTTCAGATGATGAAGGCACCTTGTAAAGCTACGTACTGGGGATAGAAAGCCTCTGTCTCAAGAGCGCAAACACAACATTAAACAACGAATGGTCCTACAGCGCCTTAGAGATTAACAAAAATGTAGACAGTATCATGAGCTTTCATGGGCACAACCCACTTCTTCAGATGAATGGATCTAGGAGTCCAGAGTTACAAATAAATAGCAGAAAAAGAAGGGAGATGGGAGGGGAAACATTTGCCAATTAAAATGTCCATGCTAAATAAGGCTAATAGAGTGGGCTGTTAGTGCCCGATACTTAGCTTTTGATGTCATTTGGGTGTTTCCAGGAAAGTGACCCCTCACTCTCACTCTCTCACTAGCTTTGGTGGACAGGCCAATCCTTGACTACAGACAACCCCCCAACCTGAAACAAATTCTCTCCAGCAACCATGCAGCACACCTCTATCATATTCACCCAGGAACCCACCCCTGCAATCAGCGCTGGTGCCCACTCTGTCCACACAGCTATACAAGTGATATCATTGCAGGACCTAACCACATAAGCCACCCCATTAGAGACTCATACAACTGCATCTCCTTTAATGTGATCTATGCCATCAAGTGCCAGCAATGCCCCTTTGTCATGTCCAAACTCGACCATCTCTACGACAAAGTATTAATGGACACAAATCAGATATTTGAAATGGTAACACACAGAAACCTGTTGGGGAACATTTTAACTTGCCTGGGCACTCAATGGATGTGAAAGTGACTCTACTCTCACAAAGCAGTTTCAGAAACCAGTTGGCAAGTTCTGCAGTTTCTCTCTCTTTCATATTTAACCAAGATCTGAACACATTTAACTAAGATTTGAACAAAGACATGAACTGGATGGGCTGGTATATTCAACACCCAAATGACATCAAAAGCTAAGTATCGGACACTTACAGCCTACTCTATTAGCCTCTTTTAGCATGGACACTTTAATTGACAAGCTTTTTTTCGCCTTTACCTCTCCCCCTCCACTTTTTCTGCTATTTATTTGTTCCTCTGGACCCCTACTTCCATTCATGTTAAGTAGGTTGTTCCCATGAAAGCTCATGATACCATCTACATTTTTTGTTAGTCTCTAAAGTGCTGCAGGACCATTTGGTTTTTTCAGCTACAGACTAACACGGCTACCCCTCTGAGACTTATTAACATATTGAAACATCTTCATTTTGTGTGCCACACACAGACTCAGCAACAGACTTCTGCTCAAAGGGGAGGGGATAAAACTTTTTTTTTTTTTTTTTTTAAAAATCACATTTTAGACAGATTTGTCATTTTGGTAACATTATTTTCCCTCCATAGTGTGAATGGTAGGTTGTTCCATCTGGATGACAGATTTGTGCATTGCTCAGGAGAGGGCTGCATTTGGATTTGAACAAACTGTATGGTTAGATGTAAGAAAGCTCCTGAGATATTACATCATGTCAGAATCCAGCAGTGCAGCAACTCCTGTGTAAAATAGCATCCACATAGGTAGCCCACTGCAAATCTTTTTGATTTACTGTATTTAAATTCAATTTGAAACATGAAGCATATCCATATGCTTCAATAGCCTCCATGAAATAGAGAGTGACGCAGCTAAACTTTCACATAAAAAAGCATCTGAATAAAATTGTAGTTTGAGATGACAGTCTTTTTAATCCCAAGAACAATGTTGCATATATTATATAGCCAAGGGCTGAACTGGAAGATGGAAGTGAACCAAAGAGGCTTTATCTTGTGAATTGATGAACAGAAGAGGTTTAGAGGCGTGGTACAGAAATCAAATCAAATGGTGAAAGATTTGCCCCATGGGATATAACTAACACCACAAATGGGAGATGCCTATCCACCCTGTCAAAATCCTTTTCTACACACAAAGATGTGACATAGTGAGAGGCGTCTCTATGCATGAGCTAAAGTATATGAAGAGATGGGCAAATGTTTCAAGAGTTTTTACAAAACTGTGTGACTGGGCAACAAAATGGCAAATAAAATTCAATGTTGAAAAATGCACATTGGAAAACAATCCCAAATGTGTAAAAAATGGTGAGGTCTAAATTAGGTCATACAAAACCTTGGGAAAAAATCTTACAGTCATAGTGGATAATTCTCTGAAGACAGCCTCTCAGTGTGCATGTCAATAATAATAATAATAATAATAATAAAAAACCCCACACAAACCACTCTGAACAGAATATTGGGAATTGTTAAGAAAGGAATAGATAGGAAGACAGAAAATATCATATTGTCTTAAAATATAAATCCATGGTATGCCCATATCTTGAATACTGTGTGCAGATGTGGTTGCCCATTTAAAAGAAAAAGATATTGGAATTGGAAAATGTTCAGAAAAGGGCATAAAAATGATTAGGTGTATGGAATGGCTTCCGTGTGAGGAGAGATTAATAAGATTGGGACTTTTCAGTTGGAAAAACGACAATGAAGGAGGGCTATGATAAAGTGTGGAGAAAGTAATGTTATTTACTCCTCTTAATACAAGAACTAAAGGGTCACCAAATGAAATTAATAAGAAGCAAGTTCAAAACTGACAAAAGGAAGTATTTCTTCAAACAACACAGTCAATCTGTGGAACTCCTTGCCAGAGGATGTTGAGAAGGCCAAGACTAACAGGGTTCAAGAAAGAACTCCATGGTCTGCAACCCACTACAGGGGCAGCAGACGGGCCAGCATTCACCACGAGGGGACTGAGAAGATACACAGGAATGCAAAATTCTAGAGCAATTCAAATAAGTTAAGAACTGAGATCAGACCTCTAAGTTTTAAGACTATTTTACCTGTAAGGTCAGGTCTTATGTCTCCGCTTGTGATCAATATCTGATGACTCCGGGAAATGGAAAAAGTCTTAAATGGTGTGAGCCCAATGTGCCATGGGGAAAATCAATTCTTGGCTCCCGCAGGTTGATTGCCTTGAAGCATAATATTTAATTCAGCATATGTTAGTACGCATAACAACTGAACAAATGTGATTGATCACTTTAACTCATCTGGATCTTTAGAAAAACAACCCAACCACAGAACCCAGTACTGAACTGATCAACTATATCCAGGTGATGTGTCATCCATATCCAAAAGGCAAATGATACTTGCTTTCATACAAATAGTTTTGCATTTGTTTACTCTCAGTTGCATTGCTGGACCACCCTCTTAATGATGTAATTCCTTCACTGTTAGATTACATTTTCCTTTGTATTGGCTGTTTGCAGTTTTAGTGTCAGCAAACATGGAGGCAATGTAAACTTACATTCAGGAGGCTTTGGTGTTAAAACTTGTCATATGCTTTTTGACCATGTTAGTATGGAAGTCAACTGAATTCCCCCAATTTGTCATGATAGCATTCTTCAGAGACTCCTCGTGAGATTAGCTATGCACCCACCCATGATGGCTAGGATATCTTTCATCCAAATGTATTCCATCAGATGTATTCTTCCCAAATCTCTTAATGTGCCTCTGAAACATTATGTTTGTGACTTTCCTCTGATTTCGACAATCAAGTGTAATGTAAATACATCTATTAAAAACTTGCTGGTTTCCTTCCTTTTAAAAACCTCATAACTTTGGGTGAGATTTTTAAAAAGAATGTAGACACTTAGAAATTGAGATAAGTTCCTAATAGGATTTTAGGGGACTGGACACCATGGTGCTTTTGAAAACCCTGCTAAACACTTAGCTACATCTTTAAGTACCTTTGAAAAATCTGGCCTTTATTTTCTTAGTTTGATACTTTATTTTAAGTGCATACAGTCTTTTTTTCCATCATCTATATTTATCCATATAGTGTGGAGTTCCATCTGCTATACATGGGAAAATTAATTGAGTCTTTAATTTAGGATCCAGTCCTGCACTTTGTTGAATTTTCTCAACTTTCATAGCAAGTAGGGCTAAACATGCCCATTGTGATCATACCATAGGGCCTGGAATTTTACCCAGTGACTTCTGCACTGTGGAAGACCCATTTTATAGAGCCCTCCTCCTTTTTGATTAGTAGGGTTGCCAACTGTCTGTGCAAACCCAAAGACTCTTGCCCTGTCCCGTCCCCTCCCCAAGGCTACTCCCCACCTTGCCGTTTCTCTGAGACTCTGCCCCTGCTCACTTCATCGCCCCGCCTCCATTGCTAGCTCTCCCCCACTCACACTCACTTTCACCAGGCTGGGGCTAGGAGTTTGGGTTGAAGGAGTATGTGGGATGCAGACTCTGGGAGGGAGTTTAGGTGCAACAGGGGGAGGGGTTAGGCTCTGAGAGGGAGTTTGGGCATGCAGTGTGGTGTTTGGGCTGGGACAAGGGATTGGGGTGCACAAAGGGGGCAGGGAGTCAGCTCTTAGCCTGGATACATTCCTCTGGCAGCGGCTTCTCTTGACCGGGGTGGGGGTCTCCATACGCTACTGCCTGCAAGCTCTACCTGCAGAGATCCCACAGTTCTCGGCAAATGGGAGCTGCAGAGTTGGTGCAGAGGCAGGGCACAGAGACCACCTAATCCCCCAGCAGGTGCAGAGACAGCACTGGCTGCTTCTGGGAGTGGTGCAGACTGAAAGCGAGTAAGCGAGTCTACGTTCATGCCGCTGCCGCACCAGATTGTTAGCGCCTAAAGTCTCCTGGTTTGGATGAGGTAGTTCTGGGAGATAGGGTGTGATTCCAGGAGACTCCCAGCAAAAGCAGGAGGGCTAGCCACAGACCAGGCCTCAGTTTTGATGAATCAGCTCACTTGGGTTAATTCTCTCTGAACTCTCTCCAGGAAGCAGATTCCAGCAGTTACTTGTTTCGTGTGAATCTTCTTAACAAACATCAAAACCTTGCAGAATCTTCCCTCAAAAGTCTGTGTAGGCCAACTTGTCCCATCCCTCAGTCTCTCCCTGACACCGGTAACTAAAATTTCCTGCCTCTTACCCCAGCAATGAAGAAGTCTGCTCAGTCTCGCTTCTGTGAATTGGTTTCTGGAAAAATTACTTTCTGCAGTGGGTCCAGTATAAATCCATTGGGAGACCTTCCTCTGGCCCCTCAGCTTTTGAGACTGTGTTGCCTCTCTTTCCTGCTGCCCTCTTCTGTAAGGGTCAGCTAATTAAGTCCCAGCTCTTTCTCAGGTGCTGCCAGTCAGGTAATCAGCCAGCCAGCTGCATGCCTTTGACCGGGGAAGAATGTGATCCTTATACTTGCACATGCACTCAGCAGTGGCTGATCAAACCAATGGACATCACTGGCAATCATGCAGAAGAGAGTCAGTGCCTTGCAGGGTTGGGCCAAGATGTACATTCCCATCCTTTGCCTCCGGGCACGCTTGATCCCGAGAGATTTCTACAGGAAACACTGCACACCTTCCTCTCTCATTGAAATGGAGCACAGCAGAGGGCTCAGAATCAGCTCTTGTCCATGGAAATACCAGTGCTGTGAGTAACAATTCAACAGGATAGCTGTGTCTTCATTTGCTCAAATGTGTACCTGGACTGGGATTTTTAAAGGCCCAGGGGGGAGCTGAGCACCTCACTATAAGCAATCTCTGCTCTTATTGCCCAGTGGCCTACTGTTGGCTTTGCTTGCCTTGGAAAAGTCCATAGAAATATTTTCTGGAATTTCACATTCATTTATTTTTAGTCCTCTCATCTTCCTATTGAACTGTTTTTAATAAGGTTGTCCATTTATCCTTCTTCACAGTTTTGGTGTATTTTTAAATGCCATCTGTTTGTATATGTAACAGATACTTGGCTTTGAGGTGCGTGCGAATATCCCAGAGCACCTGTTACAGACCTTAGCTCCTTTAAAACTGGCAGTTGCAGTCACAGGGCACATGACGTGGACTGAGTTTATGACCTGCAGGAAGTCAGGTATAAAGCTTAGGCAGAGGAAACACACAAGAGATACTCAGAAGCAGGGAAAGCCTCCTGTCAATCCGACTGTAGCTGTCAAGAAAAGGACTAGCTGGGAGAAAGCAGGGAAGATCTCTGCTACCAAGCATTCTGTGTTATTTTTGGCTGATTTGTTTCTTGTTTATTAGGATTGAAGTCAAGCATTTGGATTTCATTTGGAAAGTCCTGGCTGGTGAAGCTGGTTTGCATTTCACTCTGCTAGGTTCTATTAGCTTTCTAATGGTACTGGGGCAAAGTTGAAGGAAGACATTTTTTCACACCTGTCCCCCCTCCCATATTTATTCTCAGAATGGTCATAATGCAGACAATGACTGTGAAGTTTTGTCAGTGTATTTCAGTCCTGTCCTGGATGGAGATGACCTCAAGGGTGAGATTCTCCTTTCCCATACAATACGGCTGTGTCTACACTGGGCCACTTATTCCGGAAAATCAGCTGCTTTTCCGGA
>JANRFK010004440.1:40465293-40496607 GCA_030068395.1 Apalone spinifera | reverse complement strand
TTTTCCGGAAATACTTATAACGGAAAATTGTTCCGTTTTAAGCATTTCCGGAAACTTATGCCAGTGTAGACGTAGCCTACTAGTATTGTAGTGATGGTGTGGTCAGAATCAGTTCGTTTCCCATAGACCACAGAAGAGATTCAAGAAGGTTAATTTTTTAGCTATCATGACATGGGCTGGATTTGGACTGTCATCCACAAAGTTCCCTGAACAGTCCTCTAAGGCTGTACGTTATGGAGCTGGCATCTTTTTCAAGCATCTAAAAGGGTGTTACAAAGAGGAGGGAGAAAAGTTGTTCTCTTTGGCCTCTGAGGACAGGACAAGAAGCAATGGGCTTAAATTGCAGCAAGGGAGGGACATTAGGAAAAACTTCCTAACTGTCAGGGTGGTTAAACACTGGAATAAATTGTCCATCCCTGAAGATATTTAAGAGTAGGTTAAATAGACATCTATCAGGGATGATCTAGACAGTGCTTCGTCCTGCCATGAGGGCAGGAGACTGGACTCGATGACCTCTTAATGTCCCTTCCAGTTCTATGATTATGTGTAAAGGGAAGTTCATCTTAAGCAAACTTTTGTCCTTAGATGTGTCTTTCGGAATGTGGCCATATTGATCTGGTGAAAGATAACACAACAATTCATTTTAAATAGCATGCCAAGCATCCAGTCTTATTCCCTATAACTGGCTGATGTATTAACTAGTATCTTTGCTACTGTTCTTATCTGACTGTGTGCATCCATTACTTATTATAGATCAATTATTCAGTCCTTTAAAAGAATTCCAGTGGTACCTGGACTACTGAGTTGTGAAATTAAAATGACGCCGCAATGAACAGAGAAAGAGCCTGCATTTACCTGTACAGCCCGATAATTTTACGTTATATGATACTGGGATTGGTATATAACAGCATTTTTTTTCAGTGAACAATTAAGCAAATCCATGTAGCTATCCATAAACCATGTAGCTTCATGCTCATCGAGTAAACACATGTGATTTTAATGCAGTTATGAACTGCAGCAATTCCACATCTTTTTTAAACACCTTAATCCAAACAGGTCCAGCAGATCTAAATATTCCCCCTCAAGTGTGACAGAGTGGGAACCCATTGCATATGACAAAGAGTCTATTCATCACTAAAGGCACATCTCAGAGTGTTCCATGCTTTTTCTAAGAGAAGCACATGGCTGTCACTTGAGAAGTACCAGCTATTGTTTTGTGAAATGGACTTTACAATTCAGTAAGGCTGTGTCTAGATTACATGCCTCTTTCGACAGAGGGATGTAACTTAGGCACTTCAAAATTGCAAATGAAGCCAGGATTTGAATTTCCCTCACTTCATTTGCATAATCATGTAATGACGCTCTTTAGAAAAAGTGCTATTTCAAAAGTAAAACTGCGGTCTAGATGCGATTCTTTCGAAAAGGGAAGGCTATTTCAAAAGATCCTGTAAACCTCCGGATTAAAATGAGATTTACAGGATCTTTCAAAAAAGCCTTCCCTTTTTGAAAGAACCATGTCTAGACCATGGTTTTACTTTCGAAATAACACTTTTTCGAAAGAGCGCCATTATGTGATTATGCAAATGAAACATGGGAAATTCAAATCCTGGCTTCATTTGCAATTTCTAAGTGCCTAATTTACATCCCTCTGTTGAAAGAGGGATGTAATCTAGACACAGCATAATTGTTGGTTATGGATAGCCATTCCATGAATCAAAGTCACTAATGCCTGCATCTTTACAATTTGATAATTTGCTATTTTACATTTTGGAGGAGAGTATCAAAAGTAAATGCCCTTCCCTCCCAGCCATTGGGATGAAACAAGGTGTGTTTGCTTTCTCTTATGTATGGATCTTAAAGCAGTATTTCCTGCTGAGCAAACTATCTTGCAGCCATGCTCTTAATGATTGTTTGAATGAGCAAGAGTCCTGCAAAGTACAAGATGTGTGAGTCAATACCTCTCCCAACTTTTGGGGAGTGAATTTTCCAGTGATGTTTTCTGTCTGTGAGTTGGCTCTGGTTACCCCAGAGAGGAAATGCCTCAGCTGAGGGTGTGGTTTGGAGCAAGGCAGCCGTACTGTTGGTAGGAGATGCTGGTGCAGGGTGCTGGCTCCTCGGTATGATGGGACCATCCTCCTCTCTGTTCTTCGTAGTGGCTCTTAGCCATAGATCTGCAGAGCTCTACTCCTATCTGCACCCATGGGTAGACATTTCTATCCCCACAGGACTCTACTAATAGTGACTCCACTCCTTCCCTGATGAGCTCTTCCAATGTTTAATTACCCTTACTGCTAGGAAATTGTCTTACTTCAAGGTTGAATTGATTTGACTGCAATCTCTAGCCATTAGATCTTGACGTACCTTTGTCCACAAGATGGAAAAAGTCCTGCACTCTTGGGGTGCATCTACACTGCACCCTTGCCTTGAAATAGCTTATTTAAAAATTTGGTGCTGTTTCCTTTGAACTCTCTTCTCTATATCCTCATTCTTCTGGACAGCAGAGGTTCTAGTAGCAGTCTTACCAATGTCACGTACAGAAGCAAGATCGCTTTCTGACTTAAAATTCCCCCTTTTATACACCCAAGGATCATATTATGTGCTTTTTAACATTGCAAAATATATTTAAAAATAACGGGCGCGTGTAAAGAATTGCTCTTTTGGGATACTTCCGGTATCCCGAAATAGCGCCGCTGTCTAGACATTACCTCAGATATCTTTTGCATATGGAAGTACCTTCCTCGGTGATCATGTTACCTCTCATCCTTCTCTTTAATAAGCAGAATAAATTAAGCTTGTTAAGCCTCACATCAGAAGTTTTGTTTTTCAGACCCTGAATCGTTTTTTGTTTTTGATTCTCCTTTGAACTCTCACCTCTATATCCTCATTCTTCTGGACATTCTTCTAGTAGCACTCTTACCAATGTCGCATACAGAAGCAAGATCACTTTCCTACTTAAAATTCCCCCTTTTATACACCCATTATACGCTTTTTAACATAGCACTGCTCTGAAAGCTCATCATCTGTGACAACGCCTAAATCCTATGCTGAGTCATTGTTTTCCCAAGACAAAGTTTCCCATTCTGTAGCTACAACCACATTCTTGGTGCCAAGAAGTTATTAGCATGCATTTGGCAGTATGAAAATTAATTTTGTTGGATTGTAACCATTTAATCAGGCAATACAGATCACTCTAATAAGAGCCTCTGTTCCACATTATTACCATACCCATCTTTGTCATCTGCAAACTTTACCAGCAAAGATTTTATATCACCGTCTAGATTATTTTTAAAAATATTCAACTGCATTTGACCAACTACTGAGCTATGGGGGGGGGGGGGGGGGGGGGGGGGGGAGGTGTCTCCTCTAGAAATGTTCCCATGCATGAATATCTCTCCATTAGCAACTAGATGTTGAGTTCTGTCAGTTGAATTGCAGCAAAGGAGGTTTAGGTTGGACATTAGGAAAAACTTCCTAACTGTCATGGTGGTTAAACACTGGAATAAATTGCCTAGGGAGGTTGTGGAATCTCCATCACTGGAGATATTTAAGAGCAGGTTGGATAGACATCTATCAGGGATGGTCTAGACGGTGCTTGGTCCTGCCATGAGGGCAGGAGACTGGACTCGATGACCTCCCTAGGTTCCTTCCAGATCTATGATTCTATAAAACCCACTTTATCAGATGAGTTGGAGTGGAAATAACAGAAACCAATATATATATTAAAGCAAAAAATATATTTAATATATATATTAAAGCAAAAAAAAAAAGTACCTGTCAATTATAGGACTGGTGCTAATGAGGCTAAGAATATCAGAATAAGAATGACTTATTTTGAATTGTCTTAAACTATTGTAGAAGAAGGTACTCTCACTATGGAGCAATAGCCTAAATTAATCCAAATTAATTTCCCAGATGTCGTAATTTGGTCATGGGCAGCCAGACCTAGTAGTTTGAGCCAGAATCTGCAGTCACAAGATAGGTGTCAGCTCAGTCATGTTACCAGGAGGTCAGAAACAGGTGACTAAGTGGAGCTTAGAACCACAAATCAGAAGCCACAAATCATTCTGGGACAGGATGTCAGGAAATCAAGACAGGGGAGCAAGAGGCAAAGAGCCCAGAACAGAGTAGAGCCCTATTGTCCAGACAGCTGATGGTTCCTGCTACTTGCTTAAGGAGGCCTAGCAGACCAATAAGCGGCTCTGGGACTCCACCGATAGGGTTGCAGGGATGGAGTCTCAAACTGGGGCTGTGCATCATGGGACAAAGGTAAGCAAGCATCCGCAGGTTGTCACATGAAGAGCAGGAGCATGGCTGTGCCTAGGAACCCTGCACACCTTTGTTTGAAAGGGAGGGTAGACAAGCCCTAAGTGTTAATTTCACACAATGAAAATGTTAATCACCATGTAAAGCAGCACTAAATCAAATGCCTTGGAGAACTCTAAGTATCTCCTATCCACAAAATTTCTTTATCAGCCAACCATAGTCATGTCAAAGACAACATGTTTATTGGACACGACCTAACTTCCATGAAACCATGCCAAATGGCATTAATTATACTTTTAGTCTCTAATTTTTGTGTGGATTGAGTCCTAATTGAATCATTCTATTATTTTATCTTGCACGGGTGTCAGGCTAACAAGTCTATAGTTCCTTGGATCAGCCTATTTACACTTTTTAAAATACCAGAATATTTGCAGTTCTCCAATCCTTTCGGATGTCCCCAAATTTCCATGATTTGTTAAAAGTTGATGTTAATGGTTCAATGATCCCCTCATATAGACCCTTCAAGGGTATGTCTGTACTGCAGTGTAAGCATAGGCTTGAGCCCATGGTCAAGCCTATCTGCCTTGCATCTACACTGCAATTATACTGACCCAGGGCCTTCCTGGGTTGGAGGGTTTGAGTTCAAGTTAATCTGGGAGTTGGGAACTAGGGTCTGAGCCTTGTTCTTTGTAGTTCTGGAAAAGCCCCTCTTGGGAGTCAGCAGGAAACATCCCACAATTCCATGCCACAACTTCCTTAGTCCTCTCTCTCCCAGGAGTCTTCAAGCCACTCTATTGAAAATAGAAGCCACTCACCTCACTTTGCAAATAGCAGCAGCTCAGGTCAGCATTAACTCATTCACCTTTAATCACCCATCTGCAAGGATGCTGTCAGAGAGCCTGGGTTTTCAGTGGAGTGTGGATTGATCAAGGCTTCTGCAGAGTCTGATGCTTATGACAGGCGGAACTGAACCCGCGACCTCTGGAGCTTAGTGAATGAGCCCCTACAGGAAGAACTAAAAGCCAGCTCGCGCTCAGCTAAGGCTGCGGAGCAAACTCTTTCTTTCTCTCTGTATGCTCTAAGTGCCATGGCATGGGACAGTGCACCACACCCAGTAGATGTGTGGATTACACTTCTTCATAACGTGCAGGGTGGACAGTAAATTTTTCCCATGGGGCGCTATGGTTCTAGGGCTACAGCAGCCACATTTCAGGGGAAATGCTAGGATCTCTGGGATAGGGATACTTTGACTGGGATTTGAATATAATGGAGTGGACAACAGTGCCCTAGGTTAAGGCACAGGTCAGAAAAGCCATACCAAAGGATTAAAATACAAGGTAGATATACAAGGTCAGTGGCCCATAATGTGAGTCAACTGACTTGAGCCTTACTAACCCTGGGTTTACATTGCAGTGTAGATAAGCCCTAAGGCTCTTCGGTGTAAGTTATCTGGGTCTGTTGACCTTAATATATTTAATTTTAGTAGATGTTGCCTCACATTCATCTTTGTTGCAGATAGTAAACTTTCTGTTCCATTGACAACATCATATAGCATGCACACCTCCTCCTGCTTCATTCCAGATCCATTGTTTCTAAGTACCAAGTACTCTAATTAATCCACATGAACCAGAAACAGGATTTTTCTCATTCCAGATTTCTACATTTAATGTGATCAGGATTTTGTCAATATTAAAATGCACAAATTATTTTTCATTCACTGTCCTGGTGGACAATTAGCAAGAATAATAGTAATGAACAATTAATCACTTTTCAAAGTGGACATTGCTATATCAAATCAATATTTGCAGACTAAAGATGTTTGAGAGTCATATGAAGATAAGAAAGCAAACAAAACAAGCCCTGAAACTGTTTCAGATGGATTTTGATGATTCTGTAGATTTCACAGGTGGGTACCTAACACAACCCATCTGTAGATCTGCTTCCTTCCATCCCTAGTGAATGATAAGGCCTCCCTTTAGACAATACTTGGGTCAGAGTTCTTGCCATTATTGACTCCTCCACACTCTAAGGGCATGTCTACACTAGGAAATTATTTTGAAATCAGTCTGAGGCAGGCTCCCTTAATGTGGATGTGCTACATTGACTTACAGCCCCAGGAAGCACTGGGGAGTAATTACTCTGAATGACTCTGGGGAGGAGGTATTTTGAAATAGCAGCAGTGGCGTGTCCACACTACCACTATTTCAAAAAAGCTATTTCAAAATAAGTGTTATTCCTCATGGAAAGCAGGTGTTGTTATTTCGAAATCACCATCTCCTTATTTTGAAATAACAGGCTTGGTAGTGTGGATGCTCCACTTGTTATTTCAAAATAAGGGCCAGGGCTAGCTGTGCACAGATATGTAAATGACAGATAAATCGGGTTGACATACTAGGTAAATAGAACTTTCTCTGTGTCTTAACACATGCCCTGAGCATACAATATTTTCTCTGCGGGTCATGCCAAAGGGTGGTTTTCTTCTTAATCCTGTGTAGTGAGTCAGCCTCTATCCTGCAGCCTATTGTGCATGCGCCCTGACTGTTATTAATGTCCATACGTGCTCCCAGACCCCACTGGGACTACCTTTGGATGAGCAAGGATTCTTTAAATGAATATGTGAAAGGATAGTAGTAAGAGCAAAATTTTCCTTGCCTGTTTTTTACTCAGGCTGTTAGTGGAGAGAGGAAGGTTAGGGGAAATGGGCGGAGCTGCGCACAATGCTCATTGCAATTTCAAATAGCGTCAAATATTGCACAGAGCTTATGATAGAGAGTGAAATCCCGGTTCTGTTGCAGGCAAGAGAAAACTTCCACTGATTTCAATGGGGTCAGGATTTCAATGGGGGCTCTTTTATATGCTTTGTATAGAACTAAAGAAATGGAAATGTGTTCCTGTAACTGATTAATATGAGTGTGTGAATATGTAGGATATGCCTCATGTAACCTAAGAGCTGAGGGCATGTCTACACCGCAGGGCAAAAGTCGAATTAAGCTGTGTAACTTCCGCTATGTCAGTTGAGTAGCTGAAGTCGAAGTAGCTTAATTCAGCATTTGGCACTGTCTTCACAGCAGGAAATCGAAGGAAGAACACTCTTCCTTCCAACTTCCCTTACTCCTTGTGTCATGAGGGTTACAGGAGTCAGAGTAAGAAGTCCTCCAGCTCGACATTATTTCAAAATAACGGCTTGCTGAGTAGCTGTGCACTATGTTATTTCGAAATAACATCAGTTATTCCAAAATAATGTTGCTGCATACCCTGAGAGGGCACATAACTGTTATTTGTGCCTTCTTCTTGTGAGGCGTGGTGCACAACAACCAGTGTAGGAGTCAAGGAGTTGATCAGTCAATCAGGGAGGAAAGGGCTCTGGCCTTAGGAGATGGACCTGAATGGAATATATGGCAACATGAGGGAGGACAGACTCATGACAGTTTTGAGAGGCTGCAGAAGACAGAACAGGGATTTACATAGCCATGTAAAGGAGCTATTTCCATGACTGTGTAGCCTGCAAGGCTTGTAGAACTGCTTCAGAGATGCTCTGGAGATGGACAGAATTATATGAAAGTACAGCTCACCTCCAGGAAAACGTAGTATGTTAAAATGATGTAATTGCTGCATTTAGAAGTTACTATGTGTTAAGGAAATATTAACATATTGCTGTTACAGGTTGAATCTCTGTGGTCCGGGACTCTCTGGTCCGGTAACATCCATGATCCAACAGGACCACGGATGTTGGTGGACTAGAGAGCCCAATGGCAGAAGTTGCCTGCTGGCTCAGAGTGGAGCCATCTGGTGGGGTCAGTGAAGCAGTGGAGCCCATGGAGCAGCAGCGTCTGGAGATGCCGGAAGACCAGGAGCTGTGGCAGGGCTACCATGAGGCTGGAGAGCCGGGAGCTCTGAGGGGGGGCTGCAGCTCGTAGGGCCAGGAGGCTGGGGAGAGGAGCCCATGTGGCTGGGGAGAGGAGGCTGCCCCACTGCAGGCCTTCCATGGTCCAGCAAACTCTCTTGTCTGGAACCGGTCAGGTTCTGTGGGTGCCGGACAAGGGAGGTCCAACCTGTACCATTTAGTATGTGCATGGCAGTAATGCCCACAGGCCCACACCAATAACAGAACCCTATGGTGCTAGGTGCTGTACAAACACAGAGGAAAGATGGTCCTTGCCCTAAACAGTTTATAATCTAATATTTGCTTTCAGGAGAACGTTGGGTAAAAAATGTAAATTGTGTAAAATAAATACAATAAGTGTCTGAAAGACTTGTAGGAAAAAGGGTCATGCAGCCTTAGACACACTCATAAAGACCATTATTGATTTTTTTAGCATAAGTCAGTAAAAGGTTTCATATGTCACTTGTCCTCAGTGATGTTTAAAGCAGATTATCAGTGACTCTAAATTTCAGATAGGACCATGTGAGTGACAGCAAATAATGGAGCATAACCAAAATAAGGTTGTCTGAAGTAAGTCACTCTGCAGAAGCAGTAGACATCTGGTGATGGGTTATTAAGATAGTGTAGAGCTGGAGAGCATGTTGCTCTTAAGTAAGTACATGTTGCTTATATGCCAAACCTGTTTGAGAAGCACTAAAACCCAGCGTATTTGTAAGACTTGTAAAACCCCATGATTAAATATGTCAAATGTGTTTTAAATAGCAGAATCGTATACACTTATGGCTCCTCTCATATATGCCATAAAGCTTCACCAAGGAAGCTTCACGTGAGCTTCATTAACACCTTCTTTATAAGCGTATTCCCCCACGCTTGGGCTTGGGATGAATGGATTGCAACCCTGGAAATACACACTCATGGAAGTAGTCCCTTTGAAGTGAAAGGGATATATCTGTGATTCAGAGTCAATGTATTTATATTTAAGAGAACTGGACTTCACTTATGGGAAAAAGATCCCTGGAACAATTAAATTAATAGTAGGCTGGCTGCTGCAGTAGTCCTGTGATGTATCATTATATGTTTAAGGCACAATAATCTCCCTACGTGGTCATGTCCATCAGCTAAGAAACATATCAATAGTTTGCAACTAAATTAGAGTAATAAAACTACGAGATTCAATAAACGAGTTATCTATTTTTCTAAGGCTTACTTTGGCAGCGCTGTGCATAGATCATTGGAAAGAAATGAAATGAAACGTTTAACTACCATTCCTGGCTAATCTACATTTTCAGGCATTATAAATAAAAGATTGCAAAGAAAATAATGTGCAGTTGAAGCAAGCTGGTACAATGGGTCCTCCTACATTTTTCTTAATCTTCTCTAGCCAAAACTGTGGAAATGCAAAGAGAAGCTATTTATCCTAGGTGATGCACCATCCCCTCATTAGCTTATTCTCATTTTTAAAGGCAGCATAGATTTCCTTAAATCATCCTTCTTTATAAGTGGGTAAATCACTGCACTGTTAGCATACCCACTTCTATAATTTAGCCCCTTATAATATAAGGTTGTATCACAAGGGTCACCTCAAGTCAAAGATTCATTTATGGCACTTCTTAACACACAAATCTAAGGCTTAATTAAAAGGACTAACAAGACCACTCTCTGCATTATTAAACAAGGCTGCACAGGTTGAATGTATTTTATACTGAATGCTCACAGGACATTATCTGTACATACAAAGAGACCTTTTAAAATAAATACATGTTGAACCTCTCTAGTCTGGCAACCTTGGGACCTAACCAGTGCCGAACCATTGAATTTGCTGACCCACAGGAGGTCAATATTGTCTAGTAGCATTTCCAACCCTTCCACCGCTTACTGGGCTCTCAGAAGACATTGAGGGGTAAATTAGAGCTAAAAAACAGCACAGAACACTGAGCGCCAGGACTGGTGGCTCTAAACAAATTTTATGTGCTCACGGAAAACTTGGCCATACCCATGCTAAGAGGACATCTGGCTAACTAAAATTGTGCTGGACCATGGATGTTGCTGGATCAGAGAGTGCCGTAATAGAGAAGTTCAACCTGTATTCTAAGTGTAAACCTCTGGCTCATTATCGTAGCAAATCTATTAAGAGATGAAAAACAGAGCACATATAACCTGTCAACTTCACCCTTAGCAATAATCTGTGGAATAACCTGGCAACACAATGACCACCTTCTACCAAACTTTCACTCCCCCAGTCTTTTATACGAGAGAATTTCCTTCTCTTTGTGGTCTTCAGAAGATTTTTACATGGGGTCAATGTCTTTAGATGCACCACTCTCCTGATTCGGAAAAACACTGTTCCTCTTTCACCGGTACCTAGATTCCAGTTGTTCCATATGGAAGAGTTTGATTTTTTTTAAACATTTTGGATAATATTAATGTTTAACTTAAATGACTTTTAAAAAGATTTTAATTTATACAGAGTGTGAAATTATGGTTTTAAGGATTTTTTTTTCATTGTGGGAAATTTTGGGGGTGGGAGGGAATCAGAGAAAAAAAATTGACTGTAGATGCTGAGATTCAAGAAGCTAAAGCTTTGTAATCATTAAGAAAACAAATTGTCAACATTGTGTGTCAAACTATATATAGCAAATATCCTAAAATCAAACAGCCACAGCACATTCATACATTGAGTAGCTGTACATTTCAATTATTATCGATGGAAATACTTTTTCTTCCGTGTGGGTGTGTAGAGTGAAATTGACATTGACTGACATTTATTGATCAAAATCTAATGCTTGCAAGCCTATCTATATGTCAAGTCAACCAAAATTTGCTCACCTTACTCCTGTGGGAAGTTCCACCATAGTCAGTGGGAGTCATGATCAGATGGTACCTTTGCCCTTAAAACCTCTGAATGCAGCAAATGTTAAACATTTATCCTTGAGTGGCATGAAGGATCATGAGCAGAGAAGGAATGCTGATTGATTCAAATGTGCTCCCTTTGTGTCTGAGCAATCATTTTGGACACCAGTCTCTGGTGCTGAGCTATAAGTGACCCTCGTGCCAGGTGTGGTAGGCAGCCTAAAGGGGTGGGCTCAATTTTCCTTAAAAACTTAACTAATGCGAGCATGAACACCCTTCCCTCCCAGAAACCAGGGCAATTATATCCATCTGCCTGCCTCTTCTTCCCCACTTCCAAGCTCTGAGTCCAGAATTTCCAGGAAAGAGAACTTTAGTGGAGTGGGCAATTGAATAGGTGCTGGGAATACTGATAGTTAACAAATTGTATGCAGTAAGACCTCATCCCCCCACAAGATGTTTTAACAGTAGTCTAAGGGTATGTCTAGACTACATGCCTTTGCCGACAGAGGCATGTAAATTAGACATACTGACATAGTCAATGAAGTGGGGATTTAAATATCCCCTGCTTCATTAGAATAAAAATGGCCACCGTGTTGTGCCGGATCAGCTGTTTGTCAGCGCAAAGCGGCAGTCAAGATGGGGATTGGTCGACAAGGAAAGCCGTTGTTGATCCATCACGAGGTTTACAGGATCGGTCGACAATGGCTTTCCTTGTTGACCAATCCCCGTCTTGACTGCCGTTTTTCCCCGACAAACAGCTGAGCTGGCACAACGCGGTGGCCATTTTTATTCTAATGAAGCAGGGGATATTTAAATCCCCGCTTCATTGACTATGTCGGTAGGTCTAATTTTCATGCCTCTATCAGCAGAGGCATGTACTCTAGACATACCCTTAGACAGCCCTGGTCCTCTTCTGCCTATGGGTTGTGTTCAGGCCGTTTCCCTCCTCCCCAGCTCACTGCTTGTTGTACAGGATTGGAGAAATCCCAGGGTTCGGGCAGGTCAGAGCATGGGGAGCTCTACTGCCTGACCCAGATGGACCGGTTTCAGCCTTCTTCTGGGAAACGAGACTGCACCAGAGTCTCTAGGCTGCCATTCTTGCTGTGATTTCAGCCCAAGCTGCCCAACTCTGCTGCTGCTCTGCGGCTATTCATCCCCTCAAAGGTGCCGCCGCTGGCTGTTGTGACCCATTATCGCCCCTAAGAAACTGCTGTTGCTACCAGTCTGGGCCACCCATCATCTTGGAGCAGGGGCGGGCCGCTGGGCAAGGCGCGAGGGGCTTCCTGCTCCATGCTCCCAGAAGGGGCGGGGCCTCGAGTGGAAGAAATAAGCTGGGGCACAGCCCAGAGCAGGGCACGCCCCTCCCCTCCAGCCCTCAGAGCCACTTGGAGCACAAAGGGCAGCACTCCGCTGGCAGTTTAAAGCTGGGAGCCCCGGGCCCCTTTGAATCACCAGGCCCCTCTTTCCCCCCTCCTTCCATGGGCCTTTCTTGGAGCTGCTGCCTCTGTGGCATCTACTGCCACTTAGCTTCCACTCTTGTACGCTGTCCAGCACTCGCCATTCATATCTCTTCCTCATGTCCTCGCTTAGCTATCTCTGTTCCAGGCTGAACTCTCCCATCTTGTTAATTTCTCCTCATATGGAAGCCGCTCCAGACCCCTCATCATTTTTGTTGCCATTCTCAGTACTTTTTGCAGTTCTAATCTCTCTCTCTCTCTTTCTTTTTGAGATGGAACAACCAGGATTGGATTAATGTAGTGGCATTATGGTATTTTCCATCTAATTAGCAATCTCTTCCCTAATGGTTCCTAACTCTTCTTGTTCTCCAGGAGTTGCAGGCAGAGAGCTCGATGGCTAGTGGAACCTCTACCCATCTGCAGTCCTTAAGCAGCTCTTGCCTGCTTTTCTCCCATGTCACCTAGAGGTGACTGCATGGAGCTCCCTTCTCTTTCAGGCATCCGGCCCCATGGGCTACAAACGTCAAATACCAGGCAGCAAATACTTATGTAAGTTCATAGAACAAGTCAGTGGAGGAGCCTCTGGGAGCAGAACCCAAGAGCCCTGCTTTGCCTCGCTCCTTGTTTAATCAGTTGATTTCCTAAACTCTTCTAGACCTTCTGAACTCTGCAGCGGCGCTCTCTATTGCTGTGGCTTTGAATAACAAAATTTCCAGTCTCACAAATGGGTTGGGGTTCAGTTGTTTTGAAGGTTAATTCTTTTGTGTCAAGGTACGGTAGCTGCATACCCAGACTACTGTCTGCCTGGCTCCCTATGGCACATTGTCATTCCAAAGGAAGCCTGGTCCACATCTTGGTTAAGCTGTTTGTGTAATGGTCACGCATGACTTGAAAATAGTGAACAACTTCAAGTTTGCTTTAAAACAAATGCCCGGTTTAATGGGCAAACATTGATGAGCTGTCAGATACAGTACATTGGGTGGCGTTGTAATTAGATGTTTCGCCACATTCCAAACACACAGGCTGAAGATGCAACAGTTTGTATTAAAAGCTCCAAAGGAAAGATCAAAATGTCCTAATCAATACAACACTAGAATGCTATCAAAGATGCTCACTCTAAGTTTTCCCACTCTTCTGTGCCAGTGGTAGCAAAGCAGAGGGTGATTTAAGAAAACATGACCTGATAAATATGCTTTTTATAAAACTTAAAATGAAATACCTGTTCTGTTCTGACAAGTGACCACAGAAATGGTATTTTTGATACTCTGTGTTTATTGGCACTTGATGCAGTTTACAAGCGAAAACATATTTTGTTTTCCTTATCTGACAGCTTGTAAACCTCAATTGGGCTCTGAAAATAGAGATGGGTTCTTTGCCTCACTCATGCTGCCACCTGCAACCAAGGTGCCATAGGCCAGGTTAGACACTAAACAATACCTAGGTAACTGCATTGCCTTAAATGTGGCTATCCAGATATAACTGACTGTAATTTAGTATGCAGTGTTGTTCTAGAGACAAGGTGGGTGAGGTAATATCTTGTGCTGGACCAACTTCTGTTGGTGAGAGAGACAAGTTTTGAATGACACTGAGCTCTGCTTTAGGTCTGCAAAAGGAGATACTACTATGCCTGCTCTCTCTAGAACTTAGTAAACAGTTCTGTCAACGATTAAGAAGATGGAATGGCCTCCATCTGTTAGCGTTCTAGTCCTGAAGGCACTGGGATGGGTTACCTAGGGAGGTGGTAGAATCTCCATCCTTAGAGGTTTTTAAGTCTTGGCTTGACAAAGCCCTGGCTGGGTTGATTTAGTTGGGATCGGTCCTGCCTTGGGCAGCGGATTGGACTTGATGACCTTCTGAGGTTTCTTCCAGTTCTATGATTCTATGATTCTAGAACAATTAAAACCTATTTTTATCACATGAGTCAACAGATTATGCCATGGCATTTTCAGATGGTCCTTTTTTATCTGGAACTATCTCTAATTTTCTTTATGAAGACTGCCTATTATCTCCAGTGCAGAAAATCCTCCCTGAGCTACATCAAGAAAACTCTAAACATCTATCATCTGGAAGAAAAAGGTGCCTGCATTATTGTAGAAGTTCACTTTTAACCGGTTTACATGACTTTTAGGAAATAGAAAGCTATAGATGACTAAGCAGCAAACTCGTAAATAGCTGGATAAGGTCTATTACTCCTTTTAACTTATCATGATGCGTAAGTGTTTTGCTCATATGATTTCAGTTTTCTTTTCCATGTTTTGATCAAGAAATGTTACAAACACATATTCGTCACTGTCAAACATTTCATACATTCTGCAGTCTAGACAGTTTGAAAGCCTTTCCTTCTGGCATTGTCAGAGCAAGAGTACTCTTTAATGTTTCCCAGCAAGAGATATAGATATTTGATATTTGACAGCACCTGGTTTAATGTTCCTGGCACCATCACCCCATCTTTTGAAAGACCATCTCAGCTAAATCTGGGAAGCTAGCCACTGCTGGTTATTAAATTACAGTGTACAGAAGACAACATTACTCTGCAAGTCTTGTGAGAGTCCTTCTTCAAGTGTCATTTTCTCATGGTTCAGTTCTTGAGTGAAAAGTAAAGTTCCCATGAATGGAAATGTCCTTCTTCAGATGGTGATTAGAGAAGCAGTTTTTCAGCTGAAGCTTAGCAGGGATGTACATGAATGCTACCGATTGCATTTTAAAATACCAATATTTTTAAGTGATACCACTAAATTTGTGTATATTGAACATCAAAAGAACCATGCACAGTTACAAAATTTGTATCCACATCTGGATATGCAAAAATGATCTGCAGATATCTGCAGATGCAGATACCCAGGGATGTTAAGCAGATACCTTCAAATTTGCAGAGGTCTAGAGACAAAATTTGTATCCATATCCATAGCTGCAAAAATGAGCCTCAGATATCCATGGATTTGCAGAGTACTACACATCAAACACGCAGCATCTTAAGCTGTGATCACAACTCACTGCCCCTGTCTGCTCACTGTGTCTTTCTAAATTTCACTGCAAACATAGTTACTACTTATGCACTTCTAAAAGTTAGATAAAAAGTACTAAAATTAGCCCAGCCATAAAAAGTATCTGTTGCCTAGACCTTACCGTATGTTGCCGTAGGCAGATAAACAGGTACGGAAACCTGACTACCTCTTAAACAATCATTAGAATGAATCTTATCCCAAATCTCAACTTCAGTCAGAATAGTACACAGCATTATTCTGTCCACATTCACCCAAAACATTGTATAAGCTAGTTCTGGGCGAACCCTGTGGGTCACATATACTGGACCACGTGGGTTCTGTTTACAGGAGTGAACAATCAAGCATTCTTTGGAGGGTTGCTTGGCATGTGGAGTTCCATAAAGCCTTATCGTCTAGAAAACAACTCCTTTGGAGTTGCTACAGCGATTACCACCACGGTGTTTGTAACTGTAGCAGGGTGGTCACCCCACTATAGGCATAAAAAGGGTTAAAACAGTCGTGGGAGAGGGCTGTAGGTAAGGGCCAATCATGAGAGGCCTTGCAGCAGCCAATCAGAGCCCATGGAGGATGTATAAAAGAGATGGCTGGCTATGCTCAGCACACTCTCACGCCAACCCTTGAGGGAGAAGCACCTAGCTGCCTGCTAGCCAGGGTACCACAAATAGAACAGTGCTGAGGAAAGGCAGGGTGAGTCAGGGGACCTCTGGCTTGAGTAGTCCCAGGCTGAGGTCCAGTGACAGGGGCCTGAGGCATTCTAGGGCTGCAGGGAGGCAGCCAGGGTAGGCAAAAGCAGCAGGCCCACACCCCCTTGCCTATGATAAGTGGCCATGTGAGACTGCAGTTTGCCCCTCAGGTAAGGGGTCAGATAACAACTGGCAGTATGGTCACTCAGGCAAGGTGGTTATAAGTGGTTAGGGGTCCCTGAGTGGGAGGACCCCAGAGTGTGTACCTGGGGGGGATGGGTGCCGCAATCTGGGAGGGAAAACACAAAGTGGTGGAGAATAAAAGGGAACCACAGATGTGTCACCAGCTGGAAGGGGGTACTCCAGAGCTGAAGAGCTGATTCCTTGAGTGACCAGAAGGAGGCGCCGCAGTGGTGAACCATGCAGTGTTACAGTAACATATACTTATACGTTGTGGCTCTCTGTTCCCATCTAGTGGCTGGACCACAGAAAGGTTTATAAGTCATCACTACCAATGACCCACGTGTCTTCTGGGAAGGGGAGCAGTGGCCTAACATTTCTCCACCATTCTCTTGTTGTGTTGGGTATTCAATGGCTAGGGCCCAGCACTGGGTCTACGGCCCACTTACCGATAGTCTCTGGAGAAATGGGTGATCACATGATGCTCATGCTGCCTCTTTTTTTCCAAGTGCTAAGTGGCATTAAAGATGGTTAAAATACATGAAACTCTTCCCTAACATTCCTTTTTATGAAAGCAATTACTGCAACTGTGGCAAAGAAGTTAGAACTCACTCATCTCCAATGGGACATCAGGGAGGACCATGCAATTAGGGGATGGAAAGCAGGTGACCTGTGAGACAGTTTGTATTAAGAAGTGATCCGAACTGTGGGCCAGTTCAAGAACGCTTTTGAATCACAGCTCATTGCAGGAACAAACATGTTGCCGTGGGTAGAGTCAGCGTGCCTTGAACACTGCTGTGTGAATTTAGACTTAACATTTAAATGTCAAAATGTCACTTCTATGTTTGGGTCAGTGGGACCCATAATTACACACAGAATCTTAGCATAGTACCTGCCTGATAGAATGTAGGTAGATTTTTCATGAGAACATCATGATATCCAGCTTTTTGTCCACATATGAAGAAGTGAGAAGCAAACCCAACTGCATCCAGACAATTGGGGCTGGTCTTCTATAGTCCCTTGGTACCTGCTAGATGGGTCTGAACTTGTTCTAGATATCCAATTTTGCAAATAACCGGGGTCAGTGGTCTCCAACCTTTTTAAGCACAAGATCACTTTTTGGACTTAAGTGCAGTCTAGGATCTACCTGAAAGACAAATGCCCTTGTCCACTTCCTGCCCCTCCCCTTCTTCAAGGTCCCAGGCTGCTCATTCCATGTCCCCTTCTTCCTCACTCACTTTCACTTGGGGCTGGGGCAGGGGGTTAGAATGCAAAGGGGCATTGGTTCTAGTCTTGGTCCGAGGGGGTTGGAGTGTCAGAGGGGGTTGGTCTCTGAGAGGGACCTTGGATGCTGGAGGGCCTCAGGGCTGGGGCAGGGGTCCAGGCTGTGGCTGGGCACCGTTTACTTCAGGTATGGTGGCACAATGGGGCTAATGCAGGCTCACTCCCACCCTGGCCCTGCATCTCTGCTGAAAGTGGCCAACGTATCCAGCAGTGGCTCCGGGGAGGAAGGGCTCCATGCACTGCCTCCCATGTCCAAACACCATCTCCATGTCTCCCACTGGCTGTGGTTCCCTGTTCTGGCCAATGAGAGTTGTGAGGGCGGTGCCTGCAGGGAAGAGCAGCATGTGGAGTCCTCAGCCCTGCTTCCTCCAGGGGCCACAGGGACATGCCAGTTGCTTCCAAGAGTGGTGTAGGGCCCGGACAGGGGGGAGTCTGCCTTAGCCATGTGCGTGCTGGACTCTTAATGGCTGATCTTGCAATTTGGCTATAGGAGCCTCCGGGAGACCGAGCCCAATGCCAGGAGACTCCCGGCCCGTGTTCCACACATGGATTGAAAAAAAATGGGAATGAATGTTGTTCTGTGCATCCATATCGAGGCAATGTGCAGATGTGCACCAGCACCTGAAACCAAAAACCTCAATAGCATATATTTTTTTTTTAAAATGACCATTGGGATAATGACTCCATTGGTGACAGGTTTGGCGTTTTAGAACTCACTGCTTCAAGAATTAAATTTGAGCTTAAAAGAGAAATAAAATATCTGAGATGCACAGACCAGTCAAAACCCTACAAACAGTACACGTTGAAAGAAGTAAAAGAAGCAACAATAAACAATACAAGTGCGTGTGGGGTTGGGCGGTGAGTGTGGAAGACAGTGTGTTGGTGTGAGCGAGTGTTGGTGTGAGTGAGTGAGACAGTGTGTGAGACGGACGGAGAGTCACACTGCCCATTGAAGTATGCTGAGCACATTCAGACATAGGAGCACCATCCAGCAAGCTCCCAGTATCCCAATCCCTGTCGTGCCCCCCTCTCTGTCGGGGGAGGAGTCACTTTGACATCCGTGCTCTCCTCCTCTGCCTTCCCCACCTTGTGCAGCAAGCAGGAGGCTCCCAGGGCACAGCTCCAAGGCAGGAGAAACATGACATTGGGGGGTGGTGCAGCTGATGGGCCAGCATTTGATAGCATCCCGACTAAACCAGTTAGGATCCCCTGTCAGAAGCTCCAGGGTCTACCAGTAGATCCCGATCTACTGGGTGGTGACCACTGATCTAGAGTAATATAATCCATGTGACACTGCAGTTCACACTTCCGTTGCAAGTGGGGCAAATGGAAAAATATAGTTCAACATCTTTCTTCGGCAGTCACGCCTGTTCCACATTTCTCATGATTAGCAATTGTCAGTGTATTGTTTCAAAATTCCTTGGATTGGCGTAGCTCATTGTGCTCGAAATACTAGACTCCTTCCCCGCCCCCTGCAGTAGCAGAAAGCTTTTTTTTTTCTTCCGCTGCATGAAAAGAATGAGGCCGAGCAATTTTATGTGTAACCTCCCACTGATGACTTTTCAAATTTGAAAGTGTTAACAAAGGGGGCCGCATGTTTTCCGTACTGAAAGCTCTGATTATGCTATGGCACAACTATATTAAAAGCAAACACATGCAGTGCATCGTGGGCTAGTGATATGTGACTCACTGTTTAACCACTGACCTCCTAGACTGTAAATCAAGCTTTCCCAGTGAAGAAAGCTGTAACAAGAGCCTGTTGGACCCAGTCTGAAACTGCCTCAATTTTTTGATAGGTTTAGTTAACCTATCAGGGTGCAGCAGTAGCAACATACATCACTTTGAAAAAATGGGCAATTGGACGCGATATTTTTGTTTTCCTGGTTACATTTGAAAGCTGTGTCATTTGTTCTGGGGTTATTTCCCTCCTGCTAACACACACTGTATTTTACAATTATGTGGTCACTCAGAGAATTGCCTAGGGGATATTGACAAGATTGGTTTGGAGACTGGGTGGCCTGATTTGAAAGGTGACAGATGCACATTTCTTACCAACATATCTTTGTGAATTGGAAATCTGAAGAGGTTAATGAAATTCCCATCATAAAGTGCCATGCAGCTGACAAATAGTATTTTTTGGGAAGAGACTTTTGGCCCCCTTGTTTGTGTCAGTTGGCATCCTACACAGAAAAAGAAAAAAATGAGCCTGGAAAGATGTTACTAATTGTAATAGTTACATTCTGGATGTTGCATGGGCAACTTGTTTTAGTAATTATCACTGTCTGGTCCTGCATTTTTTTTTTAAGTCTCCTGCCTTGATCTTCAGAGTATATGAAGGACAAGGTCCCTGATATTTTGTTAAGCTTTCAGTAATATACTTGTGTGCTTGCAGATGTCTGCCCACAGAGATCACGATGTAGGATTGGGGCCTGAAATTTCAAGATTCAGAAAATCAAAAATAAGATGGTGCCAACCACTGCTCTCGCTTCCAGCATGTTGTTTGAGGGAAATCAGGGCTTAAGACTAGTTGAAAAATGTGAGGCGAAGAAAGCATTTAAAACCCTTTTTTCCCCAGATGAAATTGGTAGGCAGACACGGAAAGCTGCCTGTGTAAAGCAGGCTCCAAACAGGTGTGTACAAAACCACCTTCATGCTGACCAAAAAATCCTCCATTTGTGTGCAGAGGCAAGGGAGGAGTTTGGCTCACCCACACAGGTGCATACAGACATTTGATGCTTACATGATCCTAATATTGAGGCGAGCCTTTGAAATATAACTTTGTGGCTCTTCTCACGGCTTGAGATTAGATGGTTCTGTCTTTTGTACGGGGAGAGCCACGCAAAGAGGCTGATTTTTATTCAGCAGAGCCTTTCACATTACTAGCTGTTGCTAGTAGCATGGAACAGCTTGGCTCCCAGGCCAGAGCCAAAAAGCAGATGTGTGACATGCTTTTCACTCAGCTGATGTGCATGCCATATGCCACCAAATACAGCAACCCAACTTCCTCTCACATTTGGATAAACATCTCTTTCCCGTGATGTTCAAAAAACTCGTAAGCGAAAACTGGTTGCTCCAGGGAGAAGTAAGAAATCTCAGAGGTTGGGTTTAAAACACCTCCCTGAGTTTGTCCATGATGACAGCTGCTTATCCTTGGATAGTTCAGCATAGATACAAGCCTTGATGCGCCAAAAGTACTTGACATAGTGCTTCAGTTTCAGCCAGTGAGTGGTCCTCAGGCCATATAATTACTCACATGCCTAAAGTTAAGTATATCCTTAAGTGCTTTTGTCAACTGTAGCTATATTTTCCTTTGAAATAACAGAGAGCACAATTATTGTCTTGGCATTTTTTGTGCTTTTCAGCTCAGATTTTTAAAGGTTTGGCGTGCACCTTTAAAACTCTCCTTGTCAAAAAGGATTTAGGAGTCTAATGTGGCTAAATCTCTTTGGAAATGAGATTTAAGCTGCTAAATCACTTAGGAGTTGGAATGCTGAGTTCAGCAAAGCTAAATTGCTTTAAAATCCTGGGCCTCCAACAACTGGGGTCTTTAAAACAAGATTGGATATATGTCTGCAAGATATGCTTTAGTTCAACCATAAGATACTGGGCTTCATGCTGGAATGATGGGAGGAAATTCTATAGGCTGTTGTAGCAGGGTGATCACTCCACTCCAGGCATAAAAAGGGTGAAAACATCCCTGGGAAAGGGCTGTAGCTAGGGGGCCAATCACAAGAGGCCTTGCAGCGGCCAATCAGAACACAAGAGGGCTGTATAAAAGAGATGGCTGGGCAGGCAGAGCCTATTCTCACTCCAGCCTGGGAGGGAGAAGGATCTAGCTGTTTTCTAGCTGAGGTGCCGTGGACAGAGTATTGAAAGGAAAGGTAGGGTGAACCAGGGGAGCTCTTGCCTGAGTAGTCACAGACTGAGGTCCAGTAACAGAGGCCTGAGGGTACTAGGGTTGTATGAGGTAGCCAGGGTGGGCAAAAGCAGCAAGTTCCCCCCCCCCTTGCCTATAATAAGTGGCCATGTCACACTTCAGTTTGCCCCTGAGGAAAGGGGCTAGATGACTGGCAGTAGGGTCACTGAGGCAAGGTGGGTATAGGGAGTTGGAAGTTTCCTAAGGGGGAGGGCCCCAGAGTGTGGGGGGCACAGCTGTGGGGCAGAACTTGGAGAGTAGGGTGCTGCGGTCTGAGAGGTATGTGGGCCCTAATGTAAGGCGGTGGAGCCATTAACAGAAAACCGGTGAGACACCAGCTGGAACAGGATTCTCTAGAGTTGAGCAGAGCTAATTTCAAAGTGACCAGCAGGAGGCGATGCGGTGGTGAGTTGCTGTGTTCTGCAGCAGGGCAGACTAAATGATCAGCTCTTTATCCTTTAGTTTTTTTATGAGTACAAGTTAGAACATCCTTACCTTTATCTGTGTGAATCTCTTCAGCAAATAAATCTTGGTCTACAAGATCACCCATTGCAAATATCCCCAATATGCATTTATTATTGGTAAGCTACTAAAGTGATGGGGTATTGTTTCCATTCCCAGCTTGGATGACTTGTGTAAATCAATGCTGTTCATTTTGAAATAAAATTCGCCTTGTCAAATGTGAGGTCCCCAGTGTGGCTGGTGAGTGATTCCTGGGGCAGTGATTTTTGACTCAACGACTACAGTGGTGATGAAAAGTTTTGAATTTCAAATCCATGAAATCTTAAAGGCTGTCAAACCACATTTAAGGTGCTCTTCCTCCTCCCCATCCCAAAAACTGAGTGGTGGTGTGAGCTGGAGCACTGGGTCACAGACCCAGGGCCAGTCCACAACATTTTGGCACCTGAGGCGGGGAGCTCAAATGATGCCCCCCTTGCTTGGGCCAAAACTTTGAAAGGTCTCAATTCTGCCTTCTTCCTGTTCTACTCCTCTCATGGGACTGCAGAGAGAATACATATGCACCAGCAGCAGACACAATTCTCTATACTCTGGGTTCTAGGGGCGCCCCCCCCCCCCCACAGTCTGGCACCTGAGGCGGCCGCCTCAGTTCACCTCATGGTAAGGCCAGCCCTCTACAGACCCACTCAAGTTTGGTTCATCGGCTATTTTGTCTCCTCTACAGGACAACTGAGTCCAACCTTAGAGGTGCGGTGACTATGGCACGTCACAAGGCAAGGATCTGGACCCATCCCTACAGGACAGGAGTCACCGCTGTGGGTGAGTGTGGGGTGACTTGCTCCTTAAGCCCCATTCTCTCAGGTTTCACTTTTCAACTTCCCACTGTATATTAGCTATGCAGGTTACCATGGTGATTTGGTGTGCTTTCCATAACTTACTGGTTTCCCCCACCCACCCTCTTCTGCCATAATAGTCACTAAAAACGTCCATGCCAAAATGGCAGCCTTACTTACGCCATTCACTCTGTGCTTTGGTGTTGTATTTGAGCTTAAAATTGGCTTTCAACTTGTGCTCTAATGAGTAAGGCTTGTTTTCTGCAGCACTGATGGCAAGCAAGCCAAAAAAGGGGACAGGTAAAGTTTGAAGTGGGCTTGTTTAATGAGGTAAAACACTATTGGTGGTCTAGTGAACAGAGCACTGGCTTACCCGAGTTCTGTTCCTGGCTCTTTAAAAACACCTGCTGGCTGACTTCAGGCCAGTCACTGTCCCTCCTCTGCCTCTGTTTCCCATCTGAAAAATGGTTGTGATTGATACACACAGGCCTCCTTTTCAAAGTGCTTCGTATCTGTGAGTGAGAAGTGCTGTAGGAGAGCCAGGTTTTATTGCTACCCAAGCTACAATGTTCTTGAGTGATAATGCTGACAATGGAATTTAGCAGATGTCTACTGGCAGGAGCTGAGATTTAGATGTTCAGTTCCTGTTAATTTGAATGGAATGGAGTCTTCAAATCCCTGAGGTAGCTTTGAAAACCCTTGGTATGGAATATATGGCGAAGCCATGTTTCACCTTGACACACATGATCCTCTTCTCTTTTGGCTTTTTTTGGGGTATATTAGTTAATGTTACATGTCCATATAATAAAAAATAGGATAAATATAATTAGTATGGTGATTAATATTTAGCCCTCACAGGCCACATTGCATGGGCAGTGCTAAGCATTTCACAAGAGGTTTGTCGCATGGCCTACTTTTACAAATGGGGAAACTGAGGCACAGTGGCAGAGCCAGAATAATCACTCAGGTCTGAATCCCAGTCTAGCTTTTAGTCCAGTAAACCATGGAGCTTCCCCTGTTTTGCCCTCTGTTACATCTGGACTACTCCATTAGTTTCAGTAACATTGCTTTGGTATGAGAAAAGGCTGGATTACCAGCCCCCTTTCCTTGTTCTTAGAGCTAATCTCACAGGATACTCAGAAAACCATTTTCTGTGTCTGGGTAGTAGAAGTGAGGCCAAAGCACAGAGCAGAAGTAACGAAATGCAGAACACAGCCTGTTGTGTCATTTAGCATCACCCAGACAAACAATTCATCATTACAGAGAATGAGATTCCTATCACAACAGGAAGCAAACTTGGGCAGCAGCTGCCTTTTCCCCATTTTGGTGCCTGGTCATAAATGTCTTTATATTAGAAAAATAAAAGATGTAATCATGATGAAATGTGGAGCTTGTACAAAACCATTTGTGTTCTGAGTTCTGGTTAACAGTTGTCGCCTCCGCATGGCAACATTGGGCTTCATTGAAAATGAGCAAACCCAAGACCAGTTCAAAACTGATTCTTATTTTTTGTGACATTCCTCCTTCTATACATTTGGCTTCATTCAGATAAATAGATTAGCTTTGGGCTGGTGTGTATTTTAAACAGCTGAGACAAAGCTGGTGGGTAGATTTGATTTGGCAAAATTCAGACTACTCTTGCTTTTATCATAAGCAAAGACAATTGGGTCTATGTCCCAAATTATCCAAAGCCCTTAAACGCAGGGTGATTTGGATACCTAATTCTGATTTGGACTCTTTTCTAGAGCGTGTAGTTGTGACAGGGCAGACAAGGCCCTGAGCCCAGAAAGAGCCATAGGGCAGTCCTCCACGCTGACTAGAGGAGCTGGGAAAAAACATGTCCATCGGGCCAGAAAGGACTACATAAGAAGTTGCAGCCCCAGAGTCAGGGTGGTGGAAGCCCAGACCTGAGGGAGAAAGGACCAGAAGTAACTAGTCTGAGGGAGCAACTCTGTGAGGAGAGCTGCTTAGAGAATATGAACTGGAAGATAAAGCTCTAAGTTAAGGGGCAAAGAGTTGTCTCCAGAAGGAGCCCCGGGGGCACCACTCTTGACTGGAGTGGGGAGAATTAACTGAGACACAGTACTGGAGATGCCAGCAGAGGGTACCAGGACAGGCCCCTGTTAGGTGTGTACCGTGGAAGGGGTTGTGATTCACACTGAGTGACTTGGCCAGAGGGCCGAGTAGCTGAAAAGGCTGTGAAGACTGAGGGCAATGCAGGCACACACACTTGGCCAAACAGGAGCGCTCACGGGAGGTGAGTGTCACCCTGTTAACAGTGGTATAATGTGAGAGAATGGCTCCAATAAAACCTACACAAATTGAATAATATAGAACAATACAAGAACAAAGGTGAGTGACAACAGTTACCATAGCATGTCCCCATATTTAATAAGGGCAGAATAAATAAATGGAAGATGGCATAAATGGCCTGGGCACAAATTAGAGCTGCTCTCGACAGCTCTAATGTATGAACTGGTGGTTTTGAAAAATTAATGTTTTTCTTCCTTGAATAAGAATATGATCATTCTTTGATCACGGTCAAAAGGATTTTTCATTTGCCTAAGTCTATGCCCATTCTAGGGGAATTCTTTCTAGAGCTGCGAGAAGGGGGAGGAGTGTTATGAACATAGAAAATTGTGGTGTTAGTTTGTGTGAATGCCTTCTGCAGTTGTGTACTGGAAATATAAGAAGATGGTTACAAATACCTCTCAAGTATGCAATTCCGTTGTTAGTAATGGACCTAATCTTGAAGGATGCTCAGCAGGGAGGGATAAAGGATGGAAGAGTTTGCTTGGCACTACTCAGGATCAGACTCTGAACAAGCACTGGCAGTTCATGGAAAAATTTAAAACCATCCCCAAGTTTAGTATGCAGCTAATCCAGCAGCGCCCCTTTAGAAAGCCACCATAGGACTCTTGGGTCTGACTCTTGGTTGCCATACACAGATATAGCTTCACTGAAGGAGCTGATAGGATCAAAGCAGTGTTGATTGTGGAGAGCTGAAAGGGTGAGTACAGCTGAGAGGATAATAAACAATGAATAATTAATCTGTGGAATATCCACAAGGAGTTCTCAACTTCCTCAGGTCCATTTGTTGTTTGAATATTTTCTAACTCCTCTCTCTCCCCTCCCAGACACCTGAATGTTTTACTCTGATTGCTCAGAGATACTCATTGTGTGATGTTTAATTATGACTAATACAATAAGTCATCTGGCATTTTTTTCTGTCCCCCCAAATGGATGGATGTACAAGTCATGGGGATATTTGAATGTACTGTTAAAATTTCCACCCACAGACATATAATTTTTAAATTTGCATTCTGTTTTTTGTCAGTGAGAACAAAATTGCTGTAATTTCATAAAGTGAATGCAAAAGAGGCATGCTAGTGGCTCAAGAGGGTGCAGTAAAATTTTTGGCTCTTTTGATGTGAAATTTTTTCATCCTATTCATGAAATTTTCTTCCCTCCATTTCGAATTTAAGCTTCCTTGTGCAGGCAAGTCAGCTGTGCTTTAAGTATACGTGTGACCCACTCTAGCAAACTTCTCATTTGTCCTTGTAAAGTGTGACAATCTTTAAATGAATCATTTCAGTTCTGAGTCTTACTTAGACTTTGAGGCTTTCTTAATAAATAGAATTGACACCTAGTTACCATTAATGTTCCCTCTTTTTTCCATCCCTGTGCAGAATTTTACGTGCACCGAGGGATGTGTGGATGTGCACCACCAGTAGAAACACATGTTAATCAGCTGGGTGGCATTCAAATCTCTCCTGGGTGCCATCTAAGCACTCAGTTTACAGGGAACACTGGTTATGGAGTGATGGGTGAATAACTTTGTCCTTTCAGTTCACACTAACCATTCCTGACTTGTTTAAATGTATTTGTTAGTTGCAAGTATTCACTAGAACATTTTAGAAAACAAATTTCATTTATAAAGGCATAGAACTGTTTGTTACCTGTAGTGTGATTGCTCACCTCTGCCACGGGTATCCAGTCTGCTCCCTGATTGAAGACTATTTGTTTTTAACAAATAGCAAAATGTGAATAATGAGCTACAAATGTTGAATGCTTTGGGCTATGCATGAATATCTTTGATTTGAATGTGAATCCAGTTACTCATGGGGGGGAAGGGTTTGATCAGCAGCCAATGAACAGACTCCCATTCCTTTTTGGGATAAGCACTTGGAGAAGAGCTGTTTCCCCAATCTTTACATGAACAAAAATCATGGGACTATTCACCACCAATGACAAATGAGGGGTCTGGACAGGATCGAACTAAAGATGGGGCTGAAATTTGAATGGAGGCATACGGTTTTTGTAGTTGTAGGACAGCTGTTTAATTCACATCAGCTGCAATACACAGAAGAGTGAACATGCACAATCAGCAGTTTTATGACTGTGGGACATGGGACAAAGTGGTATGTTTATAATACAAACAAGTGGCTTAACACACATTCCATTTACTGCAACATACAAACCTCCAGGAATTAGCATGTGTAACTGGATTGTGATTTTAGTTACTCTGCCTCAATGGTGTGCCCAAGTTAATTAAAAGTGTAAATAATTTCCAGCAAGGACTCATGCTGGGAATATCCATTGTCCCTGTGTTGATTGCAAGTGCTTTCCCCCCAATTCTTCATGCATTAAATCCTATAGGTAGCAAAAACTCTGGGCCAGAACCCCTGCATTTAAACCTCCATCGATCCTTTGGCTTCCATGGGGCTACACCGATAAAAGCAAAATTTTACTGTATCGTATTTTCTTCTTGGAAAAAAAAATCATACCCTTGGAAGTTCTTGTTTTTTGCTGCCTTCTATGGACTTTCACATAATAGTAAAAGAGTCAACTACCTCTGGAATTCTGCCACTTTTCACCCTGCCCAATTTTGCTCATAACGCACTCATAGGTTGAATGCTGGTCTCAAATGTTTTCTTAGCAGTTTAATTACTTTTCACTCTTCCTTCATGGGAGTCTTAGCTTCCACCCTTCCCCCCCTTGCAAAAGAGGCATTTAAACATCTTTTGACAGAAAATATACAGCAGGAAAGGTCAAATCACAGGAGGCATTCTCTGTGTGCCTGAGGTAGGAACAAATAAACAACTATAGTCATCCATAATATCATTCTGGGCAACTTTCTCTAGCCACTAGTTAGGCCTTAATATACTTAGAAGGTTGCTCTTCTAATTTGAACTGTGTGAGACTTTGGCTGGAGGCAACTTCTGTGTCCCAGTGATAAAAGAAGACATAAAACAACCCAGTGCCTGATCATTCTCCCTAGCTGTCAGTGAATCATGCTTAATAGCATCTCCATTGCAGTTTTGGCCAATTTGCTTGCAATGGCATCCTTTTGCATGGGCTTACTGCTCAGCAGGCCCCGAAGCAATCTATGAATAACTTCCCAACAGATGCTGTTTATGAATTGAAGCAAATGGCTTCCCTGTTTCTCTTTTTTCTCACTTCAATAATTTTCAGTTACATTACGATGAATATTTATAGTCCTATAGCAGTGCATAAAAATGGGGAACAAGCAGACCTATGCATTGTTTCATACGTGAGTGCTGTTCTAATGGGTTTTGGCTCACTGGTTTTAATAATGTTCTGTTGATGGACTGAAAAGAGGATGCAAATTGTAGATCAGTCATTTTCATTTACTGTTTTAGCAGAGTGAGCATTGATGGAAGACTACATTAGGGGCATCTATAGCAGGACTTATCTTCTGGAAATACTACACCCCCTAATATAACCATACAATAGCTCTCTACTCAGCTTTTCTTTCTTTGATTAATTTCAAGCACATTATTAAATACAGGTTCTAACACTAACACAACTGGTACTCACCAGCTTTATTGTACTCTAGATAAAATATCATGCAATTTATGATAAAAATTACTGTCTGCTGGTAGGAGTAGCCATTTAACTAATGTAACATTGCTATGAATTAAAATGTAAAAGTTGAAAGAAAGATGTTGTTTCTGATTTGTGGTTACCCAGCTTACTCCAACAGCATAGTGCAGAGTTATATTTCAGTGTTAAAAAGGCCATTTCAAAATGTTTTATAATTCTGTAACAGTTCTTTTAAGTTATTCTGCAAGGAGAAGTGTTTAGATTTATGACTGAACATGTTTATTGAATTTTATTTCAAAGGAACTTCAGTGCTTCTCTATTCATTTCCCAATATCTGATCTCCTTGCCATTTCTATTAAACAATGCAGATCCAAAAATGTGTCTACTATCCCATTCTTTCCAAGATTAATAAGCAACTATCACATATCCTAAATACACAAGTGTAAATATATGTATTATGTAATATGCACACTGCTTACACAAGATATATGTTAAAATACAAGTCACTTGTCAAATTGTACCTTTTAAAGATCTGCCATAAACAGAGACAGGTGAAATAATTAAATATTCCAAAGAAGTGAATGCGGTACTTATGAAATTCTGTTTCTGTAGTTTCACCACTTTGACTCTTCATAAATGAATAAAAAGCATATTCATTTTACTTTAGATTGCCAGGCACCTTCTCAAAAGGTAAACTGAGAAATGCTCCATGTGCTTTGTTCTAGGAAACTGACTTTCAAAATAATGTAATTGTGAGCAGATTATTTTGAAAGCCTGCTTTAAAAGCCCCCATGCTGTGTAAAATAAAGCCCCCAAACCTCTCAATCCCTCTATGCAGTTTGGCTTTGTTAACAGTAACATACATTTACCATAAGATTTCTTCTCAACTGTCACTGCTCCTACTTCGTAACTGGTTAGCCCTCACCCTCTGTGTTCTCTGTCTCTCAATCTCTTTCTCTCCAGACAGGGCTATTCCCTTTTACTTCAGGGAAACAAATCGCCTGCCTCAGTGAGTCAGCAGAACCCGCTTAACATTACCCAGCAGGATCAACATCTGCTCACAGGTTGCAATGTTCTGGGCAAACACTGCCAGCCGATTATATCTTTCTTCCTATAGCCACATCCGGGGCATGCTCTCTTGTTTTCTCTCTCATTTGTAGCTTCCCTCCCTCCCACCCCCTGGATCCACTTCCTAAAAGCTCCTGAGAATGGCAGAGAACTTGCCATCTCTAGCATCTTTTTCCACAGTTAGGAGCCCAGTGCCCAGAGGATGCTAACAATGTCCCCCTCTTGCTTCACAGAAATAGGCTTGGTCACCAGGTGGGCCATCTCCCCTCAGAGTTCAGCTTCCCCATATATAGCAGTATTACAACTGCAGAATAGGTCTGGAAGTGCTGGTGGAAGGAAGAGACCAGCACAGATTTGGCTTCCAAAGATGGGCAAGTCATGCGATAGCGTCCTACAGCAACACTTAGATGCCTCCCAAGCTGACCAGGCCTGCCACCATTCTCCTTACTGTGTGTATAAGCACAGTACAGGGCTCCCAAGCAGGGCAGGGCTTAGGGTCCTGAAGGGTGTTTTCCCCCAAGCCCTATGGTCTCTCTGAGATCAGTTGTCTCTTCTTGGTTCTAGACCCAAAAGAGACAAGGTCTTTCTACGTCCTGCTGTTCCCCACGCAAAAAAAAAAAAAAAAAAAAAAAAACCCCACAGAAGAGGGGCTCGTAGCTCCTCTTAGATTCTAGCTTAAAGTATTATTTAGAGTCCCAAATTCCTCTGTCCCTGGTCTGCAGCCAGGACTATGGTGAATTCTCTGGAGGATCAGCCTCTCTGTCCAGTTCAGCCCTTTCCTGTCCACAGGGCTGTTGGTGGCCCGCCCAGCATGCTTCACCTTCCAGACAGATTCCTAAAAGTTGTGCTAGATCAACTAAGTCCATTGTAGCCGGCTTGGCTTCCGGGAGGGGTTCCTCCTCCTCTGCGTCAGTGGGCGGCCACTCCGCCCCACAGCACTGTCCCTTTAAGCCAAGCCCCAAGTCACGAATCCAGGCCTGGCCTTCCTTCAGGCAGGTGGCACACAAAGTCTGCTTATATATACAGGCCCAGCCCTGGTTCAGGGAGGGCAACAACAACCTCAGACAATTTATAGAGTCCATGCAGGCCCTTGTTCAGGGCGTGGCAGTAAATGAGCAGAGTCAGTTTATACATAAGGGCCAGGTCCTGGTTCAGAGTGGGGCACCAAACAAACCAACACAGAAGGTTTGGGGGCTCCTTGTTCAGGAGAGGCGCAGGCCAATTGCCTGTGGTGGTAGCAAGGAGGGGGAGATTGCCACCCATTAGGTGGGGGGGGAGGGGCAGGGCGCAGGCCCACCCACTTCACTACGCCCCGGCCCAGGGCCCTAGGAGCAGCAGTGCAGGCTGCTATGGGCTCAGCGGGGGGCTCCAGCCCGAAACACACCGGCCTTAGGGCCTTTAAGAGCCCCCACTAACCCCTGGGCCACTTCCCTTCTCCCCTTCAGCCGGGACCTGGGTTTCTGGCTGCGCGGTCAGGGAGCCCAGGGTGGGTTCGTCCCACTGGGGTCCCGGTGGTCCGGTCCAGTTCTCTGCTGCTTGCAGGTCGGCGTGGCTCAGCCAGGCTCCTGGTGCAGGTGGGGTCAGGC
>JANRFK010004440.1:40437531-40451913 GCA_030068395.1 Apalone spinifera | reverse complement strand
CTGTCTTTTGTTTCAGCTACAACAGACTAACACGGCTGCATCTCTATCACTTGTAGTGTACACATAGCCTTATTCTCCAAAGAACTTCCTTCATATGACTAGCACTGAAACATTTTATAAAAATTTCCAAGTTTGTAAAGTAAATTCTATCAGGTGTGTCTTGCCATTTTGTCTCTTGTCAATTTTCATAAAATGGTAGTGAAATTGGAATACCGTTAATTATTCCAATTTCACTGTCAACTCTTGAAAAAGCAAAAGGTAGATGCCATACACAGATCTACCCATTATTCTGTAGGCTGCTCTGGACATTTTGCATTCCTGAACATTTGCATTGAGCAATGCTTTTGCTTGCTGGCCAGCTGTCATTTCTCTCTGAGTTCTGCTACCAAGAGACTGAGGGTTTGTTACAAACTGGAGAGGGCTCTAAGCATGTCAGCTGTCTGGACAAACTGCAAGAGCAGGCTAGCTGGGAATAACACATCATGGTGACACAGATTTAATACTGTTTGTATTGCTTTCACTTTCTTCAGCAGAGCTGTAGTTTACGATGCAACAGAGTGTTTTACAAGTTCCCATTGTTCCCTCTCACAATCACATTGGAACCTTAGGTGCCCACGTTCAGAGAACTGCAGTGAGGAAGCTTTGCTCTTCTACCTTAGCTGCTTGCATTAACAGCCTTGCCATGCCACAGCTGGCATTGAAGGAGGTGGATTCTCTTAAAGCAGCCATGTCCTGCAAGACTGCAGGAGAATTAGAAGCATCTGCCTTAATCTTCCCAGGTCAATGCATTACTTGCCTATTCCATTTTTCATATGCACTCTTAAATTCATGGAGGACAGGTCCATCAATACTTATTAGGCAGGATGGTAGGAATGGTGTCCCTAGCCTCTCTGTCAGAGACTGGAAATGGATGACAAGAGAGGGATCACAAGATGATTCCCTGTTGTGTTCCCTCCCTCTGGGGCACATGGCATTGGCCACAGTTGGAATGCAAGACATTGGGCTAGATGGACCTTTGGTCTGACCCAGTATGGCCGTTCTTATGTTTTTATTTTGCTTTGCAGCTTTCAAAATGCATATTTCATTTTATTTACTTCATTTCCCCCCCTTTGCTGGTGTATCTAAACCATGAACTTGGATGAACTCAAGCTACTGATTCCATCTTCATGTCCTTTGTAAATGTTAAAATATGCCCACTGACTTGCTTTCCTTGCAGTATGTAGTCAGGAGACGGCGTTGCTCTCCACATCTGCGTCTTGCTAAGGTGCTTGTCTCAGGAAGGATCTTTCTTCAAAGGCTGCTTGATTGTTCTTCTTTTGGTTTTTATTAACGAAATTAAAACAAAATATAAAAAAACCCAGAGTCAGATAGAGAGCAAAGCTGTCAGCCCAGAACCCCACAGATATTTAGGCACTTATCTGTCTCCCATTGATGGCTGTGGCAGTTAGGTGCCTATAAATGCCATCGCTATAGAATCCTACATCCAGTTGAGCCAAGCCCCAGTGTACTTATCAATTACAGGCTGAACCTTTCTAGTCTGGCATTCTCTGGTCTGGCATGATTTTAGTTAGCCCGGATGCAGGGGCAGCCCTAGACTAGCTGCCAGCAACTGGCACCCTAGGTGAACCATGCAATCGGCACCCCCACCTCCAGACCCCTCAGTGATATTGCGCCACCATTTGGCGCCCCATTTAACTTGATGCCCTTTGCGACCGCCTAGTTCGCCTATATGGATGGGCCGCCCCTGCCCGGATGTCCACTTATCATGAGTGTGGCCCAGTTTCCCAAAAGAATAGTTTCTTTTTGTCCCATAAAATTTGTTTACAGCCACCGGTCCTGGCTCTGTGTGTTCTGTGCTGCTATTTAGCTCTAATTTACCCCTCAATGTCTTCTAAGAGCCCAGTAAGCAGTGGAAGTGTCAGTAATGCTGCTAGGTAATAATGACCTCCCGTGGTCTGGCAAATTCTCTGATTTGACACCACTCAAGTTCTGAGGATGCCAGATTAGAGAGGGTTAACTTAATTCCTGGTCTCGTTGAAGTTAATCTTGAATAACATTTTCCAAAGCATCTGTGTGACTCTGGTGCTTAAGTTCTATTTACTTTCAACAGAGTATAGGCTCCTAAGGCACTTTACAAAATATTATCTTCTTATACTCTAGATATTGTGATATAAAGGGTAGATAAGTGCATCTCCTCTTTGAAGTCTGAGAAAGGGACCACTTGCTCTTTACCACCCTCTGCAGGTCAAGACACCTGCCTTCCTGTTGTTTGTATTCTGAACATAAGAACGGCGATACTGGGTCAGACCAAAGTCCTACCTTCCAACACTGGTCAATGCCACATGCCCCAGAGGGAATGAACAGAACAAGGAATCATCAGGTGATCCCGCCTCTGCTACCTATTCCCAGCCTCTGACAAACAGAGGCTAGGGACACCATTCCTACCCATCCTGGCTAATAGCCATGAATGGACCTATCTTCCTTGAATTTATCTAGCTAGGTTCTTCAGCACCCTGCCTCGGTTTCACCCTTTCTCAGGACCCTATGAGAACTCCACATATTCTGCAACCATACAAGACAAAGTCCCCTGCTGGGGTTCTACTTTATGAAGTCCAGATAAACTTGAAATAAAGTCTACTCCACTTAGGCTCAAAATAATAGTTGGCCTAGCCTGTAATCTGTCCATTCAGGAGTTTGCACACTCCTTGTTCCTGGGCCCTGTGTGTCTGGGTTCTCAGCAGCTCTTCCAGCAGCTTCTATAGCTGCTTTCTTTAGGAATCCTCTTCTTAGCAGCTTTCCCTTGCCTTCCCCTTAAACACAACTGGGCAGCTGATAAATTGATCGGGGGCCCTGGGCCCTTCTTAGAGGGTCAGCCTCTAAGAAAGGCTTTGCACTTGGCTTGGGCTTTATGGAGCGACTTTAATAGTGATTCACTCTTACAGTCCAATTAGTTAGTTCAATTCAAATGAATGAGATTTTAATATAGTTCTGTTCTGTATAAAATATCCTTTTTCACAAACAAGGCTGGTATGTTCCAACTTGCCCAACAATAATTTGTGTTACTGAAATTCTGTAAACAATTTAATAAATCTACAAAATCTAGTGGAATTGCAAACGAAGCCACAGATACTTTGCTCAGCACTGGCAATAAATCCTCAGTCTACCAGCATATACTGTTTACATTTGCCTAGGGGCCCTAGAACATTATGAGATTAAATGATTTTCCTGTTCCTTAGTGTCTGGCTGCCACAGAATTAAAATATTTCATTAATTTAATTGTGAAGGAAACAGCTTAACATTGTTCAGATTCCTATGGGGAAATGGAAAGAGGAGGAGCTCTGTTGGATGTTATCCCGCTTTTTTAAAACCTGGGAAGGATGAACATGAAAAGAAGGTTTGCATGTGTTGTAAGAAAAGCATAGCACCTGGGTTGGATCTTTGCTTGAAGGGTGAATATCACTGCTAGAGAATTAGTTGTTTAAATATCTTTAACAATTGAAACTATTTTGTGCTGTCTTCCTGAAAATCAAATGGAGTTGCTTTTAGTCCTCCAGACGAATACATCTTCTTTTATTGCATGAGCACTCCCCTGCCATTCGTATGGAGACAAAGCAAGTACAATCTTGTTAGAGGCACAATTGCAATCTTTTGCCATGACAGATGGGATGACAAGAACTACACTGCAGCACAGATGTAAAAACAAATGCATATTTTTCAGTTACAGTTATCCTAGTTTATCTTGATTACCAAAACCAATGATTTAAGTATACTATACCATTTATTGGTACAACTTAAAGACAGAGGGAAAGGATTGCTAGAAAAGCTAGAATAAAAGGTGAACCACAAGTTGAACCTCTTTTAAACATACAGCTTTTTATACTCCCGTTTTCTCAATCTCGACTTTGTCGTCTTGCTCCTCTCTTATTCTCTTTTATGTTTTGCAAGCAATATGGGGAGAATTTCTTTGCTGGTTGCATGTACTTGCTTCTTCTGATTTCTCAGCTTGGAACACAGAATTCAGAATGTAGCATCTGCAAGAGTCTGATGCACAGAGTCTACAATGCCAGTGAAACTGTAGTATTTTATTCTGCTGCTAAATAATAATAATAATAATTTTGTTTTGAAACCTGAAAAGAGATGGGGGTAAATACAAATAAGTGTTAAAGGCAATCATTTTCAATTGGTTAGTAATAAAATATGCCTCAGTTTCCTGAATTAAATTTGTAACTTGCAATATATTTCAGTGATGGATACTCATAAGAAGCTTAACCTAAATTATGCTTTTTAAAATTGTCTCCAAACAAAAAATAGAATTAAATGAAACGTCATCATATAAATATTCCAAATATCCAAAGCACTGAAGCAAAATCAGCAGTAAGTCAAAGTGTTCGGCTGACAAGTTAAATGCAAAGCCCAGTGAATCAACTATAATGCACATCATCCCATATTTACTGTGGTAATTAGATTCTGACATTCTGTACTGCATGATGTGCATGGCTGGGTTTTGTTCAAAATACTAACGGTGTTGTTCCTTTGATAGAAATCTTGTGCATTTGCTGCCAATTTAAGGTGATAGATAAGATAGAGAGATGTATAAAATGAGTGCTATAAATCTCAATACTCAGATGTGGACTCTCTTTTCTTCTAAATGGTGCAATCCCCTCTTTGACTGCAACCTCTATGATATCCGAATAAATGAATTGTTTTTAACTTATACCACCAGGCTAAGCATTATATTGGCGCAATGGCATAGCATTCCTCATTCATCAAAACGAAAGCCTGGATACCAGTTCTCAAGATGCTCTCAGTCATTGAACATTAACGGTAACGTGGGTGAGTTGACAGATCCTGTCACTAACGTCAGAGGTAAAGGATGGCACAGCCTGGGTGTTGAGAGTTGAAGGAAATAGGAGAGTAAATCTGAAAACAGAACAGACGAGGCAAGGGAGCGCTTCTCTATCTCTTCGGGTGGCACTGTGCATTGGCAGATGGCAGCCTAAAAACAATATGTGCTGAAAGAGCTGGTGATGGAAGGCAAGAATTCCAACACCTACACAACCGTTCAAAGGAGTACTGTCTGTCAGGGATGCTGTAGGAAATTACTAGTTGCTTTTGTGTAGATTTCTGAAGCTATTATCCACATTTGATCAGTTATGAGATGTTGGAGGTAAATTTAAGACTTTTTTTTACAAAATGAAATGTGAGAAGAAGTCACAATATTAATCCATATGTTTTCATTCCAGCGCTGGAGAAATTATAGGCCTTTTTTTTTTATTGGTAGATGATGTAGCTATGTTGCTTATGAGAAACGACAGTGAATTGAAACTGAAGAGCAAATCATGAGCTCACCATCTGCCTGCAAGGAATTATTATATAGGGTTTGTGTCAGTCAACCAACCTGTTCCGAAGCAAAGGCAGGACAGTATATGCATCTTTTCCATGCTCATTTCATGCACTACTTACTTACTCAGAAACTGCACATCTACAGCGCCAATATTGTGCACAAGCCTACGGCTGCTGCCTTGTCTCCAGCCCAGTAAACAAGCAGGCGGTATTTGGAAATTGATGCTCAAAATGTTATTCTTAAAATGATATAGAATACAACACACAGGAATAACAGGTGGAGTTAAACATAAAGGTACGGGGCTTACAACACAGAAGTTCACTCTGTGTGTACAATGATTGTAGGATCTGGTCCAAACTATTGAAACATACTGGGCAATATTGATCTTTTCTAGCACAGAGGAATTATATCAGGGATTGTATTTGGACCACTGTGTCTTACATATTCCATATTGAGCGTGACTTAATTTTCTCTTATTGGGGAATCTTCCCTACCCTCTATTTTACACTTCCTTCTTAAAAGTGGCTTTATTCATGCCACCTTTCTGTGTTGCATTTAACTGTAGACAGAATTTGCCCCCACTTGACTTACCAATAATCTTCCTCACACATCTCTATTGAGGAATATTCTTTGTGGAGTTAGATGCCATTTTTTTCTAACCTGTTCATAATACTGTAATAACAGTACTCTATTTGGATCTACTGTCTTTCATCTCAGGCACTCCAAGTACATTCAAAACGTGAATTTAAGCCTTGCAGCCACGCTGTAAATGTCACTGCATTTTACAGGTGAAAAAAATGAGGTGCATATTGGTTGAATCCACATAAAGAATCTGCAGTGGAGCTGGCAACCCTGGAGTGGCTCCCAGGGTTCCTCCCCAAAGAAATATCTCAGTTTGTCAATGTTGTTCCACCACTAACTTACTCTGTGATAAAATAAAAGCAATAAACAGGTTTGTAAATAAGCTATTTGGCCAATGGCTAGGTGATATTTTACAACTGAGATTTCCCCCTTCCACTGTGGACCAAAACAGACCCTAGAGATCTTTGTGGTTCATTGACAGGATGGCAGTCTATCCTCATAGTGCTTGTAAAAACTAGAACAGTTGTCTCACACAGATGAAATTTGCTATATTCACCTCATTTTTAAAATATACCAGTGAAGGACTCATTGTGGGACAATGTCAGCACGCACCATATAGCAAGTGTGCAGTGTATGAGAAGTTCTTGATTTTCCAAGAGGACTGTTGAGATGCATTTGAGTACAGGTTGAACCTCTCTTGTCCTGCACCCTCGGGACCTGACCAGTGCTGAACCAGAGAATTTGATGAACCACGGGAGGTCAATATTGCCTAGCAGCATTACCAACCCTTCCATTGCTTACTGAGCTCTTAGAATACATTTAGGAATAAATTAGAGCTAGATAACAGCACAAAACACTGAGAGCCAGGACTGGTGGCTGTAAACAAACTTTATGAGAGGACAAGAAACTTGGCCACACTCATAAGTGGGCATCCGCCTAACTAAAATCATGCCGGATCGCAGATGTTGTCAGACCAGGGAGTGCTGGACCAGAGAGGTCACTATAGTAGCTAAAGAGTTTTCAAAGTTAAAAAAGCATATTAAACTGATAACAAAACTTAATACAGCATTCTGTGTTGCACGACACACACACAGTACAGCTGTATTAATGGACTAGTTACACCAGCTCAGTCATGTCTTAATGTCATGATCTTAGTTTGACCAATAACTTTGTTTTAGCCACAAACCTGCTTCCTTCTTGTCTTTCAGTCTTGTAAGGCCAATAAGGCAGGAGGACCAGTGTTATTCCCCTGTACAGAGATTGATGAATAGAGAAACGTCTGTAAGAAAGTATTGTCATAGGCAAAGTCTGATTGGCTGGCTCCCTTCATGGACAGTCTTCAAATCCAATCCATCTCTGCTTCAAGTCTTGGCCCCTTTAAAACCTGCCTAATTGGGTTGTGTAACCTGGGACAATATAAGGTTGTTGTTTTTTGCTGAGACTCTGGAAAGAACCAAAAGGAGTAGTTAGTAGCAGATATTGGGGCTTTTTAGCACAGGGCCTTGGAGGAGACCTAGAGAGGCAATCCAATGGCTGTTGAAAGTACCTCATGGAAATCGATGTTGGGATTACAGAGGGTTGTGGAAGAAGCCAATGGCTTTTTGTGAGTCCGAGCAGTGAGACTTTGTGTTTAGGAAATGGATTGTCTGAGCCTTGGCTAGTTGGAATAGTGTGGGCCTAGGGCAGGGCTGGATTACCCAACAGGCAGACTAAGCGTGTGCTTAGGGCACCAGAAAAGCAAGGGCACCAAAAAAAAAAGAGATTTTATGGTATAATAATGTTTTTATTTTGAACTACATATGGGGGGGCACCATAATCTTTTCAGTGCTTAGGGCCTCTAAAGGTCTTAATCCGGCCCTGGCCTGGGGCCTGGTCTGTGTTAGCTCCATTGTAAAGGGGCCCTGGCTCAGGCGTTGAGAGAGTGTTAGAGGAAGCTCTCCCTTCTTTATTCCTATGTAAGCCACAGAAGAGACTTAGTCTGGGAAGAGCTAATGGATGGTTTATTTTGTTGTTTTTGTTTCAGCTGGAAGGAGGTGCTTCTGATTTGGCTTGTAGGCCGAATAGGGTAGCTGAAGGATAGCAGACAGTTGATTTAGGGTATAGGGAGCTCAGGGCAGTGGGATGTGGGGGCTTAGGAGTCAGTGCTGGGGGTGGGAGGTCTCAGGGCCAAGGTGTTAGTGGTGGAGGTGGGGAGCAAAAGTGCTGTTTTGGGAGGACAGGGCTGCAGCTGCACATACTGGGTCATTGCTGCTCTTCTTCCTCTTCCTGTAATTATCAGGGAGTGAGGGAAAGTGCAGAGCCTGCTGCATTCCTTTTCCGCCTTCCCCTTGGCAGCTGGGAGAGAGAGGAAGGCACAAGTTGAGCATTTTCCCCTCGTTCTCCGATAGGGGAAGAGGAAGAAGACCTGGTAGACATGGGCTGCAGCCCCTCCTCCCCCCCATTCCCCACGCCCTCCTGAAAGGGTGCTGGAGGGGGGGGGCTAGGGGCTGGGAAGCCCTGAAAAGGGGGGCGCGCACACTTCCAGCCAGCCCCTTTCACCTGCCTGGCTGCTTGCTGCTTAGCAAGGCAGACTGCAGGAGAGCTCTGGGAGTCTAGCCCGGCTGGGAACAGATGCAGCCAAGTGGCCCAGCCAGCTGGCTTCTTCTTGCTGGAGCGCCGCACCAGGCTGCACTGGCTCACTTTCACCTCTGGTCTCAAGAGAACAATAGAGGACATAAAGTTGTCCTCTTTCATATCCATAGAGGAGAGATGACAGAGTAGCAAGAAACAGGACTGTCTTCTGTAAAAGAGGACAAACAGCCACTCGAAAGCCAAATCTCCCTCCCCATCCTGGAGAAGTCTGCCTCTGGGAGGGGGGTTAGGAGGCACTGTATTCCGATGCTGTATTTGATAAGATGCTGTTACAGGGTAAATGGGGTTTTGAGGGCCAGGGGTGTGTGGATCCAGCATCTGAACTCCCAGAGCGATTGAATTATTTACTGTGTTACTCAGAGGGAAAATCCTGTTTCCCAAAGTCTTTCACTTATCCTGCTGGCTGTTTTGGGAGGAGAAAAAAAGTTGTGTGTTTTTTTTTTAATCAAATTGAAAGGTTTGGGTCAAACAAATCCTTTTTTTGTCTGACCCAAAGAAGATTATTTCGTGCTTCATTTGACCGGAAAGGGATCGTTTTGAAAGGCTAGATTCACAAAACAGCCAGAGGAGCATCTGATGGCTTCATACTTCTAGAGAATGGTGAGGAAACTCAACTTGACTGTGTGCAATCCAGGTTCAGTTTCCCTGTCTGATCAGAAGGGATCTGAACTTGGGTCTCCATTGTAGGAAAGTACCCTAAACAGGAAAGATGTTAGAACTAGGGATGCTACTGCACTCCCTGACTTGAAGTGGTTTCTGTCATATGCAGGGTTTGCAGTTTGGTTCAATGTCTCTTAGCACCCTGCTAACCGCTGGCTATGGGTTATTCTGATGGGAGAGGGTCTCTCAAACCTTCCTCTTGAAGGATGTATTCCATTCTGTACAAACAGTCACTAGAGGAGGGTCTTGAACTTAGGTCTTCCACATGCTAGCTGTATGCCTTAGCCATGAAGCAGTAGAGCTATTCTTGCTTTTTCCCTAACTCACTGACTATTCATTGTTATTCTGAATTGCTGTCACTGTGAAATGACTCCCTGTTTTGTGTACAACATCAAAGTCCTGAAAAAAATGGCTTTATATTATTGATGAAGATGAGTCAAATGGTTTCGTATTGTCCACAGCTGCATTTTTCAGCATACAAATTCTTTGTCCACAAAAATGTGGCCCAGCCTTCCTGGGATTTGAGCAATTAGACTTAAGTGTCACTTACTCAATGTTACAGACAAACAACTTTTCAGTGAAAGGATCCAGCATTGTTGTTGCTTTATAGTGGAATTCCTGTGCGTGTCGGTGGAACCTAAATGCAATATTAACCTTTCCTCACCCCAGCTACCTACCTAGCTTACAAAGGATGCCAAAGAGTGAAACTATCCATACTACTGCTGTTGACTCCAACATATTTATTTAATACCTTGTTGTTTTTAATACTCTTTTTGGAGGGGCTAAGTAACCAAAGAACACCAAGAGTACGTCTACACTACAGAGAAGATTGAAGCTGCCGCTGTCAATCTTCCAGGGTTCAAATTAGCAGGACTAGTGAAGATACGCTAATTTGAACTAAGAGGGGCACTCCTGTCGATGCCGGTAGTCCTGCTTCCACAAGGAGTAAGGGAAGTCAAAGGGCGATTATTCTCCCTTTGACTTCCTGCAGCGTGGACAGTACCAAAAGTCGAGTTAAGGTACTTCGACTCCAGCAATGCAATTAATGTAGTTGAAGTTGCATATCTTAATTTTAATTTATCCCGTAAACATATCCTAAATGAGCATTTAAGATAAATAGAAGCAAGAGAAATAACATGCACGGTTATGGCTGTCTCTCTGACAGATGTGGTCTAGCTCAACTAGAGAACTGTGCTTAGAGCAGGAACTGTTGGGTGAAATTCTAGTGCCAGCTTTTTGCAGGTGGTCAGATTAGATGATCAACATGTCCTTTTGGCCTTAAAACCCATGGATCCATTGTTCTTATGATCTGTCACACGGAAAATGGCAATACTGTTTTTTTCCTCCCACTAACGAAAAAATTTAGAATCAATTGTTTTCCCAAGTTCAAAGGGATTCTAGTAATGGCATACAAGTTTTTTTTCCCTAGCCTTCATTTCTGTTGCTATTCAATAGCATCCTGTCCTGGATGGTTGAATTTTGAATATATTGGTTATTAATTACATTTCATGCGCTTTGATGATGGGAGGTATTCTTGATTCCTTTTTTTCTAGTTCTTGGCAGACACCACATCTCCCTATTGTTTGCTGCTGGCAAATTATTCATGAGTATTGTTATGTACTGTCCTTTGCATAGAGTTCTATTTATTTTAACAAAACTTTCAGTACAAAATTCCTTGACAACTATTGCTTTTTTTCCCTCCCACTTCTCTTGTAGGCATGACATATCTTTATCTGTGTCTCCTACATATATGGGTTATGACTAGATCTCTCTTTAAAAAAAAGAATGACACTTAAGGTAGGTCAGGAACAAGGACTCTTAAAGTCTTCCTTTGGTATTCTACTTTCCTCAGTGTACAAATTGATTATTTTTAATTGACACGAGTGCCATATGGAGAAAGATTAAAAAGAGTGAGACTTTGCAGCTTAGAGAAGAGAAGATTAAGGGGGGATATTATAGAGATCTATAAAATCATGACAGGTATGGAGAAAGTGAATAAGAAAAAGTTATTTAATTGTTCCCATAACATAAGAACTAGGGGTCATCAAATTAAATTAGTAGGTAGCAGGTTTAAAACAAATAAAAGTACATTTGTCTTCACACAGCACACAGTCAACCTGTGGAACTCCTTGCTAGAGGATGTTGTAAAGGTCAGGACTTTAACAGGATTAAAAAAAGAACTAGATAAATCCATGGAGGTTAGGTCCATCAGTACTTATGAGCCAGGATGGGTATGAATGGTGTCCCTAGCTTTTGTTTGTCAGAGTCTGGAAATGTATTACAGGAGAGGAATCAATTGATGATTACCTGTTCTGTTCGTTCTCTCTGGGGCATCTGGCATTGGCCACTGTTGGAAGACAGGACACTGGGCAAGATGAACCTTTAGTCTGACCCAGTATTGCCTTTCTTATTTTCTTATGGCACTTTTCCCATTTAAGAAAAAGCCACTTGAAGGTTTTTTAAAAATCTTTTTAAAGCAGTTCTAGCTAAGCTAACATCCCTGCAGACCTTCTATCCATGAAAAAAGGAATTAGAAAAACTGCTGCTTCTTCTGACCAGTGTGAGAGCAGTTGAGATACCAAGCTGATACCGCATTTCAAATACGATAGCTCCAAAATGCAGCTATTCTGGCACTGCGGAGGAGCTCTGTGCTCTCTGGTTGTACGCCACACAATCATCAGAATCCATCGGAAGCTGGGCCTTTCTTTCCCCAAGGGAATACCACATGCCATCACATGGCCCCGAGTGGACACAGAATCCTTTAAAACTCTCACAGGGTTTATATGTGTGTGGGGGTAATAATTCTAAACCGATATAGTTTAGGTGGTCCCCAGAACTGTGTTGGAAGTGGTTTCCGTTTATATCCACTTGCTTCTGCTCTGCTTCCTTCCAAGCACAGAAGGTTTGTGTGACACATGCAGCTTTGCCATCCCGGGCCCCCATTTCTATCCTAAAGAGCTAGGTAGGAAAGACAAGCTTTTCTGAGTGCAGCTCTTGCCCTGGCCAGCAGGAGAAGTAGTTCCAGCAGAGCAAGTCGACGTACTGAAACTCTGGCAGAATCACATTCTGATAGAAGGTTTTAATTTCTTTCATTTTGAAATGACTTCATTTTGAACTTTTAAAATGTATTTATATTATAAAACAAACAAACAATAAAAGTTGGGACTGAAAGACTTAGACAGGCCTTTGTTGACATAAGACATTTCAATTGTCCCTTTAATTTTTTTGTATTTTTTCATAAAGAACTTAGAACATGGGTGGGCAATAATTTTTAATGCAGGGCCACTCTAAGATTTTGATAAATGGTCAAGGGCCACAATTCTATGGAGGGGGAGCAGGGCCTGGGATGGCAGGTGGGGTGTAAAAAGGAGCTTGGGATAGAGTATTGGGGTACAGGAGAGAGTGTGGGGTCTATAAGGGAGTTTGGGTGAAGGAGGGAGTTGTGATCTGTGGTAGGGGTTTGGAGCACAGGGTCCAGGAGAGGTTATGGGTACAGAAGAGGATTCTGGCCTGGGTGTATGTGTAGGAGGGGGTGCAGGGATCTGGGAGGGACTTGTGACGTGGAGGAAGTGGGAAGAGGGGATACAGAGGGTTTTGGTGGTGACCTAGGGCAGAAAGTTGGGGGGAAAGAGGGTGTGAGGTGCCAAAGGCAGGCTCCCAGCCAGCAGCCCTGCAGGAACCTGAGACAGGCTCCATGCCTGTCTATTGGGCTGCCTGTTTCATGTGTCTCTGCTCCAGCAAGGGGAGGGAGGAGATTTCGCTCACTGCCCCTGCTTGTAGCAAAATTTCTTAGCTCCTATTGGCCAGAAACTGGACAATGCGAGCTGAGGGATTTTGCTAGGGGGCAGGGACAACACACAAAGCTTCCTCCTCCCTGTCCAGCATGCATAGCAATTAGCAGTCTGCTGTTTAAAGTGGTTGCTGCTGCTGTGTAGTAAGGTGCTGGCGAGGCGGCCCTGTGCTGTATCTGGCAGCTTGGCAGGCCAGATCCATCTCTCTAGCTGCCTCTTGTCCACCTCTGACTTAGAACATTTTGGATTTCGTGCCAATTCAGATCAATGCTAAATCTTTGCAAAATGAAAATTCTGTCTTCTGCCTCCTCTGCTCCTGAGCAACCATGGCATGCAACTCCCACTGCTCTCCCTGCTGGCTTTCCCTTGTGGGAGTCAGGCAGAGTATTCTGCCCGAAGGAGGCCTCGTACTGGGGCGCAGAAGGGGAGATCAGACAGCGTGGGAGAGAGAGTGAGGTTATGTCTACACTACAAAGTTAATTTGAACTAACAGCTGTTAGTTGGAATTAACTTTAATAGGGGCTACACATACAAACCACTAGTTCGAATTTAAATCGAACTAGCAGAGTGCTTAATTCGAACTAGGTAAACCTCATTCTACGAGGAGTAACACCTACTTTGAAATAAGTATTTCGAATTAAGGGCTGTGTAGCCACTTAATTCGAACTAGTTGGAGGCTAGCCCTTCCCAGGTTGCCCTGGTGGCCACTCTGGGCCAAACCAGGGAAACTCTTCTGCCCCGCTCCCAGCCCCGGAGCCCTTAAAGGGGCACGGTCTGGCTACAGTGCTTGTGCCAGTTGCAAGCCTGCCAGCCACCCGCTGCCACCCAGCCCTCCGCCTCTTCCCAGGACCAGGTTGACAGCTCCCAGGAGCCTGCCCGGGGCTGCAAGAGGCAGGCGCCCACCTGGTCTAGTGCGGAGATCGTGGACCTCATCGAGGTTTGGGGGGAGGCCTCCAACGTCCACAATCTCCGCACTAGGCACAGAAATGCGGCTGTCTAGGACAGGATAGCTGCCAGCCTGGCCACCAAAGGCCACATGCGAACCTAGGAGCAGGTTTGCATGAAAATCAAGTTGGTCCAGTGAGACCCCCGACCCTGAGCTTAGAACATAAGAACATAAGAACGGCCGTACTGGGTCAGACCAAAGGTCCATCTAGCCCAGTAGCCTGTCTGCCGACAGTGGCCAACACCAGGTATCCCGGAGGGGATGGACCGAAGACAATGACCAAGCAATTTGTCTCCTGCCATCCATCTCCAGCCTTCCACAAACAGAGGCCAGGGACACTATTCCTACCTCCTGGCTAATAGCACTCCATGGACCCAACCTCCATGAATTTATCCAACTTCTCTTTAAACTCTGTTATAGTTCTAGCC
>JANRFK010004440.1:40411938-40437431 GCA_030068395.1 Apalone spinifera | reverse complement strand
TTCGAATTAGCTTATTTCGAATTAACTAATTCAAATTAAATTAGTTTGAATTAGCGCTGTAGTGTAGATATACCCTAAGAGAGAAATGGTACAGAGGAGGAGAGGAGGAGAAAAGGACACAGTAAGGCCAGGTCTACACTGAAGGGGAAAGTCGATGTAACATACGCAACTCTAGTACATTGTTGGAGTTGATGTATCTTAAATCTTAAATCGCATTTTCACACCATCCAAAGAGTGGGAGGTTGACAGGAGCTAATGCTCTTATTGGCTTCCCTCACTCCTTGGGAGGAGCAGGAGTACTGGTTCCAATGGGGGCGCTTTCATAGTTCAAATTAGCTTGTCTTCACTGGATCTGTGAAATCAAGCCCCAGAAGATTGACTGCGGAAGCACTGATCTTCCGCCTAGTGTAGACATGGGCTAAGAGAAGGGGGATTTGTGGTAGTGAAGCACCCTGTAGGAGAGGAAAAATAATGAACAGAGACTTTGCATAAGAAGGGAAATGCTAGTGAAGGAGGGGAATGGAGGCAAATGGGGGGCACGCCAGAGGGATGTGGTGGGAACACAAAGAATGCCGAGGGATATACCCCATGAAGATGTCAGAAGACAGGGCAGACCTACTGTGTGTCCCCATTCATACAGGCAGGCATGGCAGACCACAAGCCTTGTTCTCCAGCAGCAGAAGAGTAGGGAAGCAGCCATTGCTTCCTACAATGATGGCAGAATGGGCTACGAAGAGAGGGCATCTCCTTAAAGCGGGTGCACATGAAGCATCAGCAAAAAGTGCATCTCAGAACTCACACTGCCCCACGGGAGACGAGAAAGTTGGACTTCGCCCAAAAGCTCATTGGAGTAATTGAAGAATAACAGGAGGCTGATATGGCACTTCAGTTTCCTGGCTTTGGACTCGTGGCATTAATGGGTAATGGAGGTGAACTGCCTTTTCTGATGAACTGGTAAATACTCCTGACAAAGCTACACTAAATGCGTAACCCCAGAGATTAGGACCCTGAGAGATAAGGAATCAAACAACTGGAAAAGCACAGCAAGGCAAGCAGCGGATGATGTACATATAGGATTATTTTTCCTACTAAAAATTGGTATGAAAGGATATTCTGGTTAACAGGATTTAACTGACTCTGGTCTGTATTTGGGTGGTCAGTCTGTTACCTTTGGAAGGACAGCTGAAAGAAGAACATTGGAAGATGGATTTCAAGAGGTACCCACAACAGTCATGCCTGCAAGGGATATTTAGAAATTTATTGAAGAGGGCATCTTAGACAAACTTGGCTAATAAAGTCAAGATAATATGATTTTAAGCCAGACCAGGCAGCTGGGATTTGTGCCTTTCTAAAGGAATAAGCCAATTTTATTTCCTCTTAAGTATAAATAAATACATAAAAATGAGAAAACAGGAATATATTTCACCATGTAGATGGCTGTCTCCAAATGTCTGAGCCTGTGCAACACTTTCCATCGGAAACCTTAACACTTTAATTAAAATGCAGCCGTTGCCTCCAATGGTGGGAAAATAAACTGCCAACGAATTAAAGAGGCACACTTTTTAAAAAAGAAAATGAGTCAAACTTCTTTGCACAAACAACATTAGCATACAATGTGGGTGTTCTTGGAAACAGCACCCCTGTGTAGGTTACATGTGTTACCGAGTTAAAAGGAGATGTGTGATATTTTGAGCCTGGCGTTTGAATTGGTTATGCTCCAGAATCCCCACTCTTCCCTCTATATTTCAGTCTTTGAATTCCTCCCCGGTTGAATAAATCTATATTTGGGCCCTAGCTTTCAGAAAGTGGAGGCCAGAGGTCCTTGTGTGGGTACTTTTGCCAGCCTGCTCCGCGTGTGAAACAGCAATGCACATGCAAAGCAAAGACCTGCAGCATAGGCACTCAGGTAACTGCACACGCAACTATCACTTGACGTTCAGGCCTTTGCCATCAGGCTGCCCTCCTTAGATGGTAGATGCCCTACTTAGATGGTAGAACCAAGAGGAAAAAGGAATTATAAATGGGAAGTTAATAGTTATTTATCTAGAGGGCCCCTCTTTAAAATTTGCTTTTGGAACAGTCCATCCTCTGCTGCCAGTCTGAGGAAACCTAGTACTGCCTTCAGCTCAGGGCAGCCAAGTACCAGGCATCTCCCTCTCCTGTGATAATCTGATCTTTGCAGCCCTGAGACGCCTGTCTGTGTCCCATCTGAGGTTTTGCATAAGAACGGTCATACTGGTTCAGACCAAAGGTCCATCTAGCCCAGTATCCTGTCTTCTGACAGTGGCCAATGCCAGGTGCCCCAGAGGGAATAAACAGAACTGGTAATCATCTAGTGATCTATCTCCTGTCATCCATTTCCAGCCTCTGACAACCAGAGGCTAGGGACACCATTCTTACCCATTCTGGCTAATAGCCACTGATGGACAGATGCTCCATGAATTTATCCAGTTCTTTTTTGAACTCTGTTAAAGTCCTGGTCTTCATAACACCCTCTGTCAAGGAGTTCCACAGGTTAACTGCTCTGTGTGAAGGATAATGCATATTCATAGGGGTGGTGGATGGGGGCAATGGCCATAACTGCCCTGTGAATGTTGTGGCTGACATGTCCTGTTGCTTTCTGCTCACCCTGTGGCGCCAGCATGGAGCCCTCCATTAGGCACAGGTGCCAGCAGCTGCAAGGGAGGGTAACAGACGGGGGGGGGGGGGGGGGGAGAGGAGGAAGTAGGACTGGTAGAGAAGAATGCTGGGAAGCTAAGGGGATGAGGGACAGACTTGCTTCATCAGCAATTCCCCCCCTCTCCCCGGTACCCAACCCCTGCCATATCCCCTTGGGCTTTCCTAGCAGGCCAAGCTATCCTTAGTTCCCCCATCCCACCCCCTCTTGTTCCCTGAGGAGTATGGGGAATAGTTTCCCAGTTGCCTGCTGCCATTTGGCAGAGGGAATCCTGTGAGGGGGAAATCAGGGACTCCCTCCCTCGCCTCCATGGGGAGCAGCTGAGAACAGGGCATCTAGATCAGCCTGCCTTCCCCAACCTCCCACTCCACTCTTGTTCCTCCCCTCCCCCCCAGGATCACATCTCTCTGGCCCTCTTTGGGGGATGGGATGATGGCCAGGGATGGCCCGTCCCCACCTTTAACTCTGCTTTCTGGTGCAGACCTGCTGCTGGAAATCATGTCGACTCCTCAGCCTTAATCTGGCGAGATGTTCTCACAGCTCCCAGGCAACTGCCTTTAATTGGCACCTGCTGTGTGAAATCACACCCAGGAGCACAGGCTAGTGGGGAGGGTTTTTCTAAAATGTTTCAGTTCTACCCTCAGTTCCTTGCCACTTGAATTTGGGAAGGAGCCTTAGTCATCTTGTGGGGAGGGTTTCTCATGCTCTTTGCTCTCCCAGCCCTGTCGTGTAGCTACCAGCACTGCGGTCTTCCATCTCCTGCCACTTGTGACTTGTGCTTTCCCTAACCTTCCCCATCACTCTTCCTTGACTTCAGGGCCCTATGGAAGAGCTGGCAATTGGCAGCCTGCTCCCATCTTTGCCTTGGACGCCTCCCCTCGCCGCCAGGCTGCAGATGGGGAAGAGGAACATGCAGTGGGGGAGACAGAAGCACAGAAAAGAGAAGCCCATGGAGTCACCCTGTCCTGTGGTTTCTGGGCTCTATGATTTGATTTGCTGGCTGGACCTGGCTTGGTTGGAACCTCCTTCCCTCCCCCAGTGAGGTCCTGCCCTTTCCCTGGATGCAGCTGCCAGTTCAGTGGCTGAGTGACCTGAATGCAACCTGCAGGCCTTTTTGGCCATGTATGTTTGTTGCTGCTGCTCCCCACCCTTTCCCTGAGGCTGTGGCATAGACCATAATCATCTAGGCGGAAACACGCCCAGAGATGCCTGCTGTATTTAAAACCATCTCATGCCTATTTGAGACTGTCACAGAGGTGTTTATCCCCCTCCCTCGCCCTCCTCTCTGGCCAGAGCTGCCATTTCACCTGCTCATTGACATGACCCCAACCCTGTCCATCTCTTGGATTCCTCCTCTTGGATTCCTTTGCAAGGCAGATCACTTTTCTGTAAGTCTTGCACTTACAGAATTCACAGCAGCTATTCAACATTTACACTGAGAATATTTCTCTCTCGCTCCTTTATTATCGCCCCTAAAGTTGCAGCCCAGAATTTGACAGAAGGGCTCACAGTCGTAGGCTGATCCTTCCCCCTCTCCCCTAGAAGCTGCTGACATCTCAAGTGGCTAGGCACTGTGCTCAGAGCCAGTTGTGAGTAGCTGGGGAAGATGACACTGTATCTGGCTGGAGGAAGGCAAGCGAAGCCATCCCACGCCTTCTCGGCCCAATGAAAGTTGGACTTGGCAACGGAGACGTCAAAGCAGGTGTGAGAATGCCACGGCAGGATTTGCCAAGGACTCCTCTGTTCATGTCTGCGAAGCCAGGAGCCAAGGCAGGGGAGAGATGAAAAGTGCAGACGATTTAATAGTGCCGCCCCTCGTGAAAGCAACACGTCCCCCTGTTTCCAATGCTTGTCCTGTGCCATGGCAGCAGCTGTTGGGCTGGGGGTGGCATTCATTTCTCTACGCTGTGAGGTAGCAGTACTTGGAAGGGAGACAGTTGTACTGTACTGCACATAAATGTGTACCTTGCTTTGAGCTGCCAGTGCCTACCCTGCTTAAGTGTGTGGCCTAGTTATTCCGTCCTCTCCCCTTCCCACCACCTCCAGAGGATCTTCTCGTTGGAAATTCCCTCCTGAACCTCTTCCAGCAGTTCAAACACCCCTTCTCTTTCCTAGGCTCCCTTGCAGCGCCCCTCTAGGGAGGTTGTGGAATCTCCATCACTGAAGATATTTAAGAGCAGATTGGACAGACACCTGTCAGGGATGATCTAGATGGTGCTTGGTCCTACCATGAGGGCAGGGGACTGGAGTCGATGACCTCTCAAGGTCCCTCCCAATTCTAGTGTTCTATGATTCTCCCAGGTTCCCTTCTCCCATGTGCTTCCTTCGCCTCCCTCAAACACCGCCAGCCCTAAGCTGTGCACACACAATGACTGGAAGAGCTTGTGCTAAACAAGTTCCTTACTCCAGGTGAAAGCTACAGCCAGCAGCTCTTCGCTCTGTATTCAGGAGACCCCTGCATTAGGGGCGACCTTTTGAACTATACCCACTTTGAGGGTGTTCTTGGAAGCCCTGTGCCACTGAAGGTTGCTTTATGTTGGCGAGAGGTCTGAAATATATGCATATTGACTTTGCTATCTAGGTGAATGTCCCAGGGATAAGTCTGCTAGGTTTGCCTTAGCTCAACAAACAGGATGTGGCCTATAAGTCCCTTGTGTTATAACCAAACTACTTTAATATAAACCTGCTATAACCTATTATAATAAACATATAATCGAAACCATAAGGAAATAATAAATCTATACGAATATATAAGCAAGCAAGCAGATTAGCCTTATAGGCTCCAAGATCCAGATGAAATGCTGCTCAGTATCTCATGCCTTTAATGAAAACACCTAAAAGACGCCACTGATTTTTAAAAACATGAGCATTTAGAGTTAGCTTCCTACTGAAAAACAAACAAAGGCAGTGTTTCTGTGGCTCTTGCATTGAGCATTGCCATTACATTGCCAAATGGACTCCTGTTTATTTTTTTTAAAAGTTTGTCTAAAACTAATAAATCAGGTTTTGGGAAATGAGCCCTGGTAAATTCGGGACCAAATTTTAATGGGACCATAAGGGCACATCTACACAGCAGGTCAAAAGTCGAATTAAGCTACACAACTTGAGCTACGTCAATTGAGTAGCTGAAGTTGAAATAGCTTAATTCGGCTGTTGGCATTGTCTACACAGCAGGAAATTGAAGGAAAAACTCTCATCCTTCGACTTCCCTTACTTCTCGACTTCCCTTACTCCTCGACTTCCCTAACCCTCGAAATGAGGGTTACAGGAGTCAGAGTAAGAAGTCCTCCAGCTCGCCATTACTTTTAAATAACGGCTTGCAGTGTAGACATACTCTTTGTTATTTTGGAATAACGTCACTTATTCAGAAATAATGCTGCTGTGTAGACATAGCCAAAATGACAGTCTAAGGTGTACCATGAATATAAGTGGTAAAACTAGTGAAACTTCCACTGACCCAACATTATAGGTGGGTGACCCAAGTAGCTTAATTTTTAAGCTGAAGTGGGTCACTATAGAAATTGTTGCAGGAAAAACAAACAACAGGAAGCCGTAAGACAAAGTAGGTACTGGTTCCTTATATACTCCTGGCAGCGATTGCCCTGCCTCATGCCTTTATAAGCAGCGTTGGCAAATCATCATCAACTTCGTGATATTTAGTGTGCGTAAGGCTCCCAAATCATCTTGTGAGACTCTCAATTTCCTTTTCTTTTATTTGAAAATATCTTTTTAGCCCTCAAGACATTGGCACAGAGGTAACTGAAAACAAAGGCAAACACAATAATGCAACTGGTTATTTTTGGTGGCCTTGCTCATGGTTTTTGAACAGCTCAGTCTTCCAATGCTGTACAAGTAACACTTATTTTGTACACAGCTCAGTGCCAAACTGCTGCACATTGCATTTAGACCATTTCCATTACTATTGAATTTGGCCCAACACACTGCAAAACAACAAAGGAAATTTAATATTAAACCAACTTTCTAATGACATTAAGGGCTGGATTAACTTGTGAGCCCCCAGTTTAGAGTTAATGTTTATTCACCCTATTATGCATAGAGCATGTTTGGGGTCTCAACTCAATAACATGAGCTTTATTCTTGGCTCTGCTGATGCAAAGGGATCATTGACCTAAACAGTCAGGCCACCTGGGGATTCCCTCAGCATGTCACTCCACTTGCAGTCCCAGGCATGGGGTGGAAATGACAAGGAACGAGTACGCCAGCAACAGCTCGACTTTTCTATATTCCTGTCTGCCCTCTGGGCTGTAAGCAGTTGAATGTAAATGAGAACTGTCCTAAGGAGGCGGAATGAGCCAGTCCCCATAGAGTCTCAGAGCTGTGGAACCACAAGGTTGGCATAATAGAAGTTTGTCCTCTCCCACTTGGGTTCTGTACTAAGCATAGTTCAGCCGTATGTACTGCCAGAGTGACCTACATTGTCGTGAGTTCAGGATGGGGCTGAAACGGTAAACTCTTGAATTCCTTTCTTTGTCAGGTCAAGTCACACCCCTCTCAAGTTACTCTATCAGGGCTGTAACACAGAGCTGTTATGATGCATTGTGTCAGAGAACAATATAATAGCTCTGACAACTTGTCGGGCCAATGCCTTAATATGTATTACACAATAAAATATAATGGCTCCAAAGGCAGCATTAAAATCGGTCAAGTAATCACAAAGCACCTTCTTAATAAGCCTCTTCAGGAAAGCTGCACACTCGGTATGTGTGAAAAAGAAGGGTTTGATAGTACAGGTAATTATTATTATTGTGTGGTGTATGTATTTGGTACAAAAATGAAAGTAGGATCCTTTTATGCAAGAAATGATTCAAACACATTGTGTTACAAAGAAGGTGTTCTTACATATTATTGTATGTGTTGTATAATTTAGGCGCTATGCATTTAAAGCCAAGGTTTCAGCTTTAATATCCAATATACTTGTTTTTGTAGGCTTAAGTCAGAGCCTTAATGTTATCAAAGTAGTATTTGGTGGTGTAATGAGTATATAAAATGCTGTTTAAAAAATAATTACATATAGCACAAGACGGGAAAAACCAGTACATTCCTGTAAACAGCCACTTAAGATGTGGGCAATAAATAAATGACTGTAATAAATAATTTGCCATGTCTGAGCTTAAGTATTTGGTAGGATGTTGAAGGAGTGGAGGGTATTCTTTTTCTATTGCATCCTGAGATGCCTTCAGGATGACTGGCGTTAGAGCATTTTACTAAGTACTGGGACAAGTACTGGGAAGGCTTACACAAGTATACAGGACTCTTCACCTTTCTTCCCTCTCTTTGTGTCTCCCCAACCCCCAAAAAAACACTCTCACAAATATGTGGCTTTCTAACTTGTGAAATTAAATAGACTCTTTAAGTCATGACTGACTTTATAAATTATCCCGAGCAAATGTGTGGAAGAATGAGCCCTGAGAGCAAAGGGTCAGTAAATGCAATTAAAGGGTTTCTAGTTTCTCATTGGCTACTGCAAGTAAAGTGTTTTGTCTTTCCACATTCACTGATAGTCCTCTTGGGTCATATTTTTCTGCCCATTCTTTTCTTTTCAAACACGGAGCTTTTCTTTATATATATGATGTTGCAAAAATATCAGATGTGCTGGCATTTAAATGTTATTCCAGTTGTTAAGAGATCGTGGGCTAGTATAGCAATTCATTGTAGCTTGTAATAGGGGGCAATGTCACTTTAAGACATGTGATACTTTACAGAGCAGGGATGTATTGAAATAGACTACCGGTACTTACAGCATTGTATAGCAATCTTGCTTTGTACATACAGCTGCTTTACTCTGCATTGAATGCACGGTAGTGAGACTGCTCTGTCATTAAACATAAACTGATCCTCATCTTTAAGTACACTGGAAGCTGCAAATTATCTCAAGATCACTTCAAAGGTCTCATCAAGCAGAAGGTGACGTTAGGAGATGATTTAAAGGTGAAAATGACAAGGTTTCCACCCCTCAAAGCTTGGCCACTTTTCTGACAACACAGGCTGAGAGCTCTGATGTCTTCCTTACTCTGCAAATAGGATTGGTAACGAAAAAGAGAATTTTTTTTTTAATCCTGATAAAGAAGATTATTGGGAAGCTATTTAAAATCTCTTATTGTGATACAGATGGATTTTAAAAAGTGTTAGATCTTTCCAATGAACACTAATAGAGTGCTCTGTTCTTGGTTGGATTTCTCAGGTAAGGAGCTTGTTTAGGATTTAAGATTTAGAAAGCAGACCTTGAGCTCATCTGATAATAACTAGAGGAATACTCATTGGTGTGTGTATGTGTGTATGTGTGTGTGTATTTATTAGCAAGAGCTCTCTTTGCATAAAAACAGCAGTTGTAGTGAGCTGACTAACAAGTACATGAAGAAATGAAATGCTAGGAAGGAATGTTGGGGCTTGAATAAAGTTAATTAAAATACTATAGTGTAAGGAAGGAGGTAAAGGATGTAGCAGATAAAGAATGAAAACATTAGGGGGGAGGGTATCAAAGTCTTCTATTCCGTGTGATTAGGAATATGATACTTGGACACGTTTTTAAAAAAAAATAATCGAGCAATTGGGAGACTGTGGGAAGTTTTGTTTTGCTTCACTGTTTGGGTAGGATTTTAAAGTTCAGCTTAACTAAAGCACTTTATGCTTGAAATATCAATGCATGTTAGAGTCACTTTTCCTTTGCATGTCATTGTATGAGAGCATGGGAGCACCAGAAATGACCAAAAAAAACACACCCCAGCATTAATTTCTAAAGACACAGGAGGTCAATTGTGAGCTATCTGTTCAGAGGGGGTTGAATTGATGTTGCAATATTACTCAATCTGAAAACAAAGGAGGGAAAGTATACAAAAGTAAACAGTAGGAAGGAAAACTAATTATATGCTGAATAGTGCATCAGATAAACAGAACGGGGAAACAAATAGCCTCATGCTGAGGAAAATAATGTTTTGCTATTTTGCAGTTAATTATATGTGTAGTTTATTTGGGGGATTTTGATCCATTAGTCTTTAAAACTATCCTCAAATACCATGCTTATCTGTTAAAATAAGAAAAATGATCTGTGCATATATTTTATTGACACTTAAGCATCACTATTATTTTAACAGTGTATATTTCCCCAATACAGAAATCTTTCTGATAGTCAAGTTTTTGGATTTTACATTGGAGCTTCAATCTTTCCTAAATGCCTAGGACATACAGAGTTAAGATGTTTAGCTTTAAATAAAGTCTTTTATCCTCAGTGAACATGATGTTCCGCTGATTGGATTATTAGATAGAAAGTGGCATCATGTTATTGGCTGAATAAGGAGAATGCCTGAAGTTTGATTAATTTGGCAATATGAAATGCAGCAGAAGGTGTTATTAAAGGAACTGGACGATATGTAGCGTAGCTGAGCCTTGCAAATCCTACAGTCCTTGCAGGCATTGAGAAGGAGCTGTTAAAGTAAAAAAGTCTGAGAAAATTTAACCAATTAGCAGAACAATAAATCTATGGCTATATCCTCCCATATATAATATATCCAGTAGTCAAGTGTCCCAGCATTGGGAGTACACCATACCTTTTCAACAAGAGTCTCTAAATTTTGACACACGGTGCCTTAGGAAAAAGATCAAACCTCCTATCTGTTACATATAAAATTCAGTCTGGCCTTACTATACTTCCTTATGAGCATAGGCCAAACCAAAGGAAGCGGATTTTATCTGGGGATTAGAACACAATTCTGAGAAACAATTACTTTGTTTAGTAGACAGCATTGCAATTAAAAATTAATGTGCATAGAAGTCAAAAACAATAATCTGTTACCTACTGGGTAGATATTTGCCTTGGAGTCTTGGGGATGGAGTATGTTTATCACGCATTCCAAATATCTGATAATATTGTCAGACTCTCTGAAATGTATTTAAAGTAGTTTTGATATTGTCTGAGGAGCTCATTTTTTGGATAGGATTGTAATTCCCTGCCCCTCCTCCCCGGTAAGTTTAATTGCAGAACAGAGTGGGAATATTTCCCTGGCTTCCATTTATGTTGTTTTTCTGCAAGTACTTGGATCATTAGAGTTTCCTTTGTGGCACTGAATTATTCAAGTTACTAAATCTCTCATGCTGAAATCTCTACCTCCACTCTCCTTTTTTGGGTATGACCAAATAGGAATTGCAGCCTGCAAAAGGGGTGGGCAATAGGGGGCAGAAAGAGGAAAGAAAATAAGACACTATAACTGTTGTAATCACTGCTAACTACTGTGTGTGCTCTATAGATAATAATGCCTGTCTAATATTTCATTTAGAGAATGGCAGTGGTCTCTGCAATGTCTTGGGTCCTGTATTTGTGGATAAGTGCCTGTGCAATGCTGCTCTGTCAGGGATCTCTTCATCACACTTTCCAGCAGCATCACCTGCACAGACCAGGTAGGACCAATCAGCTACAGGATATTGTAAGATCGCAGGCACTCTCTCCATGCTCCTGCCTGCCTCCATACATGGTTGAATGATCATATAAGTCCCATGTGGTTATTGAACATTGATGAGTTGTCTGTCTGTGTATCTCAGAGTATCTTTCTGATCAGCTTAATGTACGCCTGTTTGGGTATTGGAACACACCACCCGTTAACAGCCTTTTCTAACAATTTCTCAACTCAGGTGGCTGATCATAGGAAACCTATTTTAGTTAAGAATGTAATGCCTCTATTCTCTTTATTTTTTTCTTGTGTAATAGCAAAGTCAGTTTTGTCCCCCAGAGGAAATCCTGATAGCAGATCTTTGTGTAGCTTTATTTGCTGTACCTATGTCAAACTGGACACAAATTGAACACTTACAATGATATGAGCCAAATTCTGATACAGGAGGCCCCTGACTTGTGGCACGGTTGGTTCTGGAGGAAGTGTCGCAAGTCGGGGGTGTTGTAACTTGAACCTGCATTTACGGTAGACGCTGTGCACCATTGTAAATGTGGGCCTAGGACATAAATCAGGGGTTTCCGGCCCCTTCTGCACTTACAAAAATGGTTGTAAGTGCGAGGTGTCGGAACTTGGGCTGTTGCATCTCGGGGGCCTCCTGTAAAAGCTATACCTTTTCACTCTTCCTGAAGTCAGTGGGAAGGATTGGGTATAGGGGAGAGCAGAATTTGGCCTAGAAATTTTAATCCTATTGATGACTAGCCATGAGGTTGCAAAGGTGCAACTCTGAGTAGAAGTAAGGCCTGGGATTCTGTGAGGCTGGATAAGTGTTACTGAGAGCTGTTTTAAGATTCTTTGTGTAATGGAATCGAAAGAAAAGTCAACTGATTTTCACTGACATATTATCCATATTAGACACTGTTTATAAGTATTTTCATTACTTTGATAGTCTTCAAACAGAAATTGGTAGTGTTAATTTTCTACTGTAGTTACTTTGTGAACTGTGTATCAAATGCAAAATGTTGAAGAAATGGTATATTAAACCTCATTATTACCAATAAGGTAGAAATGAGAGAGCCTCGTGTAATTTCACCTATGCAGAGTCCAAGGAAAGGAGTGAAAATTTTACTCAAGAGAATTAGAGAGTTGAAACAGAGAATATTAGCTGGTAATTACACATTATTTAATTTGTAGAAGCAGGTAGACCAAAGCAGAATTAGAATAAGGCTAAGATTTTCAAAAGTGATGAGCTTTAGCCACTTAAATCACAGAGCTTATGTCTACACAGCAGCATTATTTCGGAATGACTGACATTTCAAAATAACAAAAAGCAAGCCATTATTTTGAAATAATGTCGAGCTGGAGGACTTCTTACTCTGACTCCTGTAACCCTCATTTTACGAGGCGTAAGGGAAGGCGAAGGAAGAGTGTTCTTCCTTCGACTTCCTGCTGTGTAGACAGCGCCAAAAGCCGAATTAAGCTATTCTGACTTTAGCTACGCAATTGATATAGCTGAAGTTGTGTATCTTAATTCAAATTTTACCCTGCTGTGTAGACGTACCCTTAGGCACATTTGAAAAAAAAATTGCTTTACTTTTTAGCAGGTCTAATGTCCAGAAAAGGTTTTTTCCCCAGTTGTTTTAATTGCACAAAAGTAATATGTTTTGGGGGATATCTTTTAGCCTTCTCTCCGTAACATAACATAAAATAAGTATAATCTTAGCCCAGAGGAGAATAGTTCTAAAGGTTTGTGTCATAGGCTTTATCTCATGAACAACTATTATGTGTTTTGTGTTAGCATTAGTCGCCAGCATTTTAAAGTTAGGGAATACATTTGGATGTTCTTTTCGGAATACTCAGAGAAATGCCCTATTAAGACACAATGCTGAAATCACCATTGATGAACTGAGGCTGTCCCCCAGCTAAATAAATAAATAAATAAATACATATTTATTTGCCTAAATAGGCAAAAGGAAAATGTAATCTCATTTTGTAAAATCTATTGAAACAAGCGGCATGATGAGAAAAAATGAGAGCCTGGCAGATCCAGAGCATCCCCACATTTGCCTAAGCTTGAAAAATCACTTCTTTTATGAAGCAAGAACTGTAAGACACTGAATGCATACCAAGTATTGGGGAAATGTGGAAAATGACAAATCTTTCACTCAGAGCTGTGATACAGATATAGTGAAGGTTTTACAGCTGCCTCATCACCTGCTTAGGAACCTCTGAGATTTTCCTCTTGCGAGCCTTTCTCAGGCAGCTACTCCACACCCTGCATGAGTAAGATTGATGGTGTTCTGATCCCAGGCAGCCAATTTCAGTCTCTCAAGAAATAATCCAGTACATTGACAGATGAGTGGAATTTGACATGGTGTTCACCTCTGATTCAGATTGCTCCGCACCTGGAAAGTACCAGCTAGGGAGGGTCCTTTAGAGGAAACAGAGATTTTTGGACGATTCCTACAGTCAGAGCATAAAATCAAGACAATGTTTTTATAAGATCATGAATTTGCGGTCTGCTTACTGAATGCATTAGGTTTGTACATAAAAGGAATGGAAATACGTTAACTAGAAAACTGACGGATTTTAATGTATTCAGCTATAGTCCCAAAGCACTTCCTATTTATAATATTAGGAATGTGTTTGTTAGTCACTGTATGAGTAAGATTAAAACGTTCATCCAAATAAGGATTAATAAAAATCGATGCAGATAAACCAATGCACAATTTCAGTAATTTGATATTTATGCATATAAAGTTTTGAGGTATGGCAAAAAATAGCAGTAATCAATAGCAAATTCAACATGCTTTTTCTCATTTTGTGGGATTACATGGATATTAGTCTGATAATTAATTTAAGAGACATTCTGAACAATTAAAAAATCAATAGTGGAACTACTTAAGCATAGGGTAATTAAAAGAGGCAGATTCCTCTCTGTCTTGTGACTCTTGTACTTGATACATTCAAGAATATCCATTAAATACAAGTACATACAGTGTTGAAAAATCAAATTCTGATTTAATGGATTTTGCCTAATAAACTTGGATTTAATTGAATAGATCTATGCGTTGAATGCATCTGTTTCTAATACCAGGATTAATTCAGTGACAAAACACTATGGATTTCTGTCATGGGTCACGGAAAGGCGAATTTACCAAGTACAGTAGTACTTCTTTACTAAAATAATCTTAAACATTGCAAGTCTTAGCCAGAACCTGGCAATGGGCAATGGGATGGATCACATGATGATTACTTGTTCTGTTAATTCCCTCTGGGGCACCTATCCTGTGAGAAGACAAGATATTGGGCTAGGTGAACCAATGGTATGACTCAATATGGCCATTCTTACATCCTAATACTTTTAGATAAACTTTTTCATATTATACATGCAAACACAAGTTTAAATTTTCATTTCACTGCACTATATAGTTCTATAATTTAACATTTTGGTAACATATAGATGAGTTGGCAGAAGGTACAAAACTGCAGACAAAGGACAACACATTTTATATGACAAAATGTATAAGTGACTGTAGCTTTACTTTTTGTGAAATAGTGGCTGAAGGGCACATGTAGAATATATTAAATAATACTATAACATTGTGTGTAACATTTTACATATACATGGACTGTTGTCTTCCTTGTCACATTAACACAAAGGTTTGAATGCATATAACTATGTCTTAGTAAGGTATGTAATAATGGTCAATGTTATTTTAAAATGAAATAGGTCAGGTGTGTAAGAGGAGATTTTCTCCCTCGTCTTGGCTAAGACTCAAAGGACAAAGTCTTCATTTACTGTACACTGGAATAGCTTCAATGTAGTATAATTCTCCTTTGGTAATATTGTCTCCTGCTGATCCTTATATACATATAATTCATTTTCATGACACTTATACGAAGCCTGTATGAAAACATTCCTAGGATATATCTTTAGGTAGAGCTATCTATGTTCTCTGAGTACTTAGTTTATTTAGGAGTTAATAAAAAAAACCCACTGTTATGAGAACAATTCCACATTGGTCATTTTAGACTCTGGCATACATACAGTTCTATGGCTGTTGAATTGACCTGAGGATTAGCCTGGACAGGTTGTGATTTAAAGACTTAGCTGTGTGCCATGATAGTCCATTGATCATCTGATTGACAACATTGATTCACTTCTACAGAAATAGGAAGTAGACATTGAGATTTGGAAAGTCACTAAGGCTAGATCTAGACTACGGGATAAGTCATCCCCGCAGTGGGAGGTTGATAGGAGAAATGCTCCCAGCAACTTTCCTTTTTACTCACAGGGAGTAGGAGTACTGGTGCCAATGGGGACAGCTTCAGCATTCAATTTAGCAGGTCCTTACTAGACCCACTAAATCGAAAGCCAGAAGATCAATCTCCAGAGCATCGATCTGTGGGTAAGTATAGATGTATCAGCAAAGCAAAAAAGAGCCTTAAGAATGCAAATAAATATTTGCATCAGTGTCACAAAAAATTTTAAAAAATATCTCTCATTGTTCTATTATGTACAAGAGAATTATATTTCAATTCACCAAAGAAATTTCATTAGCATAAAATCAAAATGGCATATATACTGGTTGCACCTTGAAGTTAAACACAAAAAATTGCAAGTTACAATCACCTGGACATTACATCTTTTAGCCCAGGCAGAATAATTTGTTAAACATCCAGGATGCCAAGTTGGTCCTACATAGATTTTATAAAATATAAAGATGTGGGCTAGAAACATAGACATACTGTAACAAAGCTGACATTTGAAAAGATGTTAATTAAAGAAATAAGCCTATTCAGAGAGGGAAAGATACTTGTATCAGCATGAGCTGGCTTGGCTTGTATCAGTGAAGTTGTGGTTGGCTTTCTCAAGGCAGTATGCCAAAAAAGTGCCTAGTAGTTTCTTACTTCCACTTTTTTTTCTCTACTGGCAGTGTTTCATTTGCTACTTTGTACTGTACCAGAAATGCATAAATGATACAGTTATATAAAAGTTAGAAACAGGACTTTAGGTTATACATACACCTACTAAATACTAAGGCCATGTCTGACCCAGAAGTTCAAATCAAGATATGCAAGATATGCAACTCCAGCTACATTAAATGCATAGTTGGAGTTGACGTATCTTGATTTGAACTTGGGCGCCATTTTCACAGCAGGAGGTCAACAGAAGAAATGCTCCTGTTGAATTCCCTTACTCCTCGCGAAGAGTAGGACTTCCAGAGCTGACAGGGGCACACTCAGCATTTGATTTAGTGGGTCTAAATCCACTATCTAGACACGCTAAATCAAACACCTGGAGATTGATCTCTGGAACACTGATCCACGGGTAAGTATAGATGTGGCCTGTGCTATATAACTTCCATTTATTATGTCAGCAGCAGATTTTACACTAATAAAAAATCATCTTGAGAAGAGTTTGCCCATAAATACTGAGAGGAAAAAATCCCTGTGCCAAAGCAATCCTATAGAAATTCACACCATAAGAATCTATTTGTTTTTTGAGCTTATTTCATAAAAGAATGACAGCAACTTGCAATGACATGAGCCATTGCTGATGCAAGGGACTTTAGTTTTAATACAGGCTCTGCCACTTACTTAGGAAGCCTTGGGAAAGTTAGTTAAGTCCAAATCTTCAAAAATTGTACTAATTTTGGGTGGCTACAATTCTGGTATCCCATTTATTACATCTTGCTAAAAATATAAAATGTGAATATACTCTTTCCTTGCTCATTGTTTCCTTGCCTACCTTCCAAGATGGCTGAGAATCAGTAATTTAATCCAATGAGATTTTTGCTATTGACATCGATAGGATCAGGTTTGAAGATCTACTATTATTAGTTATTGTATTGAAGGGAAGGAAGGAAATAAATTAATTCACTGTACGATATGCTCACCACCATGTAACCTCTGAACTCACATCAAATAGTAAAGATCAAGTGACCACAAAAGTAACTGCCAATATCACTTGATAATTTATCTTAACACAAACAAAAAAGTCATAGGATCAGATTTTGATCTTGTTTACATTGATATAAATATGGAGTAAATACCCTGAGATCAATGAACTTCCTCTAGGATGACACAAACATAAGAAAGATCAGAATCTGGCCCAGAACTTGATATGCTAGAATGAATGAACTGGCTGCAGATACAATATACTTCTTAATATCTTCCAAAGTTTGTGTCTGCAAATAAAACACTGTCAGCTACTGAGTTAAGAGCACTACTATAGAGCAACATAAAGTCTTGCATGCAAAACAGAACTGATGCTGTTTGTGTAAGAACAGTGCAATAAATAGCACAAATTTGGACTGGGTAATGTGAATAGCTTGTTATCAGGCAGAGCTATCTATACACTGAGAGGTGCTCTTTTAATTTGCTGGTATGGGGCAGTGAATGTTCTAAGAAGATATAATGACATCTTGCTTATAGAAATCCAAGGAATTAAACCTCCAAAAGATGACCCATGCCAGGCCTAAAAAGGCCCTAACTGAAGATAGAATAACATATTCTTTGGTACCAAGAAACCCCCTTATTTATTTCTTTTATGAGATGATAAATAACTACCAGCTTTTTGGAGCTGCAGTCTGTGTACTGGAGCTATAAAGTTAATGAGACAACCCCAGACATGGGAAATCTGTTCTCAGATCTGGTAACTTCCCTCCTCACTTTTAAAAGTAGGTTTCTGTTAGGAACTTCTCCTAAAATATTATTGGCCATGTTGCATTACATACTGCACCTTGGACCTTTTGCCTTCCCCATGTTTCTGCAGCTAAGTGTGGCCATATTCTCCCTGGTTCTTATATTTACAGCAGTGTAGAAGATGGAAGGAGCCCTTGTAACTTGCTTTGTGTGGCCTGCAAAAGGATTGTGAAACAGTTCAGTCCTTGCAAGCCGTTCCATCTCTATTCCCCACCTCCACCCCAGGGGGCAAAGGAAGTGCTGTAATCTTCTATGAGGGCATGTCTACATACGAAACTATTTCAAAATAACGAAAAATGATGTTGTAATAACTTCCAAAATTACAACATCAAAATAGCATGTCCTCGCTATGGGGAAGCCTCAAAATTATCTGAGGCAGGTTCCGTTAATGTGGATGTGCTACCCCGGACTTAGAGCCCCAGGTAGCACTGGGGAGTAATTAGTCTGAATTACTCTGCGGAGTCGTTATTTCAAAATAGCAGCACTGGAGCACCAACACTATCGCTATTTCAAAATAACTATTTCGAAATTAGTGTAATTCCTTGAGGAAAGCGGGAGTACAGATTTCAACATAAGCAGCCCCTTATTTTGAAATAATGGGCTTGATAATGTGGATGCTCCGCTTATTAATTTGACCTAAGGTGGGTTATTTTGAAATAAAGCCCTAGTGTAGACCAGGGCTTCGTGTTTTCTAAGTTTGCAAAGACAAAAACGAGAAATGATGTGCTCACTGGAGAACTTCCAAAAACTTTAGTCTCTAATCTCGTTTAGTTAGCTGTGCTAATTAGCATTTCTAATGGCGGCTCATTGCTACTTTGGGACAACACCTCCATTGGTTCTGAAAGTAGATCATTATCTGTCTTCTGTACAGTATTCCAACACATGGCTATGGACCTAGCTTGGCAGGGGAACACTGTAGATATCTGATTTATTATTTGTAGTATAGCAATGACTAGAATTCCCAATCATGAGTCAGAATACCTCCCCCATCTCCCCATGCTTGCTATGCGCCTTTAACTCATGGCAACATGCAAGGTTATTTTATCTTCTTTGCTGTTGTGCATCCTGCTTACCCCTACCAGATTTTCAATGTGTTATTTATTATCTTATATTGTGGCAGTGCCTAGAGTCCAACCGTCTTGAGGCCTCATTGTACTAGATTATCATATAGTGGCTGGCACTCCTTCCCCCAAAATTCTTATAATCCAAAAGACAGGGCATAACTGATGGATGAAACAGACAAGCAGGCTTGGACGGGTGTTGGGAAAGATGGGGTAACAATAATAACTGGACACGTGCAATTCTTAGTCAAGCAGGAGCGCTAGTTATAGCCCCTATAAAGTTTCTGTAACTAGATTTTGACTATTGGAAAGAGATGGAGTTTGCCCTTCAAGTGTTCCAGCAATCAACGGGACTACTGCAACACTAGACGTTTTAATGGCTATGGAACTGTTGGAAAGATTTTTGTATCTTCTAAGATCAGCCCTTCCATACACACTGTGGGAAAGAACTTCTGGGTGATATCAGAAGTGTTCTGGTACTGGCTCCTAGAAATACCTTTTGGATGCTCAGGAGTTGCACATAAACCCATATGCCCCAGCCACAGTTTGTCCCCACTTCCTGCGGGGACCAAGGTCATTCGTTGAAACTACTGACCAAAATGCAAATACTCTGTGCTAGTGTTTGGACTCACATCAGCCCTCAATCTCAGGAGGGACTGAATCCCTGGTGGATATCTTCTCTTCCCGCACCCATGAGAACAGCCTGGGGGGTGGCTAACTGAGTCACAAAGGGACCTTTCAATGCTCAGTAATACTTGTATCTTGCTGTCATAGTATTGCAGGACAGTGGGAATTCACACTGTGATGGCTAAGCCCAAAGAAAAATTAGACACCAATATAAACCCCCAAGGCAAAATACATTATTTCTACATTGGCATGTTTCTGCTGGTAACATCAGAAACCAGTCTTTAATTGCTGGCCTATTCAAGCTCAACACTTATTTGTATTTTAAAAAGATAATATCAAGTGCATTTTCTCTTCAAATGCAAGTGATTTCACCCCTTTGTTCTCATATTGTTTTATTCTTGCTCTCCTGTAATCTTTTACATTTCCTTTGGAGAGTTTTCTTTTCCTCTCTGTTGTGAAATCAGCCTTTGCTATGAGCAAGATTTATTTTTCTTGTGGGATTCAGCATTTCCACTAGTCTCCAATGTTCTAACCAGAACTGCTCTCCCGAGCTAAAACTTATTTTAGCACTGGGCAAGCACTGGAGACTTCTTTCCACTGTGCTTTAGGCAGGTATCGCTGGGGCTGCAGCATAGCTCAAGTCTGGATTTATTAATGTTGGTCAGTGGTGCATAGTGGGGACCTGGGGTTTAAGTTAAAATGAATGCAGTTCCAAAGTACCACCTAGAAATTGGTGACTCATATTGGTAGGTTCTGTTAATAAGATTATTTTCTGGCATCTATCTCTGTACATCTTGGAGAATGGTCCAGACTGGCAGCCTTCCCATTTCCTTTGGGCTAGTTTCAGAACTCAGCCCTGCTCTTATCTAAAGAGAGAGGAAAACTCTTGATTTCAGTTGGTGCAGTATCAGGCCTAAGTTACTGGCTTGTCATAACCAATAGCAAGTGTTTGCCCATATCTTACAGCAGTTCAGCTGCTTCAGGGGGGTAGCTGAGTTAGTCTGTACAGGAAAAAGTTAAAAAAAACAACAAATAGTCTGGTAGCACTTTAACAAAATATGTAGATGGAATCATGAGCTTTCTTGGGCACAGCCCACTTCTTCAGATGACCGGAGTGTTGTTCAGCTGCAATTCTTCCTTTCCTTCAGTGGGAGAAGGAAATATGCTTGGCATTAGAGGAGCATGATATTTTGGAGAGCAGACCAGTGGCAGAAATGGAAGGACTCCATCCTACAAACCCTGGCTCGTATGCTCTGTCCCATTCAAGGCAACGAAATGACTCATGTGAGCCAGGATTATTTATACAAGTCAGGAATTTTGGGAACAGGTCTTGTGGGCAGCTCCCACAAGGCATCATTATCCTGGGGTCAGAGAACAGGGCAGCACATGTATTGCACAGCATGGCTCACTACCTATATCCAACAAGATCCACAAGGTAAGGAGGATCTCTGGACTGGAGCAGCTAGGGTTCCCTCTACTGCAGTGGCCCCACCGAGATGACTCATATTTGGAGCATGTATGGGTGGATTTGGGCCATGAAAATGTGACTGTGGGGTTCTCTTTAAAAAGGGAAGGCATAGCAAACAGCTCCCACTGAGAATTGTGGTTGTTGAGCTCATTTGAAAACCTGTCTCAAAGATTTTTCTTTCGCCACTTTCAGCTACTTTTTAGGGTGTGTATGCGTGTTCACTCATATAACTGACTGTGCCTGCTACTGGCTGAATAGTGTATTTGATTGCTGGAAACCACAATGGTTGAATATCCATGGTTCTCCACATATTAACACTGCTATTAAAAACATGGGTCAAAATATACACTTATCCAGTCCGTCTTGAGAACCCATTGGAATGAATCATGTCATGCATATGAAGATGTATCTTATGTTTTCTTGTAATTTTACATGTTGAATATTGTGATATTTTTTCTATCAGTGAATGAACTAAATGCCATGGGCAAAAATCTCTGCTGGCATAACCCCATTTAAATCAATTTAAGTTATATGATAACAAATTTGGCTTTACATATTTTTTTAAATTAACAAATGCATTGATCAGAAAGAAGGAAACTTGGCCTTCCTGTTTCATGAGGTCTAAATAATATTGTCAGCCTGCCAGTGATATAGATCAGATTGACAGAGGGCAAGAACCACAGTAAAGTAGCTGCATACACTTTGATAAAACTTTATTATCTTTTAGTGTCCTTATTAATATTCTTCAAAAATGCAGTTAAGTATTTTTGGCAAGCAAAGCTTCAGTGTAATTTTACAGTATTGTAAAGGATTTATTCATTATAATCTTTTCTTGCAGAGTCTATTTATATTTGATCATGACATTAATTGGTTGCCAAAACAAACTAGAGTTAATTGTATTCAATTAAGTTGGAAGGAAGTAAGGATAGTTTATTTAGAATAGAAAGTTCCACTGATGTATTTGTTTATTATTAAAATGATATGATTAAAAGTAAAAAAAAAATCTGTATCTATTTCTGAAGATTAAATATTTTGTGGACTTCACTGGTAGAAAAAACAGAAGAGAGAATTATTAAATTTGGATGCAAGGTGATACAAATATAACAAATATTTTACAATATACTCTTACTTGAACCTTTTAAATCTACGAGTCTGATTCTGAGTTTTTAAAAATCTTAAGTGTCTATTCACTATTTCTTCAGTGCCTTTGTATTTACAGATGGTACAACTGAGATCAGTTCTATGAACAGGTGAGGTTTTCCATCATATATTTGACAGAAGCAAAAAATCACATAGGAGGAAAAAGAGCATAAAACAACCTGGTTTCAATGCAGCTAAGCCCATTTATACTAGCTGAAGATTTGGATAAGGGTGTATTGAATAAATAAGTTGTAGTGAAAAGCACCATGAATGTGACTAAACAGCTATTTTTCATCATGCACAAAAAAAAAATAAACCCAATCAGTTTTTCTATTCAGAAGCTTTTTCAACATTATCAGTTGATGCTAGAATTGGAGTGAAGAATTCCATAAAACATCTTAGCACCATATGGGAAAATTGATGGAAGATGATGTAACTGGATGCGTTTATTTAAACAAGAGGAAAGCTATGTTTTTCTCAGTTTTTCTTTGTGCCTTTTTTAGTAAATATTTCTACCAGTGTTAGAATTTCTTTGTTATCCCATGCAAAAGTGTAAAGCCAGTCATGAAGGCATTATCCTTCCAAAGGATAAACCCTGTCCGGGAGCATGTATAAGCCAACCAGTGCATTATTCCCAAGAGACATCCAGACAGCATAGAGCAGGTTGGCCTGTCATGAGGTCCCAGTGTGCTTGTATTAGTTCAGCTCCAGAGTAACTTTCTTATGACATGTAACCTTATCTTTTGTGTGGTGTGAAAATATGTATGAGATGGTTTCCAGCTCTTTTTTGTCCTTTATCTGTGATAAGTAGCATCGGTCACTGGTAGCTCTTTTTACACTTATTTCTGTAGTGAGATACTTTAAGTTTGGGGACTCAGGAAGAGTCAGGGAGCATTACGCTGAAAAATAACAGGGGACATTACATAATGGAAAGATTTCAAAGAGTTTGTTGGTGGCTTGAATTTAGAGCAAAGGTGTAGGGCAGATGTCTGGTGGGGAAATATCTTATTCAGAGCACTCGCTACATTTCTAATGCAATGATTATTGCAGCTGTATCATATCATTTGAACTGTATTAAAATATAGTTTGTTTTCCGAGTGTGCTGGAAATTGACTTTCCATAATTGAAAAGCCAGTGTTTTCTCCCACTGGTATTGTTTACCTCAACTTTTATACTGTTTTCCTCTCCCCCGTCCCCCATAAATAGACGATCCCTTTTGTTCTAGCCTAGTTTCTCTCTTTATATCTATAATCTGTTTCTAGTTGGCAGGTGGGGAAATCAGTTATGGATCAAATGAAGCCATTTGTCATGGATTAATGCATGTAAATGCCTTGATGACAGCAGGAGACAAAGGCATGTAAGAGTCTGGGTGCTGACTTTGGAAGAAAAAAATTAATGAAGCCTGAAAAACAGTGCTAGTATATAGCTAGTATATATTGCAATTTTAGGCTCTGCCTGTATTCAGACTCTAAACTCGGGTCTACACTGGGGAGTTATTTCAAAATAACCCCCTTATTTTGAAATAATAAGCGGCGCATCCACACTACCAAGCTCATTATTTTGAAATAATGGGCTGGTTATTTCAAAATTTTTACTCCTGCTTTCCTCAGGGAATAATGCTTATTTTGAAAGTTATTTCGAAATAGCATTGGTGTGGATGCTCTGCTGCTGCTATTCTGAAATAACTACTTCCCAGAGTAATTCGAAGTAATTATTCCCCAGTGTGTCCTGGGGCTCTAAGTCCAGGTAGCACGTCCATAATAACGGAGCTTACCTCAGACTAATTTTGAGGCTCCCCCATAGTGGGACCATGCTATTTCGATTGTATTATTTTGGCAGTCATTCTGAATTTTGTTATTTTGAAATAATTGTATAGTGTAGATACACCCTAAGAATAAAATAATATTGTTTCTTCTCTTTCCTTCACCCCCTTTCTATGTAATTAAGCCTTATCCTAATGCATAGTGACCTCTGCTGAGGGAAAAAGTGTTTTGGCAGCTTCAGGCTTCCTCAGCTATTATATGACAAGATTCTCTCTTGTTAGAACCAAACTATGTGGGTGAGGCGAGATAGGTATGATTTCTAGTTAAGAAAGATTAAATGAAGAAAAGCTAGAAACAGAGATGCTCATTCCACTCCACCAGTACTTTACCATGTATGTCCCAGTTTGTCACTAAAGTCATTAAAAGCAATATATTTGGGGGCATCTGAATAGTTATGGACTATGTTGTATACATGTGACATTTGGAGGTGGCGACCAGGATGTTTTCATCGGGCTCTTGTTAAAACATTTTATCTTTTCTCTCCCCCAGCGGATGGTAGAATCAGGTAATTATTTAGATATAATATTGATAGTACACTGATCAGAATTATTTGACTTCAATTCATTGGATCTTTTTTGGCACATTTTCCTCCTGGTACTTTCAATAATTTCATTATTAGCTTCTGTTTTGATTTTCTGCAGTTTTACAGTGAACTAACCTTTTTGGTCAAAAGATGGGGCTGGTGTACCTGGGGTTACCATCTTTGAAATGTGGTAAAAAACTTGGCGTTCCTCCTCTCTCACAAGCCAAGACAACTGCAGACCCAATCCCCCCACCACAAGGCAACTCCCCACACACATCCCCATGCCATATTCAGCAGTGTGTGATCTGTAAGAACATTTTGCCAACCAGTCTGTGTAGACTGTTTTGGTTAGCCAGTTGTCACTGAATATGCAGTTTCTGAGGTAATCTTTTTTTCCCAGGACTACATTAGGATCACTTACACCGCTGTCCTGATTACCCATTATTTAATCGGCCTTGCACATCTCCTCACTCTGGCACGACTGAAACCTTTTCTCATACATGCCTGGTGCAGTGGGGCTTGTATTTTCACCAATTTTGAATTGTTCAGGAGAGATTAGTGAGGAGGGACATGGGGGGCAAGGAACAAGGAATGACTCCTTCCCATACCTTCCCTAGCTCGAGGGAGTGCAGGACTATCCCCCCTCCACCCCAGGTTCCACCTCTCCCTGCCCTACTCCACCCCTCCCACCTCTCCCAGTCCCTGCTCCACCCCCAGACCGGTGCTTCCCCCAAATCCCTTTCCCTGAGTGATGTGGCCCAGGGGACTACCGGGATCGGCACTGGCAGCAGAGGTTGGGCTCCCCCCTGCCCACTCACTGGCAGCAGCAAGGAGAAGCTGAGCAAGGTGGCCCAAGTTTGCTCTATTCCTTGCTCTGTGACATTCCCACCCTCTCCCCGAGTGGTGCACTGGGATCTGGGGCAGCAAAGCGAGCTAGGGCCATGTTACTCTGCTTTCCCCTGCTGCTGTCAGTGCCAGACCCCTCCTGCTTGTTTTCCAGGCTCTAGCCCTGCCGGCTGTTGGCCTCTCGGCCCTCCCTCTCACAGTGGCGGGGGGGGGGGGGG
>JANRFK010004440.1:40381653-40401829 GCA_030068395.1 Apalone spinifera | reverse complement strand
CATTGCGTATTACATTTTTTCCAGTGTTAACACACATGACGTGTGTCAGCCTGCCTGCACTCATTAGGCAGTGTGTCCAGTGATTCTGAGAGTTGGTACTAATGAAAACAGCCCGGCAAATCTCCTATATATTTGAGAGAATTTGTCTCTGTCCATCTGTGTGTCTGTCTATTTGTTCAAGATCTCCTCCTACACGGTAAGAACTAGGGTCACCAAATTTGGTAGGCAGCTTCCACTTATCACTTAAAGCAGGGTAAGAGTTTGGTTGGGCCAAGACAATGGGATGTGCCCAGAGTGGGATTGCTTCTCCTCAAACCATACAGAAGAGAGACAGAATCACCAGGCAGGTAAAAGGAGCTGGATGGGGGTGCACACCCCAATGCAGTACTGCCCCAGCCCTGAGCCTCCCACTCTCCAGAGGCCCTGGCGGGGAGGGGGGGGGCGAGGAAGGTTAAGGGTTCTGGCTGGGGAGCAAAGGGGGCAGATGAACATGGACCTGCCCCAGCTGGGGGACATGAACCCCTTCCCCGGCTGTGCCCAGTGAAGCTGCAGTGTCCATGGAGAAGACACTTCTCACCTGGCCCCAAGCTACTGCAGTGAGATAGGGCCTGGATATTCCTCTCTCCCTGGCCATCCTGCATATTGAACCCTCATCCTGAGCACCACCCCTGAGCAATTATTTAAATGAAGAAAAATGAAAATTAACCGAGTTAAAGATCTAAGCAACCCCAGGTAAATCTTCATTTCAAGAAAGATGTGGAGAAATTGGAGAGGGTCGAGAGAAGAGCATCAAAAATGGTTAAAGGTCTAAAAAACAGAACCTTGGAGGGAAGACTGAATGAACTGGGCTTGTTTAGTTTAAAAAAGAGAAGACTAAGAGGGGACATGATAGTGGTTTTGAAGTATCTAAAAGGGTGTTACAAGGAAGAGGGAGAAAAATTGTTCTCCTTGATCTCTGATGATAGGACAAGAAGCAATGAGCTTAAATTGCAGCAAGGGAGGTTTAGGTTGGACATTAGGAAAAACTTCCTAACAGTCAGAGTGGTTAAATACTGGAATAAATTGCCTAAGGAGGTTGTGGAATCTCCATCACTGGAGATATTTAAGAGTAGGTTGGATAGACATCTATCAGGGATGATCTAGATGGTGCTTGATCCTGCCGTGAGGGCAGGGGACTGGACTTGATGACTTTGAGGTCCTTCCAATTCTAGTGTTCTAGTAGCAAATAAATGAAATAAATGATTCTAGTAACAAATAGAAGGATACAGCCACAGATACTTCTTTTGTGAAAGGGAATTGCCTGAATACCATCACATATTGCATATTGGATGCACAGAAAATGCTTTGTACAAGAAGAGTTTGACACTGATGTTTGCAGTTCACCAGATCAACTCTGTTGAGAGTTTAAGTCAGTAGCTGTGGCTTTTCCTGAACTTATTTAATCAAGCAGAAAACTTTGTTATATGATAGCAAAACATGACTGATACAGCCACTAATATTTCACTAGGTGATCATATTGAGTGACAAACAGGGACACTGAAATCTCTTGCAATATTAGGATTCCTTCTTAAATGGACACTTCAGCTTCACAGCCAGGCCTTTCCTGGGTGAGGAAATAGACCAAGATTTTTAAATAATTTGGAGAGGTCTCCATTTCAGGGTGCCCAACCTGAGATGCCATACATAGGCCAGGGGGCTCAGAGGGTGAATCTTCCGCCTAGTCTGAAAATCAGGCCTATTTTAGGCACTCAGAAACTGAGGCATCCTGCAATCATTAGATAGATTTGGGAATGTAATCGTCAGCCCTGACAAAGGATTCCTGACAAAGAGGCAATGAAAACTAAAGCCTCTTTCAAACTCCTAATCTACTGTATATTTTAGAACCTTCAGGGGGTAGCTGAGTTAGTCTGTACAGGATAAACTTAAAAAACAACAAATGGTCTGGTAGCACTTTATAGACTAACAAATCATGTAGATGGTATCATGAGCTTTCGTGGGCACAGCCCACTTCTTCAGATGACCGGAGTTTTAGAGTTTGTCAGTCTGTTTGTTCAAGAACTCCTCCTACATAGTAGGATCACCAAATTCAGGATGCAGCTTCCTTTTTCCATAACTTACAGCAGAGTAAGGGTTTGGTTGGGCCAGGAAAATGGGATCTGCCTGGAATGGGATTGCTTCTCCTAAAGCCATCCAGAAAAGAGACAGGTATGTAAAAGGGGCTGAGTGGAGGTGCATCCTCTTCCCTCTGGGACTGTCCCAGCCCCTAGCTTCCCATTCTCCAGCTTTCTTTAGGGAGGACATGGGGGGGGTGAACCCTCCCCCTCCAGATTTTTATGTGGACATTTCTGTCTGTTCCCCTTCGTCACTGTCAGGGCGTGAGAGGAAAGTACACACACTTAATTGAGTTAAGGACCCAAGCAATGCCAGGTAAATGTGCTAGTACAACATAAACGGCTCACTTGCTTCAAGCACAAGTTTCCTGGCTTGGAATAAACTAGACCCCCTAAGTGGAGCATGGCCATCAACAACTCCAGCTTGTATAAAGACATAACACGCTAATGCCGTCCAAGTGAAAATGGAGGATGGCCAGCAATGTGGTGGCTTTAGCTGCAGGTTAAAGGACGCTGAGAAGCAAAACTAGTACTATGCCAAGAAGGACAATCAAATGGATAAATGCGATCAATTCCTCCTCCAAACCATCATTTAGGGTGTGTCTGCACAGCATCCGTAGCTCAAAATAAGCTATGCAATTTGTGCTACACAAGTTGGGTAGCTTACGATGAGTGTATTTCAAAATTGCTTATTCTGTAATTTGGCACTGTCCCACACAGTGCCAAATTTTGAAATAACTCATTATTCCAAAATTCCCCTTAACGTTCATGGAATGAGGGTTACCAGGACATAGGAATAAGCTGCCCATTATTTTGAAATTAATTTCAAAATAACGGCTGCTTCAATAAATGCGGAATAGCTATTTTGGGGTACTGCTGGCATCCCGAAATAGCTTTGCAGTGTAGACATACCCTATATAGAGAAAGCAAGTGCAGGTAAAGTTTTAATTCATCAGTGAGTGGGAAGAAGTGGGCAGTTCCTACCCCTGCCTGTGACCATTTAATTATTGCCAGGGAAGGATGTGCCCTGAGGCCCAGTGACCAGGTTTCCAAACTTAAATTCAGGTAAGAAGAATCTTCTGATTGTTCTGTGTCCTGTTGCCTACCTGGTGGAAATTTGGATGATGCTTCCTTCTCCTGGGAGCCCCTCTCCCTGTGGTGACAGATACGCTCCCACACGCCTGGAACCAATCTGACCCTTTGTATTCATCCAGATGAGAAACCACAGCAAAATTCAGAGTATGAGAAACACCCCCTTCAGCGTGACTCAGAAACTGAGAAGCTTCCAGTGCACTGCCGTGATCTGTAGCTGCTAAGTCTTGCACCGCCCTAACTGGGAGAGGCTTTTCTGTCAGCAGAAATCGAAGGGGGTGTAAAACACTATTAGTTTGGGCTTTTCGGTGGCATTTCATCATTTCAAACAGAAAATGTAAGCTCATTTCCTAGCTGACACCTAGCCGATTATTTATATTTCTTAGAAAACATCTAAAATGTCTAAATCTTTTTAACAATATAAATGACTTTCCCCCTATTTTCACATCTTTCTTTATGAATCGTGACAAACTGAGATTAAGCAACGAACAGCCCCTGAAATCTGTCATTTTTTTTTTGCTGTGATTTACACAAGACCATATCCATAAATTATAGAGGCCGCTACCAGATATGGTGAATAAAAAGCTGCTTACTTTTTGCAGTGTAGGGTGGGTTTTTTTTTAAAGCAGCCCCTGAATTGAATACACTTATGGTAATGAAGCTAAAATATTAAAGTGCCGTTTTCCATCACACTGAATAAACCACAGCACCCGCCCATAAATGTTTGTAATTTCTTTTTGACATTGCTTTCCCCCCCCCCATAAAGCATATGTCATATGATTTATGACATATGCTTTGTCATAAATCATATGAATCTTCAGGGTTAGATTCCATCTGTCTACATAGCAATCTGCTTCTATCACAACTGCACTGTAGTGCGTGTGTGTATTCACATCTTATAGCAACAACTTTTTAATGAAAATATTCAGGATTTTATATCATTGCTCCAGTTTCATAAATATTTCACCAACTTGAGAACAGGTGCATTTTTATTTAATGGATATATAATTCTCAGTCATGTTTCTCAGCTTGCTCTAGAAGGGTATGTCTACACAGCAAAGTTATTTCGGAATAACGGCCATTATTCCAAAATAACTATGTGAGTGTCTACACCGCAATTCCATTTTTTTGAAATAATTTCGAAATAACGGATGGCTTATTCCAACATCTGTAAACCTCATTCTATGAAGAATAATGCCTATTCCAAAATAGCTATTTCAAAATAAGGCGTGTGTAGACACTCCACTTCTGCTATTTTGAAATAGCTCCTCACCAGGGCTATTCAAAGTTATTCCTCCTGGGACTCTAAATCAAGATAGCACGTCTACATTAGGGAGGCCTGCCTCGGACTAGTTTTGAGCAGTGTAGACGTGCTATTTCAAAATAAGTTATTTCAGAATAACTATTCCAGAGTAATTTATTCTGAAATAACTGTGCAGTGTAGACACAGCCGAAGAGACTCTTTTGTTCTTGAAGCTGAGTGGGTGCTGGGAACCTTTGAAAGTTGCTCTGGCAGATACGTGTTTTGCTCTGCTCTCATAATGATCAGATTCCTGGGCAAACTACTTCTGGAACTCCTTGGGGAAAGTTGCAGGAATGAGGGGTTGGAGGCGAATGGGGTGGGGTTGAACAGGAGAGAGTCTGGCTGACAAACCATCATAACTGAAACTTGGTTAGTGTGTATCATAAATGTTTTTATACATACACACACACAAATTTTTAATTTGAATGGGACTATGAATGTATTGGGAGAGAGGGGTGTGTGTATCACATGTTTTTATACGGACAAGACACACACATTTTTAATCTGAATAGGACTGTCAATGTATTGGGGGGGGGGTGTGCACCTCCATATGTTAGTTTTAGGTTCATATTCTGCCCTTGGTTTCTTCACCTAATCTAGCCCTGGGTTCTTTCCTTATTTCTCATCTTTGCAAATGTTCTATATATCGTAATGTTAAAAGGCAAGCTGGGGCTAGTTTAACTCATTGACAGGAAGTAGAAAATATTCAATGCCAAATGACCAGCTCTCAGTGTTACTGAAAACATCACAAGCTTTATTGGGATCTATGGAGTCCTGCTGGGTCTTGATGGACACAGAAATGTCACAAGTTGTGCTGCGGCTAAGTGCGTTTTCCCTTGGGTTTTCCAGTTTGGAAAGAAGTGTTTCCCCCTTCTCTGTTTGGAAAGTAGTGGCACCTTCCTGCACTAGCATTCCATACTGTGATAGAAATGTAGCTGTGTTAGTCTGGTGTAGCTGAAATAAAAAACAGGACTATGTAGCACTTTAAAGACAATTTTCTTCCACTATTTGATCTGAGGAAGTGGGTCTGGCCCACGAAAGCTCATCACCTATAAACCATCTTGTTAGTCTTTAAAGTGCTACATAGTCCTGTTTTTTGTTTTAGCATTCCATAGGCACTATGTTGTCTAGCTGCAGGTCTCCAAGTGCTGACATCTTGTGCCACAACAAATCTTACACAGAGCTTTTCTTCATTTTGTCTCTCTTACCAGCAGAAGTTGGTACAATAAAAGACATTACCTCTGTGGACATGTCTCTCTAAGTCTGTTTTTTAGTGAAATGCACAGACACACAAAAATTGTTCAGCTGGTGAAACTGACAGGATTCTAGGTAACATTCTTCCTTTTTCTTTTTATGAGAAACATTTTTCTCGTCAGTCCTATGGTTTGGGTTGCAGTTGCTGAAAAGTTCTAAACAATGCATCAAGCTAAAGAGGAGCAAATAAAGCCTATCCAAAATATGACAGAGCTTGCAGTGTGTTTGTTTCTCTTGAAAATACTTAACATGAATACATATGAAATCCAAGCTGTAAACAAAAGTCATGCTTAGCTTGCTGAATATATTGGTTGTATGTGTGTGTGTGTATGTGAGAGAGACACACACAGACACGATGAGTCAAGTTGTTTGCTGATTTACAATCCCTACAATCCTATGGACTTCATTCCTTAGGGATGGAGAGGTTGTAAGTCTGCCCAGAATTTGGCTTTTGAACTTTTACCTAGTTGCATTTGTAGGCAAGAATCAGAAGTTGCAAATCTATAAAAAAGTGAATTTTCTGTGAACCTTTGATAAAGGGCTGTATAATCAATATTAGTTCTGTGTTGTGACAGACTGAATTTTGGGGGTTTACAGCCATTTCCCAAGTCTCAGGAGGACAGTGGTACATACCCTGCCCTGTGGGAGGTTCAGGTCCAAATGCAAAATGAGTTTTACATGCTGAACAAATGAAGAGTAGTTTCATTGGAGAGGTGAACATGTGACTTTTAAAGGAGAGGACCCGGCATGTCACGCACAGTATCTACTGCCAGCTATTGTGCAGAGCAGCATTTGTGTTGACTTTCAAAACAGAAGGGAACTGCTGACATCAGCAGCAAATGGGACTGTGAGACAGTCTGACGGTGCTTTTTCAATAGTATTTCCAAGCATTTTGGTTTCTTCAGACTCGTGATAGCAGTGATAGATGAATTAATCAGGGGTTTCAGCAGATAATAGTCTATATCCCAAAAATATCACACACCAGATACATTTGTAAGAGACTTATCCATGGAGACATGACTGTCTTGAGGATTTTTTAAAAAACACTTTTCTTTTCTTTTCTTTTCTTTTCTTTTCTTTTCTTTTCTGTATCATTAAATCACTATAGACAGGGAACTCTATATCTGACCTGCTTGATTCATGTTACCCTTCCGCAGCGGAAACATGTAGGCAACACAAAATCTATCCTCATTAGTAATCCGGGTTGTGGCCCCTTTCTAAGTCACAGTCATAATTATAAGTAAGGAAGCTATGGTGTGACATAAGAGAAAGGATGAATTTGGTGTAATTTTCTTTCTTTCTTTCTTTCTTGGAAAATGTCATGTTTGTAATAGGAGAATGAGGTAGGTTGCATTTTGTTTGTTTGTTTTTAAATGGTAGCTCTGTGAAAGTGCTTGGTGCTTTGGGACCTTAGAAAATGTCCCCAAGGAAATGGATTAGTAGGCAGTCAGCAGGTAAGGTGATCAGAATGCATAGTAAATTGATTTATGACACCACCCTGCAATGCATTGCATAGAAATCACTCCCAGAAATGACAGGTTACATACGTTTGTATGCAATATCTCTCTAGTCTTAAGTGTGTATTTTTGATACTATTATTCAAATAGACTAAAATCTTTGAGTTTATATAGGACTTGCCAATGATTGTGAAACTTTAATGACTGTTTTCATGGCATTGAAATAGTTACAAAGTGTGATCACTTATCTTTGTTTTTGTTACAACAGTAACTTTATGTTGTGTCAATAAGACAGTGGCACCCTCCTCAAATCTAGGGCAATTCTTTTGCTGTTGGGTTAAAGAAACAAAACGAATAGGTTTTTTTGGTCTGTAGATGCCCAGGAATGTCATCAGGACAATGGAGACTTATTTAAAAAAAAAATGTAATGAGCTCAAGTAACCAGAGGTACAAAATCACAGATTTACCATAACAAAGAATCCTTTTTATAAGGCTTTAGGTCCAGAACTAATGTCCATTTAAGTCAGGGCTATTCAACTTTGGAAGCCCCGGGGGCCACAATGATATTCACAGCACATGCCCAGGGCTGCAACTTAAGTGTGATTGCATATATATTCAAATATATATGCAAATATATGCAAATAGCTTCTTTAACACTGATAGGCATAAATAAAAATATCCCGGTGCTCCCTGAGGGCTAGAAATGCTGACACCCTGTACCCATCAGTTCCAGCCAGGCCATCCACTTGCATCTTTCAGTGCTCACCCCACCTGGGAGATGGCTCGCCATTGTGGAGTGTGTTCCCAGTGGAGGCCATGTTCAAAGAATCCCACCCACGGGCTGTGTGTTGGGCCCCATGTAAATCCAAACTGCCCTGCGGGCTGCAAACAAACGGGCCACATGTTGAGTAGTCCTGATTTAAGTCAATGAAAACAGCTGCAATTGCAAGAACCTTCTCTTTCTGTCTCTTTCCCTCTTTCTACTGCCCATTTCCCTAAGGTTTGTATAGCCTCCCCATCACCGTTAAGCTTTCCAGGCCATGTGAAAAAACTTCCAGCCCTGTCCTTTTACCAAGGTTAACGGGTCTTTCCTTGCACAAGCAACTGGAGGGCCTCTAATTCTATTTTGCCTATGTTGTCAGTGTATAAGGTTTTATCTACTTTGGGGCTAGGTAGGGCAGCCTTCCCTCATGTTGATGAGCATGTATTCAGATGTGTAGTCATAGAGTCATAGAATACAAGAACTGGAAGGGACCTCAAGAGGTCATCAAGTCCAGTCCCCTGACCTCACGGCAAGATCAAGCACCATCTTGATCATCTCTGATAGATGTCTGTCTAACCTGCTCTTAAGTACCTCTAGTGATTGAGACTCCACAGCCTCCCTCAGCTTATAGCTTCATTGGGAGTACTCCCGGGGTGGGGGTGGGAGGAGAACTGCTCACCAACATAGGGAAGGGGTGCGCAACCTAATGCTCAGTTTGTATTCTGAACCGCTGGAACGGGTAGGGACTAGGCTCCACTAGGCCAAGGTAACAGCAAGATTGCAAAGAGATCAGGAATTCATAGGGAGATAAAACAAAGGAGATAACAGAGGCAAGGATCATAGGCCTCCGAGCCAGAAATAATGCAGGTCAGGTACTCCAGTGTAGATTCAGTGTAACTGGGCATGTAGAGAAGAAGATAATGAGTCTGAAAGAATTACAGACTGTGCTACTCGTTGGGGACTCTCTGCTGCTACTTAAGTGATGCTTGCAGGAAGGAATCACATCTGTTGCTGGCTTGACTGCAACTCAGTGGAAACGGCTGTAAAAAATTTGCCCCAGATAGGGGAGATGTTAATACCTGTGGGGGAAGTGTTGCATTGTTCTGGGGGATATGCCTTGTGGGATGGACTCACTATGGTTAATTTGGTTAGGCTAAGCTGGTCCCAGCTGTTCACTGTTCATGATGAAGAAGTGAATTAGCCCGCTTCTGCTGCAATGCACGATCCTGTTTGAAATGATTGTTCAGCTTTTGTCTGCTGAACAGCTGATTGCTTTAGTTAGAATCCCTTTATTGCCCAGACTCCTCTAATTAATTTACTTATCTCCAGGTCTTTTTAAAAAATTTGGTAATGGGGTATGTAGCTGGTTGGATACTCATACTTCCCTGGAGTCTGAAGTCATTTATGTACAACTGATCTGAGTGTACAATCAGCGAAATTAATACTAATTAACATTTCTGAGGCTCTCCTGAATTGTTCATTTTTTGAAATGAGTTTCTTGAAAAAAAAATAGAATTGAGGTCATACAATATCATATTCATTTTTTGTTATCTGATTAGTAAAACCTGCTAACTAGAATTTCTTCTTTCTGAAACACATTTGGTTCTGTTAATTTGCCTTTATCTCTGTACCTAATAGGTTCTCATCTCCTGTACTAAATCCACCTGCAGCCAAAAACTTTTCTTAGCAGTTCATTCTCACTGATATGCCATACTTCAGTGTTTGGTTGTGGGGAGGAGAGAACAGCATATTGTTAAGAAAAATTCAAATAAAAGGAAAAAGATTCCTTCCCAAATTGCTTTACCCCAGAAGTGTAGAGGTGAAAGCCTGGTCCCATTGAAGATGGTGGGAATTTTGTTGTTGACTTGAGTGGATCTAGGATTTCACCCACGATATTGTCTTCCTCGTTAAAAGGACACTGTGAAACTGATTAGCACCAAAGCTCTGCTGTCTTAAAACTGTTATCTGAGAAAGGGCATACTTCGGTTTCTAAATGTATTTGTGATGGGGGCTTCAAAAACAGCAGCAGCCACAGACCCAGATCTGCTGATGGAGGTGGGGGAGAGGGGCAGTTTCCCTGGGGCCTAGTAATTCAAAGGGGCCCACCTGTAGCCACCTCTGCTGTTACTGTGGCAGCAGCCGGAGCCTCCGGCCCTTTAAGTCACCGCTGGAGTGACGCACTCTGCACTCTGGGTGGCTCTGAGGGCTGCGGGGGAGGGGGACTGTGTGGAGGGCTGGCTGCCCCGGCCCACCCCTTCTTAGTGAGGCTCCACTTCTTCCAGGAGCACAGAGCTGCCGCCCCTCCCCCCAACACACTTTGCCCAGGGGCAAACGAAGGTTGTCAGCTCCCCTGCACAAATCTTTTTGAATATGTGAATTGTATCTGAAATAATTAGGTCTCTTTCCAGATAATGAACCAATCCCAGATAGTCACATAAGGGTGTGAGGGCCAAGGCCTCTAGACAAAAACAAGAACCATTGCTGAGTTCCTTGGAGAAGGGGAATTTGCATTCATGATTTTCCTCCTCTCTCACACCAACTCTTCTTATCGTAGGACTAGACGGGCCCAAATCTGGGGCCAGGGATATTTTAATATCATCAGTGATGGAGTGCAGCCCCATCCCAAAGGAGAGCAATTGACCCCAAGCCCAGTAATGCATAGCTGATGGAGCACGTAACTAAGACTCAGGAGATGTGCATTCGATTCCCAGGCCTGCCACTGGAATGCTTTGTGACCCAGTCATGTCATTTTGCCTCAGTTTCCTCATTTGTACAATGGGAGTAATGACCTTGGTCTCCTTTGGAGAATGCTTTCAGAGCTCTTGATGAAAAATGCTATGAAAAGGCAAGGTGTTCTTATCCTGTGGGCATACTCATAGTAGGGGTGGTCAGTGTTTTCTGTTCTATGCGGGACTGAAGTGTGTGGAGATGGGGCAGGGTGAGGGGAATAATTTCCTACCTATTTGAGGAGCAGTTGGTTGCTCCACCTCTCTGCTTGCTACTGAAGAAAGTTTCCCTAGGGGAAATGTAAAGCTCCCTTCCCTCCTTAGCATCTCTGTTCCTCTGGGAAGCAAATATTTAACTCATTGGACTCAAGTCTGTTTTGTTGCTGTTGTCCATAGAGACCCAGTGGTTTGGGCTGCATGGGACCCTGTTTTAGGAATCTGTTTGCTGGATGACAGGCATAAAAGAGCCCATTCCCCACACTGGGCTGTCTCAGGATATAGGCTATTTAGACCATGTGATGTTTTGAAACAGAGAGGTCACATCAGACTGAGCCCCAGTTACACCTGTCATCATCTAACAACCAACAACATAGAGCAAAAAAGAGACAAAATAAATGAGAGCCTCTACCACTCAGTGTGACAGAGATCAAGATAAAAGATCCAGGACTGCAGCACCTCCAAAGGCTCTTGGCGATGTTATCAACTCAGATCTGAGAAGCTGAAAAGTGGATTTGGGGTCCAGAATTGTGGTCTCTGTAGTAGAGTTTATTAACAAAAAGGGAATAATATTGCTGTTGCAGGGCAAGGATCTGGAGAACCCGTGCAGAGGTTGTGATATATTAGCTTTATTCTCCTGCTAGATAAGGTAGGTGGCTCTGGGTCTAATTCTCCTTTGCCCCGTGCTTGGTCCAATCATTGACATCAATGAAAAGTAATTGCAAACTGCTATCGCGCTGATTTAGTAGCAGTTGGCAATCACTCTGTCACCACTTTTGCAGGATAATGGAGAATTGGACCGTCTGTGTTCTAGGACTATGAAGTTTCAACGCCGAGTCCCATCATGGATTAGAAATGGATAAAGAGACAGAAGACAGAGAAGGAATAAATAATTAATTGTCATCCCTGCAAAAGGGTCACCGTAATTGCTCTGTTGCCTGCACAGTCAGTGCTGAATCCCTTCATTAATTAACTGGAATGTGACAAGATTGGCAGGTGGTACAAAATTACTGTGGTTAACCAAGGAAAGAGAAACCTTTGAGGTACTTCTGATGGACATAACAAAGTTCATGAATGGGCACTGTAGAGGCAGATTACATTGTTAGAGCTAATAAAGGAAAAGGTAAAAAATATCACTGAACATATTGGTGGTATGTCCAGTCCTGGAATACTATGTTCAGCTTCAGACACAAAATATCATTAAAGCCAAGAGACTCATAGAATCACAGAATACTAGGACTGGAACAGACCTTGAGAGATCATCAAGTCCAGTCCCCTGCCATCACGGCAGGGCACTGTCTAGATCATCCCTGATAGATGTCTATCCAACCTGTTCTTAAATATCTCCAGTGATTCCACAATCTCCATAGGCAATTTATTCCAGTGTTTAACCTGACAGTTGGGAAGCTTTTCCTAAAGTCCAACCGAAACCTCCCTTGCTGCAGTTTCAGCCCATTGCTTCTTGTCCTGTCCTCAGAGGTCAAGAAGAACAATTTTTCTCCCTCCTCTTTGTAACACTCTTTTAGCTACTTGAATAATAGGCTTAGAAATAGGTTAGACTTCTGTGATTGAGAACATCCACGTGTTCAGATATATGTGTAAGGATATGAACCATTGTGTTTCAAGGTACAAGTTGTCCACTGATTCCCTCATGGATCTACTTCTCTACTCCAGACCTGTGCTTTTCTGTCCAAACTTAAAATCTTGGCTCCATCCACAGAGCTGAACTCTTATCCAGGGAGCTGTGGGGCATAGGACTGGGCCAGGAATAAAGATTTTGGGGTGCATCAGGCAGGTTAGAACATAAGAATGGCTGTACCAGGTCAAACTAAAGGTCCATCTAGCCCAGTATCCTGTCTGCTGACAGTGGCCAGCACCAGGTGCCCCGGAGGGGGTGGACCGAAGACAATGATCAAGTGATTTGTCTCCTGCCATCCCTCTCCAGCTTCTGACAAACAGAGGCCAAGGACACCATTTCATCCCCTGGCTAATAGCCTTTTATAGACCTAACCTCCATGAAATTATCTAGCTTCTCTTTAAACTCCATTATAGTCTGAAATGGACTATAATGGTTGGCCCAGAGCTGAGGGTCAGAGAGAAGGACTCCCCCTTGCTCTCTCCTCACCAGCCCCACTGAGCCCCTTTCTCCTCCCCCTCAGCACGATACTCACCCAAGACCCCCCAGGCTGCTGCTTAAGGTCCAGCCAAAATAAGCCCCCTCTCTATGGGGTCAACTTGCAGTCACCTGCCGCAGGGTCAGAGGAACTGCCATGCGCCTTCTCCTTCAACAGGGACAGCAGCCTGTCCCCAGAACAAGTCCATGCTGTGGCCAGTGAGGAGTGCTGTGTGGAGCTGCATGGAGCAGCTGTCCACTGCCCAGGGCAGGCAGGGACAAGTTGGAGGAGGTGCACAGGGCAGCAGGCGGGACTAGAAGTCCCTCCAAGGGAGGCATGCAGGGGTGGTAGTTGGAGTCAAAAGAGAGACCTGTCCCCAGAGTTGTCAGAGCTGGGTCTTGGGCCTGGAATATTGCCAGAGCCCACATCACGGGCCCATACAACTCACTATTCCTGATTTTTAATCTCTCTTCACACGGGGTCTTTCCATACTTCTCATCTCTGTTACTTTTGTTATTTCTCCTGTATCACTTTTTAGCTGGGGCCCCAAACTTTCCCCTCATTTTGCATCTTCCCACCTATGTCCCTGAAATAATGAAACCCTTTCCAAAATGGGTGTTTTTCTAGCTACTGAATTAAATCTCTTCGTGGCTGAACTGTTCTCTTTCTGACTTGGCTTGGTTTTACTTGTGAAATATCTTGGCTAAGATGTGTCTTTCCACGGTCGACCATTACAGCTCCAAATAGAATGGCATCTGTTGGGTTTATCAGCTCTTTTGTACAGTTTAATTAGATTTTCTTTTTGTCGTCCTCTTCTTTTAAAGCTGGAAAAAAAAAGTTGAAACTTAATTAAAACAATAACAGTTTGTCTTGGACTTGAAAATGAGGCAGTGGGTCTGATCTGGATATCCTCTTTATAGTTCTGTTGCTCTTTCCCCCTCTACACTCATATGAAAAAAGTAGAGTCGCTTTAGCAGATCCTGTGTGGAGAGGTGCAAAAGTGTGGGAATGTGGAAGTGTCAAAATGAATTTAATCGTCATCCCACGACAGTAAGCCATGCTAGCTGCTACACAGTATTAAAGAGCTTCTCTAAATTAAGTACCCATCCAGAGGCAGCAGCTCTGGTATCTCATACTGTATATGTCAGGGGTGGCCAAACTTACTGGCCCTAAGAGCTGCATATGACAATCTTAAGAAGTTTGAGAGCCGGGGTGCACTTTCCAGGAGCCAGGGTTCAGAGCTTCAGCCGCACTTTTGTGAAAGCTCCAAGCCCTGACAACGCCCCAAGACTGCCCTCCCCATTGGACAGAAGGCAGAGGTCCTGAACTCTGTCTCTTCCCCAGTCTGGGGTGGGGAAGAGATGGCTTTTGAGCCACACTTTAATGTCAAAACAGCTGCATGCAGTTCTCAAGTGAGAGCTTGCCCACCCCTGGCATATAGCATGCCTGAACATTTGAATAGTGGTTTGCAAGCCGCAGCAAGTATTACTTTCAAGGCCCTGTGCAGGTTCACCTCCCCACTTCATACACAGACCTTGCACCTCCACTAGTTCTTGCTCCTGAACAGAGAGAGTAGCAAGAGGTTCTGGAGTTGGAGCCAATTTCTAGGCTGCACAAATTCTGCACCACTTGTTCCCCAAATCTCTCTTTTCTGAGGGGACCATGCAGAGGCAGCTCCAGGAAGTGAAACAATGTTCAGGCCATTTGCCTGCCTCCTGCTGGTTTCATCCCCAGAAGACTACACATGGCCCTATTTCATCTTGCGATCAGTGAGTCCACATGAAATCCAAGAGGGATTTCACTCCAGCTTTTATGTGGCATGCGCTCAGATGCTGTGGTGATGAGCATCAGTATAACCCTCTGAGACACGCAGATGGGTTTGCTTCATTAGAATAGCCAGACTTGGTCTAATGTGAATGAGGGGTGAAAGTTCTTTAATCCTCCTATATATAACAGAATCACCCTCTTCTCCCAGTCTCCTGCCATATGTAGCCAAACAAGCAAAGTCTCTACCCCCCACCCGCCGCCTCCAGTGTGAATTTCTTGGCTTTGGTCAGTTCCAAACTCTATCATTATTTAAATACAGATTCTGGTATTTATGAAAATATAGCAACTGTCAAACTTAAATAGAAAAATAGCTGTTGCAAATGCAAATTATTTCTAAAGTTCAACTGCTGCTAAATGAGATGCTGCACTCTTATACTTAGAAATGCTTAACATAAATTATGACCTAATTAACATTTGCATGGTAATCTAGACTTCCTACAGCTTATTCTGCTAATTAACACATGACAAATGATCAAGCATTAATATTTCATTGAAACATAACTTGTCCAAGCAAGCTTATTAATGCCATAAAGAAGAGTCTAGTCCCTTTACATTTTTATATCTGAAAAGTGTTTTGTAATGGGTTGGACTATTATATAATTTTTATCACAAAAATTATTTAGTATTATAAAAATGAGTAAGGAAGAAAAGACTGCAGGCATTGCTCATTACATTTTCCCGGTATCTAAAATAAATTAATAAATGTCAGGATGTGATCTTGGCTAATTGGAACGTGGGCTTGTTGGCACCACTCTGAAACATCCCACTGGACTTCGGATAGCATACTCAAAACTCTTGGCACAAGTTGCACCAAATGAAAAAATCTGGGTTCTGTTTATTTCTTATTGCTATTTACTATTATTGTGCTAGCTCCAAAGTGCCGTTGTCATGGACTTTATGCAATTTTGTTATTTTTCCCTTGTTTTATTCTGTTAATCTCCCTCCTCTGTCAACTACCTGATGCCTATTCTACCATCTTATTACCTCCCTCTGCATGCTGCGTACGGGAGTTTAAGGCGCCTTATTAGTCTGGGTGAGCTACCTGCATTGCGGATTAGTGGGGCTGCTGCTTCCCTTCCTACTCAGGTGGGCCATGTTCCGAAGCCATACCTCTTGTTCTTCCTTTGTCTGTTCCCCAAATGGTATGGCTTCAGAACCAACAGGAGAGTTGGCTAAGTCTTGACTCCATCCCCGGCAAAGCTGAGCTGAAGCGCAGGGCTGGAGTTGAAGAAGGAATTTTCTCCGAAGGAAAGTAATCTGTGCCAGGCATCATCTGTGGACCAAAGAGTGGCTGCTTTCAGGTAGGGAACCCTAATTTTAGCAAGGTTGAACTACTGGGTCCTCCTTGTTCTTCTATGGTTAAGTGCGGGAGAGTGTCCGCTTCAAAATCCCAGTGTGGAGGCTTTGAGAAAGAGTCAAGTTTATTTCAGTGTATCGAGCAGGTCCCCTTCTTGTTACTGCAGATTGTCTGTAGGCTCAGCGCTATTACAAAGTGAGCTCTGAGTGTGGAGGGCCAACCTCATGGTGGTTCCACATGGATTGGGAGATGAAGTCTGTCTAGGCTGCAGAGCGGAGGCAGAACTGTTGTAGAAAGCCTCCCCTTCATTGGGTGAAGTAGGTAGATGAATGTCTTCGGTGACCAATCTCTGGCATGCACTCCTCACTCCCATCGGGTGCTGGAGGATATACATAGATCATAGCATGTCAGAGCAGTGGTACTAGGTTAATGCTGCTTTAAAGGCCAAAAGGGGCTATTGTGATCTGTCCTGACTTACTATAGAAGGGCCACAGAGTTTCAGCATGGCCGCCTGCATCCTATCCAACCTGCAATAGAATTATCCCCAGATCAATGCCGTGTTGGCAGTGAGTGACAATGAAGGTAGGGAAGAATGTAGATGTGAGAACTTGCACTGTGCTGCATGTAGCACTGTCTACAGCCAACTTGAGCAAGGCACTCGACCGGATGGACTTTCATAGTGAGAGGTGAATTCCCCTTTGAATTGAGGACTTTTTACCACCAGACACCTCTAGGTCTATGGGATCGATAGTTTTGTGGGGAGGTATCAAGATTAGACTTTCAGGTCACTTGTTGCTTTAGGCAGGAGGGAATGTGAGAGCTGCATGGACCTCCAATTAAAAATATATTTTTGGAATGTCTCTAGAGGAAAAACAATCAGACACTGAAACACTGGACCAAATTCTCCCCCCTGTTGAGGTCAGCATAGTTGCAGTAGGTGAAACTGAAGGCTGCATTTATCCACTATCTCTGCAATTCACAGTCAATGAGACAGATAGTAACTTTATTAACCCCCAATGTGTCCCTAGACTGTGACTGGCTTAATTTTGTTTAATTTTCAGGGTTTTTTCAGTTTAAGAGCAAACATATGTATTGACCAGCACAAGCAGGCTTTACTTTTTTTTTTAATATCCTTATTTTAGAATCACAGGCAAAGGAGAAGGAAGCAGTGTGCTTATTTAAATAGACTTCAACTGAAATATCAGCTATAGATAATTAACAATTAAATAATCATTAACATGTAAATCCGGTAACAAAGAAAAGCAAGATTTAAATTAGCAGTAAATACATGCTCAGTGTAGTATGAAGAAGAATAAACGAGTTTTTTGAGTATCAGATTCAAGGTGATTAAATACAGGAAAACAAATCTCAAAAATACAGGCCATTTGGCCATGTTTTATAAAAGTGAGTTTTTCTATGGGAGGAGCACTCAGCTATCAGAACTGAGTCAAGCAGTGATCAACAAAAAGAAATTTAAATGAGCAAACAGAAGAAGGTCAATTTTTCTCCTTAGATTATCCTTTCCTACTCCAAGTTAAAAGAAAATTCATGCTTCATCTCACTATGAGTTTTCTGATTATCAGCCTCAGCTCTGGGGACACCAGCCATTCGTGTTCTTTATGATACTACATTATCACTTCTCCTTTAAGAGTACAATCCTGTGGCCATTATCAATCAACACTCCTGTTGGCTTCAGTGGGAGTTTTGGCTGACCAAGGAATACAGAGTTTGACTCTTAAGGAATGAGGAGAAAATAATGCACATTACATCAGCCTTTGTCTCATTTTAGAGCCAAATTGATGTAGTATTTCCAAAATGTGAGCAAGCTCTTAATCTTTAATATAATCTGCTATAACCCTTCCTGACATACACTTCCATGCAAACTTCCAAAGAGGAAGGAACACATCAGCCATGTTTTCAAGAACAAATGCCTAAATTTCCACAAGCCCCTGTGTGTAGCATAATGCACAACAGAGATACCTGCATCTGAAAATGTGTCCTTATTGGTTTCCCAATCTCATGGGTTGTGAAAAACGTTTTAATTTCTTTTAACAATGCAACAGGTTCTAAATTCCCAAACTGTGTCAGTGTAACCGTGAATATACTGTTTGAATTGCCTTCAACAATCATGCGTGTTCCTGACAGGATTTTCTCTCTTAACATATGCAGAATGCAAAGCAGGTCCAATGAGTTTCTAGGGTAGGGGAGAGGGAGAATGGAGACCAGGTTAAACTGTAATGACAATAATTAAATGATGCACCAGCCTGGCTAACAAATAATTCCCTTCAATCCTGTACTCAGTCAATCATTGTCTTCTCTGGACTATGCCAGAGTGAGGACAGACGGAGTAAAGAATTTAGGTTCTGACCTATTGTACAGTTTTAGTTAAGATAACTGTTTTCCAGATTCAATAGAACTATGGCTCTGAGCCTCTGGGAAGAACAACCATTAGAGGTGTTTTCTTTGTATAGAGATAGGGCAGCAGACTGAAATTAGTGATAATGATTTGCCAACAGTCTCATTTTTACAGCTGGGTCTGGAAGACATTGTCTCCTAATGACCCTCTATTTTGTTTAATCAGGCTGTCATTGTTCTGTTTTTTTATAAGCTGGCTTTGATCCTCACCATTTCTAGAGAACCGAAGAGAAAGCCCTTCATAAAGTCAGCAGTTTGTGCCTATTTACTCTTCCCTATTCTACATCAAATTCCAAAAAAAAGTTAGACCCTGACAATATTGTCATGAAGAAGTTTGACATTGTGTAACACATGATTGATGGCAGTATCATGCAAGTAACATGTCAAGGCATCCTGTCTCCTAAAACATGGTTGGAGGAGAAAGTTATGAGTGATACAAAGTATTGTGTCACACACATCAACTACAGGTTGGCCTTTAAATATAACCACACCTCTCTATTCTGTATTAATTTTTTCAGATTCTGCAGCAAATGCTAAAGGGTATTGCACCCAGGATACTAAGGAAAATGCCACACAGGCAAGATTTGTACTTTAATGCTTTCCTGACCCGATTAAGAAATTGATTAAGTTTAGTTCAGGGATCATGCAATTCTATCTTTGAGTCTACTATAAACTACTAAACCTAGAAACTGCAGCTGTTTCAGCAGAGCTCGAATGAATTTCTTTGCATCAATTTGAATCCTGAGGTCTTTAATAGGTGGATTTTTAGAGTTAATTTTTTTTTAATTCTTGCCTAAGAAGGACTAGCAACCATAGAAAGATACTGTGGAGGCAGATTAACATGCTGACCCCTAGAGTGGTTACAGCTGGAAAAAGCAGGGCAGTGGTATTTTTGATATTAAAGATCATGACATTTCATAACTAAAATTCCCCGTTCAACCACATCTGTGGAATTACTTGCAATTGGAATAAGCTAGTTAATTTAGAGAAGTGTCATTCAAATCCAGTAGACCTCTTTTTGCAAAACACTTCCCTTAAATCTTGAAGGAATCCTTTCTGGATTACTTTGACCAGAGAGAGTCAAAAGTTTAAGATACAATACAGATGGCAAATCATCTTGTGGATCTGGGGGCTATAAAGATATTAACAAGACCCCTGAATATTTTGCAATAAAGCTAATTTCCTATCTCTAGGGACCCTACCAAATATAGAGTTCTCCTGCAATCTAATCCACAGCTAGCTTTTTCAGTTTCTCAGCTGAACCATTTTATGGCAGATTTAACTCCCTCTGCAGCCCACTGACTAATTGTGTTTGGAATAATTAACTGTTGATTTAAATCACTATCCATGAATCAAACACAATAGCAACTCCATCTAGGTAGAGCGCAGGCCTGTTCTACTAAAGCTTGGGGAGTCAAGCGAATTTCAAGTGATTTTGTTACTTTTTCAGAAGAACAGCAAACTCTGCTCTCAAATATTCATTAGATAATAGTTGTTGGATTTGCAAGAGAAACCATAAACCATGTGGCAAAGCACAAGGTTTAAGACTAACTAGCTGTCTGAGGCTAAAGCCATCATATATATAGTAGCCCAGTGTCTGA
>JANRFK010004440.1:40371467-40381553 GCA_030068395.1 Apalone spinifera | reverse complement strand
GACACCAGAGGCTCAGGAGAGAAGACCGAGGTGGAGGAGAGACCTGAAAACCCTGTCTTATGACGGGCTAATTGGCTAGTTTGTAAATAAATGGCCAGACATTAACCATGACATCTGAGAAATGCCTGGTCAGTGAACTAAAGAAAGAAAGATTCTTCCAATTTGTCTGTCTGAATGTAATTAAATGCTCCTAGTTTTGCCACAACAAACTGCTAAATTCTCACAGTCCTCTACTGAAAGGGATACCTTAAGTTATTGAGGGCACTGTTTATTTCCTAGTTTCAGATAAGGAATCTGTCCAGCTGTCAAGTGTCAGGAACTGTCAGAAGATTCAGCTGTGTTCCTTGACTTCTGAGGATGCAAAGTGTTGGTGCTTGGATAGCAGTTTTACTGTTTTCTCCCTTGGTGTATTGTGCTTTGTGAATGCTTTTTACCAAGGAACCACTTCACACTACAAGGGTTAATTGCTGTTTTTCCAACCCCATGTCTAAGAATCAACAGTCATTTCAGCAGGTAAGTTTAAGGATTATGATATTTTTTAATATGCCATTTGGACTTTTGTCTTGAAGGTACCTTTCGATTGGTCCTTCTGCTCTGTGCTAGTGACTACTGAGAAGAATAACTTGCCATGTGTTTTATTTTTGGGAAGTTGTCTCTCTAACCAATGGGGGAACCATACTGTTGTGGAACTGGCTTTGTGAGTCTCTCTATTTTGAAACAGCAAAAATAATATATCGGAAGGTGTTCTGAGGATTAATTAATCTCTGCAAACTAATTTGGAATAATCAGATGAAAGGCACTATAGACATGCTGGGTAGTAGATATGTTACAAACTGGGTTTGATCCTTATATGTTCCTGGACTGCTGACTCCTTGCTCAGAATGTCTTTGTATTTATCCTACATTGTTGTAAAAAGTCCATTATCTCTTTATGGAGCTAAACTGTCTCTTCCTTCTACCCTCTTTCACCTGTAGTAGCCACAACCAATAAAAGTAGATGTTTGCATGGTTCAGCTACCACAAAATGGAGGGGCTGCTATGTAGAGAGCTAGATACAGGTGTTAAACATCTGAAATGTTTCCTCATGTGCTAGAGGTGCATGGAGGATGCTGGTAGGCAAAATTTTGGCCACCAGATGTTGAGATGACATTTATAACATCTGTGGTTTTTAGTCTTGCTTTAGAGGTTTTTTAATTGAGTGTGATTCTTCTGGAAGGAGCTTTTAGAGAATCCAAAAATCACATCTTTGACAAGATTCCCCCCCCCCCATAGTTATTCAGTTACATATTATCAGATAATTAATTTATCAGATAATTAATTTTACAAGCCAAGGTGTCGTCATCGTTCATAACAAAATCTGGGCCCACATAAAAGAATGAACAACATTTTAGTGCCGTGGGCTGCAGACTGAACAAAAATCTCACCTTAACATTGCAATGAACATAGTAAATGCATTAGGCAACCATAAGATCATCCTTATAGAATTAGTTCCTTCCTAGAGGAGAGCTGTAAAAATGAGAAAAGGGTTAGAAAACTTGTCCTAGGAAGAAAGGTTTAAAAATCAGCATGTTTAGCTTTGAGAAAAGGAGACAGCATTTCAATTTGGCACACTTAGTATATTAAGTGTACTTTGGACATATGTATTCACCATTGCATAACATTCTATTTTGTGCATGATTCTCAAACACAATGCAAATAAAATCTTTTAAATCTCTTCCTTTCTCACTCTCCTTTTCGGGTCACTTCTAAGTCTCTAGCTAGATTGCTAGGAGCAAAACTGGAGGTTGGCTTTTTCAGGTCAGCGTCCCATTGGAAGCCCACCGGCAAAGTTCAGGCAGGGTTGCAAGCTTTGGATCAATGGCTCTGGTTTAACACCATTTCTGAGTGGAACATTGTTGCTAACTCTCTCCTCTGTTTACAGCATGTTCCATTTGCAGCAGTGGTAACAATTCTCTGGTGATGACCTCCTATGATCCTTTCTCAGAAACCCTTGTAAGTCGCACATTATTACCGCAGAAAAGGAATGTGTCGGCAAAATTTCCTTGCCTCTTGCACTGTTGCTTTTCAGACCTTCCAGCATAGTCTAAATACCCTGCACTGTTAGTTCAGCTTTTCTTTTTTCCCCTTTAGTAGCTATGATTTGTTGCATTGACTCTTGTGAGCAAGGTCGATAATGATGGTGGCTTTTACTAGATCAACAAATAAGCTCTTAGAACTAGGTTGTGACCTAAGGCACAGCCCTGGGCTGGTGTGTAAGCTGCACCACTCCAAAAGTCACCCTAAGAGATTTTATGACTCAGGCAACTATTATGTCACAAATTCCTCTCCTGCTTCCTTCTTGCTCTGGGGATTAGCAGGGGGATAGGAATTTGTTGACCTTTACCAGGAGCACCCTCACCCCACCATGTACTGTCCAACAAATGCCAGGAGAGGGAATCAAGACTCTACTCCTTTCATCTCTTTTACTCTCCACTTGCTGGTATCACACACAGGCATGTAGCAGGGGTTCTTTTTTCCTCATACTCTCTTGTGTTGGTGTGTAGGTCAAGTCAGTCTAGCCTTAGACAGCAGAGAGAGGTATTTTTCTAGAACCTCTCAGAGATGGATATGGGTTCTAATATATACATGTTGGAGAAAAGGAAGATCCTAGTTACAGACCTCACTGGTTAATCTTACAGAAGAACCAGGCAACCCAAGAGCGGATGGGGTAAATGGAATTGCTTTGTTGCCCATGCACGTTAACCTTGGACCTCCCAACACATTGTTCTAAGTGGCACCAATTTGGCACCAATTACACCCTTTTATTTATTTCAGTATGTTAACTCACCTGTCTATCACTACTTTCCCTAAAATCTTACTTAGTAATGTTAACTTCCATACAATGAATATTAATAAGCAAGTGATGAATACAATTATACCCGCCCCATCTGTTGTTTACTGGTTTTTAGTTAAATCAGCATTACATACTGTCTGAATCAGCAGCTTATAGGGCGGGGAAAAGCGCTTTGACCCTGAACATTTTTTTAATGAACAAGTGCAAAGACAAAACAAGACACTATTTAGTGCGACAATCTTTCAAGGCTGCCAGGACAAAGAGGGTAAACATGTTTAAAGGGCAATGCCTGTTGTGGCTGACCCCTTACCATTATCCTGGATCCCTGTTGATTTTTACATATTCCAACTGTTAAATAAAAAGTATCACTTTTTCAGGACGCCTAGTAGGTGTGCAAATATTTGGCCCAACCCAGATGCCCTCAGGAAATTTTATTTGCTTTTTACTCTTTTTCTGCTCTCTTCCTTTTCAATGTGAGTCTGTCTGAGTAAGAACTGAGTAACATATGAGCAAATGTCAACATTTGGTCCATTTTCTATCATGCTGTTAGGTACAATATGCAGCTCGATTGTGTGGAAAAAACACCCTTCCCACACAGTTTTACCAGCTCTTCTTCCTCACACCTGCCTTGGTAATACAACACTGCTATTTTAGTTCTGGGCTCTACCTGAAGGGAGACTGCCAGTGCTGAAGAATTTGTGCTGATGAATGTTGTGTGATATGGACCAATATCTGCTAGTTGCTAGAGATAAAGTTGCTGATGGCTTAGCTTGTGTTTGGAACAGATCAGTGTGAGATTATTAAACCCGAGAAGCTTGTGCACAGATGCATTCTTCCATCCAGCCTTCAGTTTCTCCAGATATTCCCAACTTCCGCTACGGGGTACAAATCTGTGTGTTGTAATGTCGTTGTGACAAATATATGAAAGGTATTAGATGTATTCATAAACAAATACTGTATGGTGTCTACAAGAGTTCATTCTGTATTCAAGTCATTGCTTTCAACTAAATTTGTACTGATTTTCTGCCTTTCTTCTAGCCCTCTCCTAAGTTGACTTGAACTGTTGTCTTTAATGATGTCCTCAGAATATTAAGAGTGATTCCATTGACTCTGCTACTTTCCTCTTAATGACAACTGATGGATAATTGTTTTTATTTCAATTGCCAGGATTCTTAAGCTGCCAGGTTGATATCTATACGTTATTTGCATCTATCATGTCAGTTCCCCAAAAGCACAGCGGTTCCAAAAGTAGTGTCCCCTTATTGTTCCCAAAAGGAAAAGAATGTACAGTATATCAAACAACACAGCTTGTCCTTTGTAGCTTCTTTAAATGACATAAAATGTCATTTCTTCCTGATCAGAAACACAGAGGTTAAAATTTAAAAGCTGCGAACACTCACCTCCTATATTCGTGTCATGACTTATCTGCAGCTTGCAGAATGAAAAGGGTCTTTTTGACAAGACACCCCCATGAATCGCAAGACCACAAATACATTCTTGGGGATGGCTCTTTGGATGTTTGAACACATTTTAGAGTTTGGCATTTGTGCCTTTAAGAGTGGCATGCAATTTGTCTATGTCGTTCAAGTGGCATTGCTTAGTTACTGTTAGATACCTACAGTTTGGTTTGCAAAAATTCATCAACCTTCTTTGCATATACAAAGATCCCAGTTTGTAGACTATGAATGCAAAATTTACATTGCCTTCAGTAGGAGTTTTATCTTTGTTTGGCTTGCCATATCTGGGATGTATGTGAACATTTGATGACATATTTTGTTGTAGTAGTAAAAAAAAAAGTATTGCAGCTGAGCATTTTACATATGCTACAATCAAGTCTACTGACCAGAGCGGGGCAAAAAGTTCAAGCTGCCAGGCTTAATTGAGCCTCCTTATTATTTTGACTACATTATATAGTTATCAAGTGATTGGCTGAGGCCTGATTCTATAAGGGGTTGAGCTGTTTCTCTGAGGAGCTGAGTCTACAAGGGAGACTTAGACTCAGCCTTACAAAATCTAACACTTAGGCACCCTGCTGCCAGAAGGTCTCCATAGCTCTGAATTAGGTTTCCCGTCCCCTGTGACTTGTTGGAAAAGTGAGATGTCTGAGAAGGGGGTCCGCAAAGCTCAGCACGCTGAATAGTGAGCTGCCGGAGCTAGTCCAGAGGCAATGCCAAGGAGAGGGGTAAGGTCTAGGCCCCACCCACCCCAAAGGGAGTTAGATGGCTAAGTCTGGGGTCAAAGGAAAGTGCCTAATGCCATTCAGAATTCCCAGCCAGGAACCCCCTCCTGGAATTAGGTGCCTAAGTTCTTTCATGCAAAGTACAGTACGGGTGGCATCTCTTCCATGTAACACATCTTCCAAGGGAGATGGAGGTTAGGTCCATAAATGCTTATTAGCCAGGATGGGTAGGAACAGTGTCCCTATCCTCTCTTTGTCAGAGGCTGGGAATGGATGATAGGAGAGGGATCGCTTGATGATTCCCTGTTCTGTTTACTCTCTCTGGGGCACCTGGCATTGGCCACTATGGGAAGACAGGACACCGGGCTAGATGGACCTTTGGTCTGACCCAGTATGGTTGTTCTTATGGGTTAAGGTACTAACCTCTGTGGGAGCACCAAGTTTGATTCCCCTCTACCTGATGTAGAGCACAGATCTGAACCCATGTTTCCTCCATCCCAGGACAGTAGGGTATCCTGGGGTAGATAGCCATCAATTTGTCCCGATGAGACTATTCCTCTATGTATGAAATAGACATTTGGCCAGAGAGAGTGAGAGAGCATGAGCTAATTGATAACTCAATGGCTCGGACACTCACCATAGGCTTGTGGGGGCTAAGTTCATCTTCCTTACAATAACTTAATTATTTAGACAAAGTGCAATGGCGTCAACAGGAGAGATTGAAGGCGCCCCCCCCCCCCCCCCCCCCCCCCCCCCCCCCCCCCCCCCGAATTCCCTTTTGTCGGGAGACCTTTTGAGAGAGAGGAAATGTGTGTTCAAATCCTTGCCCATTTGTCACCTCCTGCCATATATTTACATTGTAAGCTCCTTGTTGCTGGCACCAACTTTTTATTCCTTATTTCTGTAGTGCCCAGCACTATAGGGTCTGCGACCTGGATTCCTAGGTGCTACAGAAATACAAACAAACCATAATCTTCAGGTGCCTCAATTTTTGTGAATCTGCTCTTCAGCCTGAATAATTTCTTAAAACTTTCAAAATTGACTAATTACAGCATTTGGTGATAGTTACTTGGACTTTCATTTCCATTTTCTTTTGTGCATTGGTTAAAAATTGCTTTGAGCATTGTTCTCCGGCAATCCTCTATTTTTTTGAGCTATGCAAGATCAAATGGCTCTATTCTCCCTTGATGGATGCATGTAACTGTCAGGATTATTAAAAGGACTTCATTTTGCTCACCCAGGGGTGAAGAGACCCTTAATAATGATAAATGGATGATAATGATAATGCTTTTAATATTTAGCGTACTGAATTAAGAACTGTATTAAAGCTTTCGTATGCTTTTTAAACTGTTGTCATTTAATTCTTTTGTGCTTCTGTGTGTCTGAAATTTTGTTTCTGTCTCCTTCATGCCTGTTAGATTCTAGGCCACTGTTGTCTATCTTCAAAATAATTATTCAATGGAAGGAAAAGCAAAGACTGAAATAGCTTTTCTGAATTTTTGACTAAGATTTTATTTTAATTTGTTACTTCGTGATTTTAATCTTTGTTAAAAATTATGTATACTGTGGGCATCCACAGTGTACATATATTTAATAAAATTAGTGTTTAATTTTACAGGTACAGGGCTGCGTGTCTACCTTTATGCACACACAGCTATTGTGTTTGAGGTCATGTTGTGTAAACTATGGACCCATGTTATAAATTGCATTTGATCACCTCATCTGCATTCTGTTCACTAGTACTTTCTTCCTTGGACTATAGCTAATATTTTAAATATCTCAACAGGTTTCAAACAGCTGCAATATTTCTAAAAATAAACCGGTCCCATTTTCCCCTTCAATAAAGAATGTTGGATTGAATTTTCTTTGGTTTGGGATGCAAGCTGCATCAGTGTTGGATTCAGGGTTAAGATGCAATATCATATGTGTCATCTAGATTAGCAATGTTTTCTATAGTATGGGAGCAGGGTCTCCTTTCCAAAGCAATAAGACATTTTATTTTAACTGCAGAAAAATCACAGATTCCCAGAAATAAAGGTATGATAATGCAACATCCATTTTAAATCATTTTAAGAAGTTTATCAAAGGGTTTTGTTATAATCTTCCTCTCCCACTGAATTTCTGCAAGTGGAGTCTTGGTACTAAATGGGACTAGGTTGATAGCTGGAAGAATATGGAAAATATACAAATAATTGTTAAACACTCTAAACATGAGGAAAACAGGCTTTCTTTCTGTAGAGTATATGATAAAGCCACTATGGACAATTTTTTTCTGAAAGGCTTTAGGGGCACTCATGACTCACTTCAGCAGGGCCAGAGCTTCTAGGCAGCCCAGGGCCTAGTTGGGGAGGAGAGGCCTGGCAACTGTAACAGGGGTTAGTCCCACCATACCCTTCACCCCCCACTGATAGCAGTGGGGCAAGCGGCACAATGTGGTCTACTTTGCTTTGCTCGCCTGACGTGTCACATAGGGGAGGGGTGAGACTGTCACTGGTGGGACGTGGAGCAATGTGGTCAGAGGAGCAGAGCAAACTGGGGCTGCCTTGCTCCACTCTTCTTATAAAGCTACTCAGGGATGTCGTCTTATAGTTTCTTCTCACTTTCGAAATCAAAGAGTTAAACGCAATTTGCAATCCAGTGCTTGTAGTGGAAATGATGTGTCTTTTAAGTCGCAGTGATTTTCTGTGTTTAAAGGGTACAGCTTAATAAAACACAGCTTCTCTTCTGAAACATTCATGTCAAAACTAAACACCTTGGAAATTTTCAAACAAACATCAGATGAACTCACTGTAATTGGCACTCGTGGATTGAATACAAAGCATGTGCCTATTCCAGGACTTGCTTTCTTTTCAAATTCATATCAAGATATTGGGTGGTGTACATCGAAAACAGTTTAGTGGCAAGGAAAAATAACTGAGTGATAATACCTAGAAGCACTAATTAACATGTGCCAGCAAGTATGTACATTGTACCTCCGAATAAACATTATCCACTCTGTATAACGTACTAAATCAACCCACTGAGTTCAGCCATGATATTTCGAAACGATATTTCGCATCATTTCTGATCCGAGTCAGAACTTTGGCTCTTTCCAGTCTTGAATCATTTAAAATGTCTTTTGAATTTAGTCTAAGTAGAGATCACGCCGGGCCACATGAATAAACGGCGGCTGCATGATCCTGATGTAATTTTTTGACCATTTTGTTTATCTCCCCTGCCTCAACCCTTCCTAGAGGGATTCCTCTGATGTCCCAGTGTCAGAAAGTGACATGTGGATAGGTCCAAACTGCAAGTGGTAAGGTGTGATGACAGTTTGAGTAGACCTCCCTGAGCTATGTGTAAGCCAGCTAGCTTGGGTGCAGGAGCAGAGAAGTGGTAGCAGTACACATCTCAGGATGGGCTAGCCCTGCAAGTAACTACCTCAGGTTCTGGAAGGGCTTGTAGAGCCCTTGCTCAAGCATGTGCTACCATGACTTTGCTACTCTGAGTCTCAAGATAGGAACTTAGCCGCAGTCAACATCTGCACTCCATACCCCATGCGCCTTCCACAGTTTCTCATCTGCACAATGGGTTTGATAATGTATTTTTACCTCCTACGGGGTGTTGTAAGGATAATACACAGGGCTTCCAGGCAATGTAAGGGAACCATATAACAACCTTAGCTAGACAAGGGACTGAGGTAACAGGCATGGAAATGGAAGAATAACAGGATGGTGATGCAGTGAGACTGTGTAGGTGGCTGGCAATAGTGGAGAGAAAAGCAGAGAGGAGAGAGGACACAGGAGATCAAAAGCAAGAAGACAAAGAGGAAAAATGTCAAGGCATAGGGGAGGTGAGATGGAGACATGGAAAGAGGGAGGAGCAAAAGGGGAAAGTCAAGCTTCCTCATTGGGGCTACATCTATACTACAGGGTTTTTGTGCAAAAACCTGAGGAGTGTCCACACCTCAAGCATGTTTTTGCGCACGTAAATTTATAGTGAATCGATAGAACAGAGGGGTTTTTGTGGTATAGATATTCCTCTTTCCAGGAAAAATAACTTCTTTTCGTGCAAGAACTCTTGCGCAAAAAGGTGTGTGTGGATGGGGAAACAGCCTGTCTTGGCACAAGAAATCCCTATCAGAAGAAGCACAGGTGCCCAGGTGGCAATTCTGTTAATGCAGTCTGGATGCTTTCTTGCGCAAAAGTGCATCTGGATACAAGAGATCTTCTGCAAAAAGCTTCTTGTGCAAGAAGCCTGCAGTGTAGATGTAGCCTGGGAGCCCTTGACAGACAAATGAACTTTTCACAATATTGGAATCCTGGAGTTTTATGTCAGTGTTGAGACCTCTCTCTTTCTGAAGTGAAGCCTTTAGAAGAAAGCTTTTGAGGGGGGAAAAATGGTCTTTACGTGCATTGGAGCACCATAACAAATTGAATCATAGTGCTGCAGATTGAGACATAAAAGCATTAGGGTTGTCGCTTGGTTTCAGGGCTAGCTTGAAATTAAAGTAGACTTCAAATGCCCAAGCCCAACTATGGTTTAAGTCCTCCGGAGAAAATTCAGATTTTTGTTTTTTAAATTATTGCTGGTCAGGAAGTGCAGTGTGTTTTTTGTGGCAGGAGACCAGGGATGAAATCTTGATCCTGTTGAAATCAGTGGCCTAAATGCAATTAACTTCCTGGAGGCTAGCTTTTCGTCCCTCTATCAAAGTTAAAAATAAGGTGTGTTTGGTCTTCTCTTGATGGCTGTGTTAGCACTTACTGTCATATTGGCAGGCACCCGCACCTGTGGATCACTATCTGCCATTCAGAAGCTAGAACTGGGAAGGCAGGTATGAATAGAGAATGTACGCACTATAGTGCATTCAGGAGATTGCATCACAGCCACTGGCCATCATGTCTGCTCTCTCACAACTCACTTCATGTTTAATACCATGGAAGTCAAATTTAGAACAAACCAAAGCAGCACACAGTCAACCTGTGGAATCCTTGAAGGTATGTCTACACTGCCACCCTAGTTTGAACTAGGGTGGCTAATGTAGTATTCGAACTTGCAAATGAAGCCCGGGATTAAAATATCCCGGGCTTTATTTG
>JANRFK010004440.1:40341758-40362956 GCA_030068395.1 Apalone spinifera | reverse complement strand
CTCCATTTGCAATTCCGACTGGCCTCCTTTGCATGACTTTTCCGGCAAAGAGGGGCCAGTCTAGACACAGCCCATTAGTTTTAACTAGATAAGGTACTCTTGCCTTTTTTATTTAACACATCTGTATATTACTTAAAAGATATCCCCTTCTATCCCAACGTGACTGCATTGTGCAGCAGACTGCAGGGGTCTTTCCATCCATACTTTGTAATCCTCCCATAAAGTATTTCTCAAGTACCTTGAGGTTAATTATTTTTATTAGAAATCAGAGTCTGCTTGTGAATTGAAACTTTCATATAAAATAACTGAGTAGTGGTTAGCCAATTTAAAAGCAACATTTTAGACTAACCATTTGTCCAGTGGCCATGAAAAGCAACAATTGAGTTTGCAGAACACCCTTTTTACCAGAAAAAATAATATACCAGCCTCTACAGCCTCATTTTTTTTCTTGAGTCAAAATTTGTCAGCAGGCTACTACCATGCCATTTAAATAAATGTTCACTCTCAAATCTAGTCATTTTACTGACATATCATTATTCCCTAATATTAGTGCAATTGTGATGTTATAACTTCGCAAAATGCTGATGTTCTCCATGCCATCTATGTAGTGCTGGTTGGATACCTTAATACTAAACATTTGTTCTTCAGCCTTTTGTGCTTTGCCACATCTACAAGTGTAAAATTCCAAGCTTAAAATGTTAATGCTTTGAAGAACTAATTCAGTGGGACACATCCCTTGTACTTAGGGTTGCCAGGTGTCCGGTTTTGAGCCAGGTAGTCCGGTATTTGAGCTTTCTGTCCGGGAAACAAATTGAGAAAATACCAGACATATAAATGTCTGGTATTTTCTAATTAAGTAAGTATTATTATTATCATGTTATGATGTGACTTGTGCATGAGTATTCTCACTCACTCTCTAGGCTACTATGCCGATTCGCCACTTGGATACAAGTATCAGTATGTAGTTGCATACTGCCTGGCTGGTAGACATGCTCATACTCTGCGAGCATGTCTACCAGTCAGGCAGTATGCAACTACGCAGTAGTGCTGAATATTTTCCTTTTATAAATGTACAATTTGCGACAGTGTTGTCCTTTGTGTAGCTTTCATCTTTTTCGTATCTCACAGCACTCTTTTAAGGTAAGGAATATTTTTTTCAGCAAAGAACCTGCTGCTCCAAATTTATTAAAACTGGTTCGATATTCTGTTTCAATTCCTGTCTCAAATGCAGGTGTGGAAAGAATTTTTAATGTCATGGGTAATCTATGGACCGATGAACACAACAGGTTGAGTGTTGAGTCAGTAAGAAGTCAGCTTTGTGGGGGTTTTTTAAATATACCTTTCACTTGTTTGGAAGCAAAAGATGAGTTTTTGAAAATAAAAAATTGATAAAAGCCACACAATCTAATGTAAAATATACGATTTAATGTAGATTGTTGTCAATAAACTTCCCATATCATGTGTGTGTGTGTGTGTGTGTGTCTATGTCTATATATTGACAAATTTTTATCAAGCGTATCCAGTATTTGTGTTGAAACCATCTGTCAACCCTACTTGTAGTTGGAGACACACAAGTTTTAGATCATGACTTTGTAAATGTCCAGTTTTTCCAGGAGAATGTTGAGTAGTCCTGTAAGATTTAGTGGTGAAATTCTGGCCCCTTAGAATTCAGGAGGAGTTTTGACATGGTCTTCAGTGGGATTGGGATGTAATCCTGGTGGGAGAACATTATCCCTATTCAACCTTGCTGGCTGAAGCTTGCTCTAGAAAGAGTCCCTTTATTCTCCCCCAACTGTGGTTGTGCGGTTGTGCTGTTGAACTTAGTGTTCCCTTCACTGTTGTTGAAAATTGTTTACAAAAAATAAAAAGCCATGAAGCTGAGCTTTAAAAAAAGAATTATTTTACACTAAAGGAATAAATCCCATGGCATTTTAAGTTTACTGCATAACTAATTGCTTGAATCCTCATTCTGGCCCTTGGTCACACATTTCATCCTACATTTGAACCTTGGCACTTTGACAGGAATGAGAAACGGCCTGAGGCTTTGGTGAAGGGTAGTGTAAGACATATATTTGATATCTTTGATTTCAGATGCTTAGGAAACTAATATTTAGCAAACTAAGGATGGACTTAACCATATAAAGATGTAAGAGGACTCCAAGCTAAGAGAGGCCTGTTCCCCGCAATCATTGAAGGCTGAAGGTCAGGTCTGAGTGCCAGACAGGAAGATAGGAGTGGGTAAAGCCAGAGGATGATAGGGAAGAATCCCTGAAGCTCATTAGCTTAATCGTGCATCCAGGGAGTAGAGAACAGCTTCTATGTCCTAGAATCTAATATATCCGAGCTTGGAGGTTGATGGCAGATCCAAAGACTGATGATTATTTCTACTTAGTAGGACCCTGGCCTGCTGACAGGGGGTGCAAAGAGAGCAACTGTCCCGGGGCCTGGTGATTCAAGAGCCCAGGGCTCCTGGCCAATGCCACTACTACTGGTCATGTAAATCACCTTCAAATCACCACCAGAGAGCTGTGCAGTTTCTTCTGGGTGGCTGTGAGGACTGGCTGCTCTAGCCCCACCCCTTCTGCCTACGGTCCACCCCTTCCAGGAGTGTAGAGCCACCCCTCCCACCTTGTCCAAGGGCCCAGCAAGGCTGTCAGCCCCCTGCTTGGGCCATTGAATCTCATTTCTTCTCAGACACTAAGAAAAACTTTCACAAATTTCATTCAGTATAGCTAAGCCATGGAGCAGGTTGCCTAGGGAGGTTGTGGAATTGCCATCTTTGGAGGCTTTTGCAAATAGTTTAGACAATTTTTGGGGGGAGATGAACGAGGTCAGTTGTTCCCAAAATGTGGGCCATGACCCAAAGGTGGGCCATGACCTTCTTGGCGGTCCCCCAGTACAAAATGAAAAGGAAATATGTAGATAATTAACTTTAGTGTTATTGTTTATAGTGTAATTCCAATTGAGATTTTTCCTCAATAATGGTTAATAGTGGTCTAGTGAAGCTGCACAGGTGGGCCTCGGGGGTTGTCTCCTCTTATTGGGAGATCAACGCTGAGGAGATTGGTCTCCCAAGGTACAATTTAGTGCGGCTAGTAAGGATGGGGTCATGAAGAGTCGATGGGAGGATTTTTCCTATTAACCTCCCACTGTGGGGATGCCGCAGATACTTGACCTAAGGAACGTAGACTCTGGCTATGCTTTTCATCTAGCCAGAGTTGCATCTCTTAGGTCGACTTCCTCCCATAGGGTAAACCTGTCTCGAGGAGAAAAAAGTTCAGGGTGGGAACTCCTGAACTAGATGATCTCTTGAAGGTCTTTTCAAACCTATCATGTTGATTCTTGGTGCTATAAGTGCTAATATTCACCTCCACACAATAACAGGCCTCCAATGGCAACAGCCCTGAGCCCTCTATTTATCTGGTGAGTTGTCCCTTGATGTGATTCTTTTAATGTAGCCACGCATGCACAATCCCCAGCACAAGCAGCTGGATTCTATTCTGAGAAGGTTTGGTGGCAGAGCAAAATAATACCCTCTTTGAGCCAGTGAAAAATGAGAACACTATACCTCCCCAAATTTCAAAGGCATGTGGGCAGAAATCAGTCACATTGGCTGACCCGCGAACCCCCAGAACTTCTTGGGGGAAGCCTTGTTCTGGTTTATGCTTGGCATGATAACTGGGAGCCTTTTTTTTTAAACCCTATCTGGAATTATACAGAACAGTCTTGTGTTTCCCATTAGTTCAATCACATCAAATTCAAGGGATGAGTTTCCCTTGCAGAGTCCCATGGATTTCAGGCTCCCGGGTCTCCCTTCATGGACCCTAGAGTAGAAATGGGACCTTAATCTGTGTTGTGAAAACATGGAATTATTTTTAGCTTTAAAAGGCTGCACCAGGCAATATGATTCAATAAAACCCCGATGAAGAAATGGGAGAAAATGTAAACAGAAGGTTGAAATAGAATATATGTAAATGCTTTGTCATTATTTTTCAAACTAAAAACTAAGAAAACGTTTTCATTAGCTGGCATGGTCATACTGGTATGTATTTTCCAGCATAACTTTTACATTTAGCCATCATGGATTAAATTGACTTGTATATCATTCTAATCACTATGCCTGTGGGTTGCAATACTGTGTTGTGACAGACTATTCAAAATTAACTCTGTAACCTCATGACTCCTTGCATAAATTATTTAGATTGCGAGTAGGTTGTTGGAGGGGGGAGATGGGTTGTAGAAAGGGTGATTTTACGTGTCTTGATGAAATATATTCTTCTAGTGTTTGTTTAAATATCTGAGAAGAGCTTTTCAAAATAAAATAAAGTAAAATGTTGTTTTACTACTTTATGTGCTGCAACTGCTATGGGAGACCCAAATACAATCTGAGAAATACAAAGATGGATACATGACTACAGAGAGCTACGTTCCCTGACTGCTGTAACTGTACCAAATTCTGTGCGTGTTGCCAAATGGTATCCATACTGAGATTTGCCAGGGTTGGTTGCTTTTTGTTGGTATGTCATAAATTTTGATTCCCTAAGACTTTTCATGTCAGCCTTTTAAATAAAGAATGATAAACTCCACACTTGGCAGAAATCCCAGGCCAAGATCAGATCTTGTTTTTAAAAAGCATTGCCATTTCACTAATTAATAAAGCAAGCTTTTAAACTCAAAATTAAAAAAATGTTTTGAAGCACACAATTTAGTGTTTCTGTCAATTTGTTCATATGATTTCATTGATTTTTTTTAAGGGAGCTGTTGGATAATTCAGTTGTACTCCTTTAGATCCTAATTCTCCTAAGTGTTTATTAAGCACTAAATTACTTGCGTGTGCCAGATCTTAGTAATTGATTATGTGTTTATAATAAGGAAGAGACTTCAAAGTTTGACAAACTGATTGGTGTGTTTTTTCCTAATTGTATGGGTTGGTAGAACAGTGGCTTCTACTTAGTCAGCCTTGTAAATATTCACCATTTTTTCCCTTTATACTTAGCAAAGCAGGAATCTCTCTTAAGAGTATTTATTTATGCCTTCACTATTCCTTGAACAGAGTAACTCCATTAGATAGTAAGAGTAGTAGAATCATATCCTCTTATGTGCATCAGCCATTAGAGGAAGCCACAACTACTTGGAGACAGAGAGTGACAAGAAAATATTCTACAAATACATTAGAAGCACAAGGAAGACTAAGGACAGGCTAAGCCAGCTACTTAATAAAGGGGGGAGGAAGGAGACAATAATAGAAAATCTGGAAATAGCAGAAATTCTAAATTACTTGTTCATCAACAAAAACATTTTGTAACCATTGGATGTCTAACATAATGAGCACTGATGAAAAATGAGGTATGAACTAAGGAAAGAACATGGTAAAATTATTTAAACACATTAGATGTCTTCAAGTCACTTGGGCTTGATGAATACTCAAGGAGTTGACTGAGGAGATATCTGAGCCATTAGTTATTTGCTTTGAAAAGTCATGGAAGATGGGAGAGATTCCCAAGGACTGGAAAAGGGCAAATATTTTGCCCATCTATAGAAAGGGACATCAGGACAATCCAGAGACTTATAGACCAGACAGCTTAACTTCTGTACCGGGAAAGATAATGGAGCAAATAATTAAGGAATCCATTTGCAAACATCTAAGGGATAGAAAGGTGATAAATCCATGCTGATTGTTACTTTTCAGAACAAATCGTATCAAACTTTCTTTAACAGGGTAATAAGCCTGGTGGATGGGGAAGCCGCAGATGTAGTATATCTTGACTTTAGTAAGGTTTTTGATACTGTTTCACATGGCCTCCTCCTAAACAAACTACGGAAATACAACCTAGATGCAGCTACTATAAAGTGGGTGCCTAACTGGTTGGAAAACCAGTCCCAGTTAATAGTTGGTAGTGGTTCAGCCAAACTGGAAGGGCAGTTTGGGGGTCCTGCAAGGATCAGTTCAGGGTCCAGGTCTGCTCAATATATGCATTGATTATTTAGATAATGCCACAATAAGTACACTTATAACATTTGCAGATGATACCAAATCCTTTGGAGAATAAGATTAAAATTCAGAATGATTCGGAGAAATAGTCTGAAGTAAATAGGATGATACTCAATACAGATAAATGCAAAGTACTCCACTTAGGACGGAACAATTAGTTCCAAAATGAAAATTGACTAGCTAGGAAGGAGTAATGCAGAAAGTACCTCGGGGGTCATAGTGGATCATAAGCTAAATATGAGTCAAGAGTATGACACTTGCAAAAAAAAAAAAGGCAAAATTTCAGGAAAGATGTGGACAAATTGTTCTTCTCTGGATTTTATTAAAAAATTATCAAAAGTCTAGAAAACATGATCAAAGGAAAGACTGGAAAAATATGTTTGTTTAGTCTGAAGAAGACAAGACAAGACAAGACAAGACTTGGGGGTGGGGGACACATAAATTTCTAAATACATAAGAAGTTATTACAAAGAGGAGAGTGGTAACTTGTTCTCGATAAGGGTGGTTTAGGTTGCAAATTAGGAAAACTTCTTGTCAGGGTGGTTAAGCACTGGAATTAATTACCTAGGGAGGCTGTGAAATATCCGTCAGTGGAGATTTTTAAGAGCAGATTAAACAAACACCTGTAACGGATGGTTTAGATAGTACTTAATCCTGCCATGAGTGCAGAGGACTGGACTAGATGACTTCTCAAGGTCTCTTCAAGTCCTATGACATTATGGCACAGACTGTATAACACAGACATTTAAGTTCTGTTGCTATCCCAGATTAAACAGCAAATCAACATAAGGGCCATGCAGTTAGTTATCAACATAGGTGAAAGAACTATCATGAAACATGAGACCCCAAACAAATGCCTTTGAGTCCCCAAGATGTATACCAGGTGTATTGGATTATTGTTATTTTAAAGTCTAACCAATGTTAAACTAGCCTTCTACAAAGCCACAAATTCTATGGATGACAAAATAACAATATTTAAATAAAACTGAATAGTTCAGCATTAATGGTACTGTTAACATGCCAAAGCATTAACACGTTGTTTTTCCCTTCAAAATCTATCTATATGAAACTATGCCAGGCAAAATAGTTTCTAGTGAAAGAAAACGTGTTTGAGCATTATTTATTATTGTTTGTTTTATTTTACTAATTATTGAGGAAGAATCAGCTTTGTGCAGCAGGTAAAACTGAACTTGCCAGAAGGAATCCTAGGCAGATACGCATGAGAGAACAGGTTGATTAAATGGGTTAAAAGTGCCCTAGGCAAGAACTGCATCTTCTTTCCATTAGTGACCGATAGATAGAGCTCCTTGTTTGACACGGAGGTTGCAGAAGTTGTGGATTCCATGACTTTCTGCAACCTCTTTGACTTCTGCAGCAGCCAGTGTGGCTGACCCCAGGGCCACCTAAGAATCTGGTACCAGCAACCGCTTGATCAGAGGCTGGTGCCGCTGACATAATGGACCACCCAAGCAGTGGTCCTGGGGACACCCAGAGCAGTTGCTGCACAGTGTGCCCTGGCGCCACTGTCCCTGCCCCCAGGTGCAGCTCCTTTCCCCTGAGTAAGATTAGTCAGGAGTATTTATAGTACAAGTCATGGACAGGTCACGGACAGTGAATTTTTATTTATTGCCCATGACCTGCTCATGAGTTTTATCTAAAAAATACCCATGACTAAATTGTAGCCTTGTCTATAGAATGATGGCAGAAAGAGGCCATTCATTATAAGGCAACAGAATCTGAGATTCTTCTTTTAAGTGAGAAATTAAATTACTGATTGACTAGCTTTATTGATATGCTTTTCTCTCTGCTCTTTTAGGTAGAGATCTACTTGGAGCATTGCACCATTTAGGCCTCTAAGGATTTGTTGGCTTGGTTTCAAGTGCATTTCCGTATATTGGTTTTATAGACTCGCCAGCAGAAAATCATGGTAGAATGCTAATCAGGGCATAAAGACCAGGACTTTAACAGGGTTCAAAAATGAACAAGAAAGATTCATGGAGGTTAGTTCCATCACAGGTTATTAGCCAGGATGGGTAGGAATGGTGTCCCTAGCCTCTGTTTGTCAAAGACTGGAAAAGGATGGTAGGAGAGGGATCACTTGATGATTACCTGTTGTGTTCACTCCCTCTGGGGTATCTGGCATTGGCCACTGTGGGAAGACAGGATATGGGGCTAGATGGACTTTGGTCTGACCCGGTGTGGCCGTTCTTATATTTAATTGTGTGTAACTTATCAATTCATCTCCAAAAGGCCCACATGACAACACCTGGAGCATGATGTTGCATCTCTGACCATCTTGGATGATAGCCACTGATGGACCTATCCTCTTCCATGAACTTACCAAGCTCTGTTTTTTGACCCATTTCTATTTTGGGCCTGCACTACATCCCCTGGCAATAAGTTCCATAGGTTGACTGTTCACCGTTACTTCCTTATGTTTGTTTTAAACCTGCTGCCTACTAATTTCATTGGGTAACCCTGGGTTCTTGTCTTACACAAAGGGGTAAATAACACTTCCCTCTGTACTTACTCTATACCAGTTGTGATGGATAGGAGTAGAGCTGGCCAGCACTCGGTGACTAAGGGGTTAAACTCAGGTAGTTAGCAAGGGTGTTGGCAGGAGGCCAGAAAAACCAATGGGGATACAGTGCTGAAATCTCAATTGGATTTAGATACCTGGTCTTCTCTTCCTTTGTAGATTCTAAGTTAAGGGCTGGAGGGAGCAGATGCAGTCATGAAAATTACAATGCCTGTAAGAAATATTAGACAGGGAAGTGAACTGAGCCTTGAAGTACAGATCAGCCTGGATCATGAGTAGAGAAAAAAAGTATATTTAGTCGCGATCAGGGTATTTTTCTTTGTTTTGGTTGTTTGGTTAAACTTCTGTGTGGGAACCTATGCCTTTCCTCCCCCATTCACTATCTAAGAGATGTTCTCTGTGTTTTAATTTGTTTCACTCAGTTGCTTTAACACCTAACAACTAAGTATGCTTTATCAAGTATAGCTTTTTGTTTTGTTAATAAAATCACCCTTTTTAAGGCAATGATTGGAGTCTTGTGTCCTGGAAAGAAACAGGTGGTCTGTCTGTGTGTGTGTGTCTGCATGCCTCAGACTAAGAAGTCAGCTACTAGAGACTGCAGTTGTTTTCTCTTTGTTTTCAAGCTCTTTTGTGGTAAAGGAGTGAGGGGGTGCCCCTCTGGAAGAAGTCCAAGTGCTTTATTCCTGGGTTCAAGAAGAAAGGGGGTTTTCTTTTATTTTACTTGGGGGTGGCAGCTACCCTCCCCAAAAAAGTCAGTGAATCTGCAACTCTGGGGAATTTCTGTAAGCAGAGCCTATAGAGGCAAGATATTTAAAGGTATCTGTCTTCTGCACTCAGAGTGCCAGCGTGGGGAACAGTCATGAGTATATAGACCTCTATTATATTCTCCCTTTAATCTTCTCTTTTCTAAGCTAAACCGCCCCAGTGTGTTAAAACTCCTTGTGCTCACAAGCTTTTCCTTTCTTCCTATCATCTCCGCACCAGCTCCTCTTCCCCTACTGACAGCCCTATTCCCTCACATGCTTTGGCTCTACCTTCCCACCCCAGTGACACGTCTCACCCAGGCCTAGCCCATCCTTCATTTCCATTCTTTCCTTCTCTTGCTTGAACTCTCCTCCTCCTTCCCCTCCCCATTCTCTTTCTCTGCAATCCCCCTCCTTACTCTCTTTCAGCTGCTTAGTCCAGAGCACCAAAATGGTGCAAACCCTCGTGTGGACATTCTGAATTTGGGCTTATTTCAGGGTAGCTGAGATTTGCTCCTTATTGACACAAGCTAAACTGAAGTAAGAGTGTCCACACTCTTTCACCATTTTAACTCAAATGATGTAGATAAAGTGATGCTACAACCTACAGACAGTTAAAGCCCTAAGAAACGCACATAAGCCCTCTCTGTATTTTGCTCCTGCTTCCACCAGCTTGATATTTTGCTGAAACTAGGCTCTCTCCTTCCAAGTCAACCATCTCTTTCGGTTCCTTCTTGCTCTCTCCCTTTTACCTCCACATGCCTTTGATGCCATCTTGATACACCAGGTGGCCAAAACTTAAGGTGTTTTATAACAAGATAATTTAATTCATCAAATAATCAACTGGCAAATATTCTATCAGCTCTGCTCATCACTCTCCAGTAACATAATTGGTCTTGCCTGTGTGTATGTTGCCTAAATTAAACAGTGAACACCTTTGGGCTGTCTTGTTTTCTCCAGTACATTTGCGAAGCCAGTTAACATTAAACAGCTTTTTAAAATTAGTAGTAAATAATAACTTTGTCTACACCTTGTTTTCTCTATGCACTTGCTTCTCATCCAAACAGAGCCCATCATGCCCTACAAGACTTTTCTTTCATTTTTGTTTCCCATTAGAAGCCCTGTTTCAGGATTAGGCTTGTATTTTGAAATGAGCAGAGACTCCCTTAACTGTGCTAGTCTTGTTCTTAACATGGCCAGCCCACTAGTACTTTAATCATGGCTTGCTGTCTCTCCCTCTATGGCGGAGTGTCAGAGTTCCAGGGAAACTGCATCTGTATTTCCCCTCTGTGATCCACCAAGGGCACACGCTTTCAGTTTCTAATTCCCATGCGTCACCCACATTGGGAGGAGACCCATGTCTGTCCCATTCCTGATCAGGGATTTTAAGGCCCAGCTAGAGCTTTGCCTTATTCTGTTATAACCCCAGCAAGCCAGACTACTTAAAAAAGTGATGCCTATGCTCTCCTTTCTCTCCAGCATGTATGGCTGGTATATTTCCAGCAGCTTAAGTTACCACAGAGCCCCAGCTAAGCAAGCCTGTTTATTCTTAAGGTAGAGAAATCCAAAGAAGATATATTAAGTTCAATGATGGGCTTTACACACATGCTAAAATATTACCAGAGATCACCCCAACTCCAAGCAACTGCTTTGGGAGGCATCCAGAATGGGATTTCCTCATGGTTACAAATTCATCTGTCGTTCAGTCAGAACAGATCAGCTGTTTCTTTATGAAGCTTAGGCATTCATACAGTTTGCCTTCTCTAACAGGTAATCAGCAGAGAATGACCCTCTTCTCAGGGCATTGCTTCATAAGGCTGCATTTTTGTAAAACCAGAGTTGCGAAATTGCCTTGATGTCTCCTGAGGGAACCCCAGGAAAGCCAGTGAACACACTTAGGGTGTGTCTACACAGCAAAGTTATTCCGAAATAATTATGCGAGTGTCTACACAGCCATTCCATTATTTTGAAATAATTTTGAAATAATGGACGGCTTATTCTGACATCCGTAAACCTCATTCTATGAAGAATAACACCTATTCTGAAACAGCTATTTTGAAATAAGGCGTGTGTAGATGCTCCACTTCTGCTATTTCAAAATAGAATGGCCCTGGTGAGGGGCTAAGTTATTCCTCCTAGGGCTCTAAATCGAGATGGTACGTCTACATTAGAGAAGCCCACCTCGGTCTAATTTTGAGGCTTCCCTGCAGTATAGACATGCTTTTTTGAAATAAGCTATTTCAAAATAACTATTCTGGGATATCTTATTCCAAAATAACTGTGCAGTGTAAACATACTATTAGTGTCCCAAAAGTCCATCCTTGTCTGGCACAATTTCACTATTGTCTTTTGAATTCCCCTGCTGTCATGTCTCCTCCTGAGAGAAGCTAGATATAATCTTGGCCCACAATAATACCTAAACTTAATAGGCTATTACTGGAATTAGCCATATCTGTCACACTGAGCATTCCTCACTGTCAACAGCCATGTGATTAACCAGATTTGTATGGCTGTCGATGGAATAAGCTGCCTTTGTAAAGATTAAATATCTCTTAGTGAGTTTTTATATTTTTGTCTTGTCTTATTCAAACCAATATTGGATTATTTGCCACGTCCTACAGGTGGACCCAGGACTACTCTTTTGCCTCTAATTCTGTGGGTGAGAGGAATCTAGAAAATGCAGAATTTTATGTCCTCTTTGGCAGAAATGGCGTAAGTTCTTCCTCAACCAGCAGTCCATTTGCATAATCAGGTGCCTGGAAGCCTTCAGTGCTGAAATTCTGGTTACATTTGCTGCTTCACTGAGCAGGTCTACTAATCTAGATGTACTGAGGCTTCTTAAATAAATGAACAATGCCTTCAGCTTAATTAATTAAATTTTGTAATTGGGCTGGCTCTTAGCTGCTATACTAGCATGTCACTGATGTTTAATTTATAATTTTCAGTGGAAAGGTGTTTGCGCTCTCTGGGTATTTTTTTAAAGAGAGTTTACTTCTTTTCCCAGTCTTGGGTAGTTTTGATCCTGTTGGAACCAATAATGTTAACCTGTATCGAACTGCGGGAAAGCGACAGCATTTTAAGCCCACAAGTTCATGCAGACAGAACGTTACTGGTGTTGAGGGAACTCTGTGTGTGTGGTGGGCGGGGGGGGGGGGGGGGGGGGGGGGGGGGGGGGGGAAGAACATGCATGGAGCTCATTGCTGGTTCAGAACTTAAATATTGGTGTTTAAAACTGTTTCAACTCTTCAATGAAACTCCATTTTTAGCCACCATCTGACAGTTTAATCGGTACAGGCAGACCGTGATGCCTTGGCGGAGCCCTGTTGACCCCATGGAATTCTGCATGGATGCACACATCCACCCCTTTGGATCAGGTTTCAAAATCAGGGCCACAGAGTGATTGATTAAGCCTGACATCAGCTTGAAGTGATTTCACTGCACCTGTGAGTTGTGTACCAGGAGACAGCACTGGGCTCAGTCAATTGTGATATGGATATAGCAACTACATGGCCATCTGAGAATTGCATGTCCTGAAAAGAGGAAAAACTTGAATGGCTCTAAGACGTTCTGTCTCTGAGCATGGACTTGATTTTCCAGAGGAGTTTTGTATTTGGTACTCTCTGCTTTTGTATTAGGTCTTTTGAAAGTTTCAGGTATCTGTCACCGTCAGGGCTTGTTTGCATGAGGAAACTTACTAGCAAAAATATACTGGTATAATATGCCTTTGCAGTGGAACCAGAATAATGTTCCCTGTCAACACTTATTCAGAAGAAGAGTTCCTTTTTTGGCTTCATTTATACTACAGTTTGGACCTCCCTGGTCCAGCACCCTTGGGACTTGACCAGTCCCAAATGAGGAATTTGTCAGACCAGAGGAGCTCAGCCTCTATGCTGATGAAACGCTGGGCTCTCCTGGGGTATGTCAGAAGATTGTCAGGCTCCTTTGTCCCTGGGCCACCGGGATCCCAGCTCCACAGCCAGTGAGGGGCCACTGGGGCTCTGGACTACAGATGTTGCCAGACCAGAGAGTCCCAGACCAGAGAGGTTCAAGCTGTGATTGCAGAATGTTCATATCAAACAGTGTAAAATTCTACAGCCAGGTGCGCCTTTATTAAAGAGATGTAGCCCACCTAGTCCACGCTGTGCCAAGCAGAGGCCGCTCTGGTCAATGTGGAATACTGCATGCTGAGATCCATAGCCTCTCAGAGTTTCAGCTTTGTGTTTGAGCTGAGGTTAAGAAGGCTGCAGGATACATGTTAAAACCTAGTGGGCTCATACGCTTGTGAACTGAACTTTGGTCCAATCTGCTGTAGCTGCTTTCATGGTATTCAGCAGAATATGAAAGGAGCTAACCCCTAGGAAAACATATTACTTTCTGTACAGAGGACTCTTTAAAGGACTGAGTAGGATGCATTTTTTTACAGACATGATATTGTAGCAAATTACCATACAACTGAGACGGAGAAGAACATACAGAAGTACAAAAGCAGCGTGCTCAGCAAGTCTGACTTTCAGGGCTAGGAGGAGTGTATTTTTCAATGCACAGCTCTGCTACAAGGCTGTGGAACTCGAAAGGATACAGCCGCTACAAAGAAGAAATAATCATTTGCAAACACTTTCTCTGCAAACTACAATTTAAAGCACCAGAGGGCTTCTTTGTGTAACCAGTGTGATTTTGAAGAAACAGAACTTGAAATTCTGAGTTGTTCCATTGAGTGTGAAGAAATGTTGTTCCTTTTCTATCAGTCAGTGTCACTAGCCAGCTGGAACCTGTCTAAGTTTTTTTGGAGGGTGGGGGAACAAGAGTATTTGTAGTTATTATTTTTAATTAAAAAAAGAGGGCCCATTTAGCTGTATTTCTTCATCTGAAGAAGTGGGCTGTGCCCACGAAAGCTCATGATACCATCTACATGTTTTGTTAGTCTTTAAGGTGCCGCAAGACTATTTGTTGTTTAAGTATTGCCCGAAAGGGTGTGACATGAACTTTTAAAAAAAATATTTTTTACTTCAATTATTTATTAGTTCCTTTGATCCACTTCCACAAAATGATGAGATGTCCAGGACAGAGTCTGATTTTTATAAGATGATTTTTCTGAAATAGTCCACTCTGTGCTATGTAACACACAACTAAATGAATCTTTGTGTCAGAGTGTGGTATAAATTAGTTCAGCAAGTCCAAAAAAACCAAGAAAAAACTGTGGTGGCAGGTTGTTTTCCGTGGCAGTTTTGCCTGGGTAAAGAATGAAGGATCACTCCCTATACTGTGTAATTATTCTTCAGTTGAACAAGTTCACCATGGCAACTTCTCTACCTAACACTCTTGGTGTGCTCACCTATTTTTTAAAAACCATACATTAGAATGCAAATTCAATATATTTTTGAGCCCTAAGCAAGGAGAAATTGTGAGCTGAGGAACAAATAATTATCTATGGGATCCGGAGGAAGGTGTCCTTTCCCTACCTCACCCCCTTCTCTGTGTCCTAGAAGGGGTTGGGGGAGAGAATGTTAAAAATAAACTTGCTATCTTGTCTCCATGTCCCTTTGCTGAACCCCTGGGACATTACGACAAACTCCTGATCAATCATTCCCCATCCCCCTTGTCATTTCCTAAGACAAACTTTGTTCTCTGCTTCCCAAAGACGTGAACATTCTGCCTTCCGACTGGCAATTAATTTTTCTACTTCTTTCATTCTGACAAATACGTTTCCTTGAGAGATCTGTACTGAAGGTCAGGAGTATTTCAATGCATGCTCCATGTTGCACATTCTTTCTAAAAAAGGAAGGGAGCTAAATAGTCTGTTGCTAAGTATTTTCTCTTCTGTCAGGACTTAGACCACTCGTTATTTGAAATATTCTTGGCCTGAATACAGGCGCTCTTCTGTTTTTTTCCCAGAATCCATTAAACTATATTTTGTAGCCCATTTTTTTGAATGGTCATTAGTGTATATGTGAGGAGGGGGGCCCAAAGCATTTTAGCAGCTTTCACTTCGACATGTCTTACTCCTTACAAACTTAAGGATTCATATAGAAAAATCATTTCCTATTTAGGCTCTACATTTTTTAGGTCTCTTGAGCTAGGCCTGTTCATTGTAAGAGTAAATTCTACATGAACATTTTTTTCTTGACATACTTCCAACTGCAAGGTTACAGCTGCATGTTGGCGCTAGTAAAATATGTCTGATTGGAGGAGGGTGGAGCAAAAGTTGGGTCATTCCTTGTTAAGGGAAAGACCTACAAGCAAGTGCTTGCTGTATAATCATTTGTATATCTCAATGAAGTGGTTATTTGAGTCATTGCAAGCTATAGGAACTCTCCTTATGCATGGAATAAACTTTTCCAAGATAGGTTGTACATTATGGATAATGCATTGGAGGGGTTTAAGTTGTGGACTGTAGGTAATGACAAGTGGAATTCTGGGTATCCAGATATGAACTACTTCAAGACAGACCCAAAAGAGAAAATAACAGAATTCCACTTGTCATTACCTACAGCCCACAACTTAAACTATTTGTTTTTCCTGTTACATTCTAGCTCGGCTTTCCCCTTGATATTTTTATACCCACTGCCTCTTCTTGTTCCCCCTTCCCATTTTTTCCTTTTTCTCCTCCCTGCTGAAAATGAAATTAATCGGTAGCAGGTTTAAAACTAATAAAAGAAAGTTCTTCTTCACCCAGCGTGTAGTCAGCCTGTGGAACTCCTTGCCAGAGGAGGCTGTGAAGGCTAGGACTATAATAGAGTTTAAAGAGAAGCTAGATAATTTCATGGCGGTTAGGTCCATAAAAGGCTATTAGCCAGGGGATGAAATGGTGTCCTTGGCCTCTGTTTGTCAGAAGCTGGAGAGGGATGGCAGGAGACAAATTGCTTGATCATTGTCTTCCCCCTCCGGGGCACCTGGTGCTGGCCACTGTCGGCAGACAGGATACTGGGCTAGATGGACCTTTGGTCTGACCCGGTACGGCCATTCTTATGTTCTTATGTTCTTATGTTCCCCTATTTATTTTAGTTCTGGACATGCAACACTCTGATCATCTGAAGAAGTGGGAGAAGTGGGCTGTGACCTTGAAAGCTCATGGTACCTTCTACTTTAAAGTGCTACCAGACTATTTGTTGTTTTTTAAGTTTATCCTGTACAGACTAACTCGGCTACCTCCTGAAGCTTTATGCATGGAATGTCTTCTGAGCTGGCTCACAAGGCCCATGTTACAGTCACTCAATAAGAGTAGGCAAGGAAAAATGGCTCTTACCTACGTCTCTGTGGGGGAGGATGGAGTTTAGGTTAGTTTACCCACTTTTTTTTAATCAATGTACCAGTAAGGATATTAAAAAGCAGGTAATTGGGTAACCATGCAACCACTGAAAAGTTCAGCAGTTATACACACCTGTAGTGCAGGGCTATTCTGGGTCAAACCAAAGGTCCATCTAGCCCAGTATCCTGTCTTCCAACTGTGGCCAATGCCAGATGCCCCAGAGGGTACCCTGGGAGCCAGTGTGCACCAGCCTGCTGGTTCAGGAGCTGCCTATGCCTATGTATCAGAGGTAGCAGTGTGGGGTGGCAGTTGGGTCCCCCAGGGCCAGCAGGAGTTGACTTTTAAGCCAGCTCTTAGCACATACCAACTCCTGGGTTCCACTCTGCACTCAGGGAGCTGGCTGTCATCCTGTGCCGCAGGCTCTGGCTCCCCGGGAGCAGGATGGGAGCCTGCATGCAACCATTCATGGTAACCGATAAGCCCAGACTTACAGGTTAACCATGGAAATGGTTATCCTATTACATCTCTATGTACCTCTGCATTCATGTCTGTCCTGAGGAGCTACTTTCCTTGTAACATAAAAAAGAAATCGTCGAACGGACATCATCAGTATTACTCCTGATGCGATGTACTATTTAGTGTTCCTGAGTTAAGGGTATCGGTCAGGTTCACTTTATGGCTAGACTATGTGGACCCCTCGGGATTAGCTTTATATTGAATTGTTAAAATATCATGCATTAGTTAAACATTATCAGCAAGATCCTCAGCAGGTATAAGTGGGGATAGCCACATCCATGTCATGCTGATTTAGAGCATCTGTGGTTCTAGCCCCATCTGCGGCTAGTTGGCTCCTTGCTGCTTTTAGTTACAGATTATGCTCCCTTCTATTTATTATTAACCAGTTTGCTTTTTCTCTTAAAGTACATTCTTCAGGCTGGTGACTCCCCCACCTTTTGTAAACATTTGATAGGTATTTATTATGATTATTTCATTATTGATTAGCACCAGTTGTTCCTGTGCCCTTGTCTTCTGTGCATCTCTCTTGTGAAGGGATGCTAAATCAGGAAGCACAAACATTTGGAGCAGTCGTTCTCTGGATCTCAGTATTGCGAGCCTTAACCGTTCAAGAATAATGAGTCTGATCACAAAAAAATCATAAAACTGGCTTTAAAATTGTGAGGGTTTTTTTAAAAAAAGGTTTGTTGCAGGGGCCGGATTTACCACTGGCGCCAGCCCGTAGTCAGATCAATGGCTCCTGTCTCTCCCCTGTCTCTGGTGTTCCTCCCCAGCAGTCATGCCAGTGCTGTGGTGATCCACCTTTTCATAGGCAGTGACTCAGCCCTCCAGTGGAGTCACCGGTTGAGTCTGGGCCATGCTGGCTAACACTGTCCGGAGAGCTATTGAGGGTTTCACAGCCTTTTCCAGCAAGACCCTCAGGCTATCTCCCACCCCACTACATGCCTCATCTCTACCCTCTCTTTACTTCTGGGAGGGGGCGGAAGTGAAGCTTAGACCCCTCTACAGCAATGGTAGGTGAGACAGAGCCCTCCCGCTCCACTGGGCACCAACCCATAGCCATAGAAAAGGCAATAACAAAGCACCTTGAATAGCTTCCAGACTGCTTCCCTGAGCCACTTCCTACCCTTCACCTCCTTCCAGAGTGCTTCTATGGCATCCGCCTCCATGCACTCTCAAGGCAGAGCTACCCTGCCCCCTTCTGAGTGTTCTCCCTCCCTTTGAAGCCCCTCCTGTATCTGCAGGTGCAATGGGGCCGAGTCATCAGGGCCCAGAACAGCTCCTTAACCCTTTCTGTCCCAGTGTGGGATCTGTATACCCCATCGCAAGGCTTGTTGTGTTTACTCTGCATTTTACATTTTTATTGTACATTCAGGTCACATTTTCAGGCTTGTCTATGAAACCAGGAAAGCCTGACACTTTTTTTTTTTTTTTATTTTTGATTGAAATCTCAGAGTCTTACCTCATCCCATGGCAACTGGAACTAGAGTTTTAAAATAACACCAGCTATCACAAGCATTAATGCCAGTTAGCTCTGGCCATTTTAACACCAGATAACCCCGTTTTAACACCAGATAACCTCTCTTGCTTTGTTGTCATTTCTTGCATGCTGCACGGATGTACATTTGCCACTAATACAGTCAGGAAAAGAGTTGCAGCACCCAGAAGTTTGGCATTACATGTAAAACATGCTTTTGTGTCCCTGGCAACAACAAAGGTAGAATGAGTAGTTAATAAAGCTAAACTACTATTTTCCAGTCAAAAATCTGCCAACCTTTTGGCAAGTGGCATAATCTTCATTCTGATATCTCCGAAAGCAGCTAAGTAATTGATGTTACATGAAGGAGTTCTTACTTTCTGCCAGTCCCTACCATTGTCAAAACTATGCATAAGTCCAATAGATGTAGTAACTGTATCTAAGGGGTGGGCTTCTCTTCAGTCATTCATGAAAATGTTTCACGTTTGATATTGTACAATCAAACGGAAGCAATGCAAAGCAAATTTCAAGTGGGTGGAATAGATTATCAAACTCTTGCCAGAGAATGTTGTGAAGACCAGGACTTTAACAGGGTTCAAAAAAGAACTAGATAAATTCATGGAGGTTGTGTCCATCAATGGCTATGAGCCAGGATGGGTAGGAAAGCAGTCCTTAGCCTCTGGTTTGTCAGAGTCTGGGAATGGGTGACAGGAGAGGGATTTCATGATAATTCCCTGTTCCATTCCCTCCCTCTGGGGCATCTGGCATTGGACACTGTTGGAAGACAGGATACTGGGCTAGTTGGACCTTTGGTTTGACCCAGAATGGCCGTTCCTGTGTTCTTAAACTGGCATCAGATTTTATTTGCCCTCAACAATTCATATGTCCATTCGAATGTCTTTTTGTGGTTTATGTTTAGCTAGCTGCAAATAAGAATAACGACCTAAGCTTTATTTGTGTGTATAGTGCAGCTGTAATAGTAATTCAGTTATATACTGTCAATCATATTAAAGGAAGTTACTTGACTCCTAAAGCTGTGAGTTGGAATTTTAGGTTTTCCCATTGATTCCACATTATCTGTTTGTTTCTCCTTTACTCCATTCGGTGTAGTAATTAATTCCAAATTGCTATGTTGGAAGATAAATTTTCTCTGCTCTCCTGTTGACAATGATTGAAGCTGTTCTGACGAGGGAAATAAAAATGAATGATAGCCTAGGGCATGTGCTAAAAAAATCAAGTAAAGAATTACAGGGTTTAGGTGCTTGGGGCCCAGTTGTGCCTTTGAGCAAATTAGCCATGCTGAGGTCAGTCATCCTCTCTGTGTGACTACCGTCTGATTCAAAACTCATGGAGTCTATCGCCTCAGCCCGTCTAGCAACAGTGCAGCAGCACTATGTGGCCTGCTCAGAGAAATCCCCACCAATTTCCTACGTTTCATTTTTATGGGACTCTCCCCCAGAAGCAGTGCTGCATGAGTGTGGACCAAGAGGGGAGTCTCTCCACCTTCTCCTACCCCTGCATGGAGAGCCACAATCTCACTCTTTGTGCTTGTGTTGAAAGAGAAACATCTTGCTTCCCTGCGATGTGAACACAGATGTTTAGGGCCTTACCAAATTCACTGCTATGAAAAACATATCTCAGACTGTTTTGTGTGTTGCAGTGTTGTAGCCATATTTCACAGAGGGAGATGAGCATTTCTCAAATTTGGGGGGCCCTGGACCACAAGGGGTGGCAAATTTATTGGAAGAGGGTTGTGCTATTGCCACCCTTACTTCTGTGCTGCCTTCAGAGCTGGGCAGCCACAGAGTAGCAGCTGTTGTCCTGGCACTCAGCTCTGGAGGCAGTGTCCTGCCAGCAGCAACACAGAAGTATTGCCATACCATGCCACCCTTACTTCTGTGTTGCTGCTTTCAGAGCTGGGTGACTAGAGTTGGGTGGCTGCTGAGTGAGGGCCCAGCGCTGCAGGCAGCAGCGCAGAAGTAAGGGAGGAAATACCATATCATCCATCTTTATTTCTACACTGCTGCTGCTGGTAGCTGTGCCTTCAGTGCGGCCCAGCTCTAAAGGCAGTGCCACTGCCAACAGGAACACGGAAGTCAGGGCAGCAGTACCGCAAGCCCCTTACAATAACATTGCAAAGACCCCACCACTCCTTTTTGGGTCAGAACCCTTATCTTTACAACACTGTGAAATTTCAGATTTAAGTAGCTGAAATCATAACTTTTTTAAGAATTGCATGACCATGAAATTTATCAAAATGGAGCATGATTTTGGTAGGGCCCTGCAGATGGTAAAGCATTAGTGTAAATCTGAAGCCACCTGAAGGCTGGGCTGGGCCTAATTAATGATGGAAAGCCAAGTAGGAAGAGGCTGGATGGTTTGGTAAAGAAAGTTAGGAGCAGACAAACCTATGGGAAAAATTCTGGAATTGATCTTCTGGGAGTGGGAATGAAGAGAGCCATAGGGAATAGGAAGGCTCTTGCAAGATAAGGATAAACTCAAAGGCGGTGACGATAAGGAATCTGGGAGGGGCTGTGGGGGCTGTGAAGTAGGGTGAAGCTTGACTGTGTGTCCTAAGGCCCTTTGACTGGCACTCAGGCATGGGTAAGAACATAAGAACAGCCGTACTGTGTCAGACCAAAGATCCATCTAGCCCAGTAGCCTGTCTGCCGACAGTGGCCAGCA
>JANRFK010004440.1:40328759-40341658 GCA_030068395.1 Apalone spinifera | reverse complement strand
GAACCCTTTCCAAGGCCAAAATATCTTTTTTGAGGAGAGGAGACCACATCTGTAAGGTGGCGTGAAGCCTCTGAAAAGGAGATTTGGGCTATAAGAAGCTGTAAGAAAGTGGCATATGGACCACTGGGCTCTATGTGGAGGATGGCTGACCGGATGGTGGAACCAGGCATTTGTTGCGTTGGGGTCTGTTACCTCAGAAGCGGGGGAGCGAACTAACTCTGACCTGGATGGAGGGCTGGGTTTTGAGAAAAGGCAGGTGACTGCATGACTGGAGCAGCCATCAGCAAGGAGCACTAAAAGAACAGAGAGCCTCCTTGGCCATGTCAAGTGTAGGGGTAAACTGAGGCAGTCCATGATATCTTGCTGAGAACTGAGTACTCAAATCCACTCTTTGTTATATCTGTGGAAACCCAGGACACATGATGCAGGAATGCCGCCGCAAGAAAAAGGCCAAACTTTGTAGCCTTTTTGTGGCGGTGAAGAGGTGTGCCAGGAGTGATTTGACTTTTCCTCATGCTCCCCCTGTGCTGACAGATTAATGGACTCCTTAAATACTTGGGAGGAAAAATAATCAAGGGAAAGGTTATAAAGTCACTGGGACAAAATCAGCGCTGACTGCTTAATCCCAGTGGGCCCCTGATTGTGATTGCACAAATGAAAATGCGCAGTGGATTTGGCTCAGTTTTCTCAGAGACATCTTTACCCATGTGCAGAACACGCAGCTACATAGGGCACCGGAAAATTTGGGGCACCACGGGGTCCTTATGTTTGCACCCCTGCTTCTCCCTATCCCTGTTCTGTGACTCTGCTTCCTTGGGAGAGGATCTAGTTAACATAAAAGTGAAAAAGCCTGCCAGACCTATTAGTGAAATATTGAACCTGTGAAAGAGCCATTCAAGTGATAATGAAGCCATTTAATAGGCATTCACCAACCCCAGGTATATCCTGTCCATTTCTGAATGTACTGTGTGAGTCTACAGGACCTTAGTTTAAAAATAGCTTTAAATGTATTTAGTGTGTTGCTGAAGATTATAAAATCACATCTCTAAAAATACATCCTCTCTCCCCCTGGCTGCCATTGGGCACAAAGGCACCAGTTTAATAGCACTGCGTCAGGCCCCAGAAATTCTAAGGATGACCCTAGGTATTGGAATATCTCAGTATGGATAAGAGAAATCATAAAATCATTTGGCATATATCATTGTTACTACTAAAAAAATCTTTAAAAAACGAGTGGTCCTGTTGGCCGTCTGAAGAAGTGGGTTGTGCCCAGGAAAGCTTGTGATGCTATCTATATTTTTTGTTAGTCTCTAATGGCTACAGGACCATTTGTTGGGGTTTAAGTTTTTTTAAGTTACAAACAAACAGAGCTACCCCTCTGAGAGTGTCGCTACTAGTTTATATTACAGCAGGAACACCCAGAAGCCCTAATCGGTGCCCTGTTATGCTAGATACTAAAATGTCCATTTATTCTGCTCACCCCAATTCCAGCAGATTTTGGACAAAGTCCTATCTCTTTTAGGGATCGCCTGAGTCTGAGCTCCCTCATGGCTTGTATTTTCATCAGGGTACCTGCCTTCTTCATTGTGCAGGTTGGATGGTGAATGAACCTTGTTGTGCAGGGAGTTCAGTAGGATTCTTGTGTCATTGATGGCAGGCTTTGGATTGTGTGTTGTGTCTGCGGCATTGCACCCACACCTTAAGTCTGATGCTCAATCACTGTTGAATGGCTTCTGTTATTCAATAAGCACTATCCAGACCACTGATTAGGGCCCTCTAGAAACAGTAATATTTGATCACGTAAACATTGTATTGCACTGCACCTGTGCAAGGGGGCAGTGTTACTACTACATGAGCATCCTTAACTTTGTTATGGCCTTACTTTCGAGTGCTTCCCTTTGCAGCTTTTGTATTTTTAATGGCTAATCTTGTATATGGATATTGCTTATAAAAGAATGACTTTAGGGACCTGCTAGCCACTTTGTTCATGTACTCTTGTCATAACAGTTTCATCCCATTTAAATCATGGCCTGCCTTGGCACTTTCAGGGAAAAAGGCTTCCTGTTTCTAACTGATCAGAGGGCATAGCTTTACAGCTAAACCAGGAAATCCCTTTTGGGCCAAGTTGTGACGCAGAGTGCATGCCCACAGAGGGGACCAGAGGTTATTGGGAAACCTAATGAGGGAGTTTATCATGTTAGCTTGCTGCTAGAGAAGGGCACACAAGGGCAACCTCCTTTTGTGGGTTAGGGTTTTTTATTCTGTCAAGGTGCAGTGTTGCTTGCATGGTGCTGTTGTTTGCTGCCAGTGTATTGTTTAGAGTAGTGTTTCTCAACCAGTGGTACGAGTACCCTTAGGGATAATTAAGAGAAGTCTGGGGGGTATGTTGACACAGCTGAAATTTGGGGAAAACTGAATTTTTGTTTTATGGTTTACAGCGCTTTAATATTTTTTGTACTTTTTACACCCAAAAATTTCATCGCCCGCCCGTCTACAATTAAGTTGTTTAAACAAATGTGTTGCAAAGGTAGAAAAAAAATTGTGTGTCTGAAAACTGTAGGTACTGGGTTATTTATTAAAAAAATATTTTTTTTTGAAAAAAGGGGTACTTTATTAAAAAGAAAAGGTTGAGAAACACTGGTTTAGAGCACCCTGCTCCAAGCTGACTAATGTGGCTATCACCTTTCACCTGGCTTCCTGCTATATCATCTTGCTTTCACAATTAGTATCTAGCAAACCAGGTCTTAAGTCTTCTCAAATGAGAGCATCCCAGCTTGCAAAACACATTAATGACACCAGGGCACCAGACTAGATGTAAAACATTACTTAATTGTCCAACAGACAATTTTGAGACTTAAAAAAAACATTGAAAATAGACCCTGTGTGGTAATAATTCATGAATATGAAAATGCCTGTTAAATGTGGTATGCCTAACACAGGCTTCCTCTCCAATTACATGTCTGGCAATATAAAGTATATGGGCAAATTATATTTTCATATTTTTCTCGAGGCATGTTTGTTTAATCTTGCTCACAATTGAACTGCAAGGTCTGCTCTCTGCATATGTCACTTGTATGTGTTAATGTATTCCGTGCATATATTTAGATAATACAAGCAAAAAGTTTGTCATCCGTTGAATGGCTAAAATGGATCCTGATTTAAAAAAAAAAATCTACAAGAATTCAAACTGATATTGTGACGTTGTCCAATCATCTCGTGCCTAAGAAATCCTTGTGCATATGGAATGCCTGATAGGGTAAATGGACTTTTGCTAGGCTTTATATTCCACTCACAGTGGATTAACATTGTGTAGGTTTTTCCAAAGGGATGGATCATCTACTTCTATCTTGGAAGGGATGTGCAATAATGGATTTTTAAGTTGTGATACTTATCCTACTAAGCGAGGACATACTCGCGAAGAACCAAACTTAGATTGTGCTGTGACTTGAGTAGAATTAACTTGTGGGAAGAAATTCCACACTTACAGGAGAGAGAAGAAACACTTGATAGCTTGATTTAAAAAAAAAATCATGTGCATGTGCAAAATTATAGGGACATGAATATTCATAGGATGGTGATACCCATCTGATAAAGTGTGTGTGTGTGTGTGTGTGTGTGTGTGTGTGTGTGTGTGTACGCGCGCGCACGTGCACACCTGTGGGAGTGCATGAAAATCAGTTAACTTGTACCCATTAGTAGCCAAACCCAGCAAGAATAACATACACTGTGAACTCAGTGTTGAAAAATGGCAGTGAAAACTGTAAGCTGCCTCTTTTACATATAACGAAGACAAAAATGTCCCTGAAACTTACAGAAATTCTGGAACTCTATAATGTGTTTATTGTCCTCCTTATTGAAGATTAGCCTGAAATGGAAAGGGAATTCAAACTCTCTCTAGGGGAAGGAGATATTGCTACAAATGTAAGGGCTGATTTTTATTATTTACTAAGACAGAATATTAGGATACATGAGTGTTGCTTTTTTTAACTGAGATGCTGGGCTGTCAGTGGTGAAATATTACTGCAAGAGGGTTTTTTTTTCCTTTTTCTTTTTATAAGCTGTGGTAAGAGGCATGGCTTCCTTTCTCGGCACTTCAGCCACAGATGCTATCAGCTAAACCATCTGTGGTGACAGATTTGTGTTCTATCACTGAGAGGCCAAGCGAAGCTGGTAAAGCCTCCTACTACAGGATATAAGTAGCTTCTGTTAAGGCACGGATGGATTACTGTTCCTCTGGTGGGAGTGGTGTGTGATGGAGGCTGGTGATAGTTCTCAATAATAGCTTAACTAAAACACCAACTGCAGGCCTGGATTTTTCCTTGTGTGGGGAGTGGGATTTGTCCTATGCTGAATATGCCACGTGGTCTGCCCACACACCTCATCAGAAAATACAGCCCCAGAAAGCATTCACTTTTTCTCCTCAAGATAGTGGGGCGAGTGTTTGGTGGGGAGGTTCCTGTCTTGTGTTTTCTCCCTGGCCTGCAGACTGCCCATCCCTTTCCTCACACACCACCCTGACCTGCAAATTCCCCTCTGCAAGGCTTGATGAGGGAGAGAATAGTACTACGGGGGAAGCTGGTCTCTCCATCTTCCACATGTGTCTGTGGAAGTAGGAGGATTTGGGCTTGGATCTGATGGAGGAGGTACATTATGGGCTGTGCTTTAAATTTCCATTTAGGGTCTTTGCCAGGATTTGCCATGTTCAGCTTTCACAGGAGAGAATTTTCAAGCTTTGTATGATGCTGCTAACATGAAGCCCCAGCTCAGGGCTCTATGAACACCTTTTGATCAGTGTGAAGTCTGAAATAACACCTCCACCCATCATGCCCGCGTATGGAAAACTGACGAAGGCGATGAAATGAAAAGCACAGAAATGAGCATGCCAAAAGAGTACACTGAAGACCTGTAGTGCCAGCAGCTCCTTGCAGCATGGCATGCAGGTTCTTGCAGGATTCAATATGTTAAACAAAAATTCAGAGAGTCTTGTGGAGCCTCAAGTAAGAATTCCTTTGGTTTGTTTGTTTTTCCTTGCAATCATGTGCAAGGAAAAATGCTTCCCACAGCATTTTTGTTTTCAACTGACAATGAGATGAAAGGTGTGGAAAGGAAAAGGAAATGGAAAAGAAGAAAATGGGCCTTTACACAGAAGAGTCTGAGAGCAGTTATTCTGCCAATGGCTGTTCTCTGGCTGAACCAAAAAATGGGGCAGAGCAAGAGGGAAATCATTTCAGATTGACCTGAACCAAAGCAAAAGAGGTATGTTTAGGCTGTAAGCCACTTTTGAAAGAGCTCTTTTGAAAAAGCCTCTTTCGAAAGAGATTGTTTAGACAGCCCCAAGAGTTTCGAAACAGCAATACGCTTTTTTGAAAGAGAGCACCCAGGCAATCTGGATGCTTTCTTTAGAAAAAGCCCTGTTTGCATTCAAGAACACCTTTTTTCAAAAGAGCTGTTTCAAAAAAAGGCATTCTTCCTGATAAAAGTAGGTTTAGTAATATCGAAAAGACCGCCACATTCTTTTGCTTTAATTTCGAAAGAACGCGATGGCAGTCTAGATGCAGGTGAAGTTTTTTCGAAAAAAGGCCACTTTAAAAAAAATCAGTAGTCTAAACAGACCCACGGTGTTCAGTGTATCTCTGAAAATTGAAAAATATCTTGGGCCAGACAAAACATTTCATTTGACCGGCACCAAGCCAAAATGTTTCATTTTATATGCAGTGTTGTAGCTGTGCCAGTCTTGAGATATTTCAGAAGGACCAACTTCCGTTGTTGAGAGAGACAAAGCTTTTGAGCTTACATGGAGCTCCCACCTTGTGTCTCATTTTAATTTCAGGCATTTTTATTAAAAACCAAAGAAACGTGTAAAAGCACTCAGAAAACAACCTGAGGGGCTCCTCTTGTATGGTAACCCCGTATATTCTAGAGTGGGCTTCCTATCTTTCTCCTGCTGAAGTGGTCCCTCTTTAAATCAAGGATTAAATCGTTGTTGGCCCAAAAAATGTGAGAATTACTCTATAGTCCAATGGGTAGACTTCTCACCTGGGATATGGGGGAGACTGTTCAAAACTCCTGGTCCAATGTCTATCACCACTGTTCCAGCTATGTAAATGGCATCTAAATCCCCTTACGAATCTAGCCTAAATTAATTCCAAAGAAAACGGCAACGAATTATGAAGGGATCTGACAAAACTGGGTGACTGGGCAACAAAATGGCAGACGAAACTCCATGTTGATCAATGCAAAGTAATATGCATTGGAAAATATAACCCAAGCTATCCATGTATAACTATGGGGTCTAAGTTAGCTGTTGCTCCTCGAGAGAGAACATGGAGTTATTGTGACTAGTTCTGTGAAAACGTCCACTCAATGTGCAGCGGTCGTCAGAAAAGTGAAGAGAATGTGAGGAATCATTAAGAAAGGGATTGATAATAAATCCAAGATCTGGGCATCCCATGAACACTACATGCAGCCTGGAGGAGAAGGAGTGGCCTGGGACTCCCACCCCACACCTTCCCACTCCTGTTCTACCCCTTCCCACAAGCTGCCTTCCTAGAGTTATGCGACCCATGGTACTATTGGGGGGCATGGTACTGGTAGCAGGAGTCAGGCCCACCCCCACAATCACCTGTCTGTGTCCCTCTGCTTCCTGCCATCGGTCCCACCCCTTTTCCTAAGTCCCCTCCCCTGAGTGATGTAACTGGGAGCTTGGGGAGTGGAGCAGGCTGGGCTAGGTTGCTCCGCTTCCTTTCACCCCCCCACCCCGTGAATGTGGGGGTGCCCTGTGAGGACCTCAGAAGTGCAGGGCCTAGAGTTTTTGCGCTTCATACAGATGTGGTCGACCCATCTCAAAAATATGTATCCTGGCATTGGAAAAGGTTCCAAAAAGTGCAATAAAAATGATGAAAGGTATGGAACAGTCTCCATATGAGCAGAGATTAATGAGATAACTAAGGGAGGGTGGGGGGCTATGATAGAGGTCTATACAATCATGACTGATGCGGAGAATGTAAATAAGGGAGTATTATTTACTTATCCTTCACACTAGAACTACTCTTTGTCAGATAGGGGCTCACCAAATACAATTAATAAGCAGCAGGTTCAAAACATAAGAAAATATTTCTTCGCCCAACAGAGTGACCTGAGGAACTTTTGCCAGAGGAAGTTGTGAAGGCCAAGACTATAACAGGGTCCAAAAAAGGACTAGATATGGAAGATAGATCCCGCAATGGCTATTAGCCGGGATGGGTAGGAATGGGGTCCCTCACCTCTGTTTGTCAGAAGCTGGGAATGGTGATGGGATGAATTGTTTATTGATTTTCTGTCCATTCCTTCTGGCACTTGGAATTGGCCTCTGTCAGAAGGCAGGATACTGGGATAGTTGGGCCTTTGATCTGACACAGCATGGCCATCCTTGTGTTCTTTTGATTTCTTTTTTTCCAGAACCAATTTGGTGAATTCGTGTCAATTCAGGAATAGTTTTGGTCAACACTAAACTACATTTTTCTTTTGTTATATAAACGACATGCCTCAAAAATATCTCCCATCTCTCATTACACCAGAGAACAAAAGTTGTTGCTAGGAACATTTTTATAGGCTTGATCTTGCACCACTGATCTTGTGCTAGGTTTTGAGCTCTATGCATGAAACAGAAGAGAATTCATTTGGCTATCGGGAGAAGCATGAGCCTGTGACCTTTTGACAGTGATAAATCTTATAAATGTAAATTTCATGCTGGAAAGAACTACTTTATTTCCAAAGGGATACCAAACACCAGCTTGTCTGTATGAATTTGCAAAATGCTGCTTTAAAATTTTCAAAGTAAAACCCCACCTATAAATTATAATGCAGACCTAGTGCAGAAAGTTTCAAATGGATGCTCATGTGAGATTTTTCCTATTTTGCCTTAGAAAGGCCAACAAGGCTAAATATCACCCCACAGTGAATTTCAAGGGAAGAATCATAGTTTCTCCTGTGCTATTTCCATTCACTTTGTGACCTGTAATTTTTCAGATGAATGGAGAGATACCGTGAGACATCTTTATGTATACAGCCATGCAAGAGAGTCACACTTCTCCTGAGTGACAAATTATGAGGCAAATAAACCCCTTCTCCCGTATTGTAGAGCTACCTTAATTTGGTTTTCACTATTGTCATCTAAGAGAATGTAACCACCCTCTCCACATCTTCTATCTTAGTCTCCATTTTCTCCCTTCTTCCTATCCACTGTGCCATCATCTTCCTATCTCATCCTGCCTCCATTTCATCATTCAGGCCCCTCTCCACCAAAGACTTACACAGTCTGCCTTGTAGCCAAAAAGGCTAATGACATATTCAGGAGCATTAGTAGGAGCATTGCCAGCCCATCTGAGGAAGTGATTATTCCTTTTATTCGGCACTGGTGAGGCCATATCTGATGTAGTAAGTATAATTCCGAGCACCCCACTACCGAAAGGATGTGGACGCATCGGAGAGTGTCCAGCGGAGGGCAACAAAAATGATGAGGAGGCTGGAGCACATGACCTATAAGGAGAGGCTGAGGAATTTGGGCTTATTTAGTCTCCAGAAGAGAAGAGTGAGGAGGGATTTGATAGCAGCCTTCAACTTCCTGAAGGGAGGTTCCAAAGAGGATGGAGAGAGGCTGTTCTCGGTAGTGACGGATGGCAAAATAAGGAGCAATGGGCTCAGGATACAATGGGGGAGGTCTAGGTTGGATATTAGGAAAAACTATTTCCCTAGGAGGATGGTGAAGCACTGGGATGGGTTCCCTAGGGAGGAGGGGGTGGAATCTCCATCCCTAGAGGTTTTTAAGTCTCAGCTTGACAAAGCCCTGGCTGGGATGATTTAGTTGGGATTGGTCATTGTTTTTAGCAGAGGGTTGGACTCAATGGCCCCCTAAAGTCTCTTCCAACCCTAGGATGCTATGTTTAACATTATGCAGCAGGAGTCACCCTATTCACTTCACTGTGATAACTCACAATTTGTAAAGTAGAAGCAGAATTAGGGCCCTCAGGACTCCTCCTCAGTGTAGCCAACAGAATGGCTGGCTAGATGTCCTTACTTGAAAGTTTATTAGCTTGATGTTTGTGTATTCCCCCCTTTTATAGGATTGGTTGAAGGGGGGGCAATAGCTCAGTGGTTTGAGCATTAGCCTGTTAAACCCAGGGTTTTGAGCTCAGTTCTTGAGGAGGCCATTTAGGGATCTGGGGCAAATCTGTCAGGGATGGTGCTTGGTTCTACTATGAGGGCAGGGAACTGGACTTGATGACCTCTGAAGGTCCCTTCCAGTTCTCTGAGATGGTATAACTCTCTCTCTATATATATATATATTGAAATGTTAATGGTTACCTCTGAGCTTTGCATAGAATGTAGCAATAGGTACCACATGAAGGACTTCTAATAATATTTATGTATTTATCATCCCACTGACTGAGATTTTTAAGTCATTCTTTTTATGACTAGACTTCTAGAAATTAATTTTTTTTTGCTGTCAGAAAGGCAAGGAAAAATTAATTAGCCCCAATAGAACCCCCCCTCCCCCCACAAAACTGGTGAACAAAGAAAGTAAATTTTGAAACATCTAAGGCATTGGAGACAATGGATGTACATAATAAAAACAGGAAGGAATTTAAAAGTATCTGAGATGTCCCTTTAAATAGGCTTATTACTTTATCAGGTATTCGTCATGAGTGTTTGTCGTGTGTGTGTATCTCCAAGAGGATTGAGCTAAGCTGCTACACAGCAGATTTATTAATTTAACAGGTTTACTTGTTTTACTGCAAAGCTCTCAATATAATTAACCTTTTTTTTCTTGCTCGTTCTCCAGCTTGCCTACTGACATGCCAGAGAGGGTATCTCAGTCATGTCTCTGAGGAAATACATCCATAAAATGGGGTGAAAGCAGCCATGCATCCCATGGTGTCAGGAAGTTTTCCTCTAGGGTACACCTACACAGCACCCTAAACTCAAATAAGATACTCAATTTGCCCTATGCAAATTGTGTATCTTATTTTGAATCTATTTCAAAATAGCTTATTTTGAAATTTGGCGCATCTACACAGCACCAAATTTCAAAATAATGCCCTAATTATTTCAAGCCATCCCTTATCCCTCATGCAACGAGGTTTACCGGGAAGGTGAAATAGTGTGCCTGTTATTTCAAAAAATATTTTGAAATAACAGGCGGCTTTTGTAGATGCAGGGTAGCTATTTTGGGATACCTCTGATATCCCAAAATAGCTGTGCAGTGTAGATGTACCCCTAGAGTCCTTAACAAGGTCCTTCCTGTTTGATTCTATCATTAAAATTCTCAGGGCACATTATATGAAAATAGGATTTTACCTTAGAGTCTTTGCCTAGAATTTTCCCTACCCAGTACAGCTGTGAAATATGGATGTGCGTTTAGATAGCGATGAATATGCGGGTGAGTCTCTGTGTCTAGACATAGATAGAAGGATATAACTGTATGAATGATATCCCTTCCAAAAATGATCAGCCATATTTTGCCACCCTTACTAATATTGAGAATATCTTCTTTGCAGGCTTTCCCACTGATATTGAACCTTGTAATTCTGAATACCCATAATTTGCACCCAAAAAATCTAATAACCTTCTAGATTTCAGCAAGATATAAGAGCACAGCACTGCAGCAAGCTGATTACTAAGGTTTAATACTTTTACAACATACCCTAAAGTTGTTATTTGTGCTACAATCGAGTCTAAACACCCCAGCCAAAATAAGCTCCGTAGTGTCAGGCATTGTATAAACACGTGGTGCGAGATAGTCACAGCCACAAAAGGTTTACAGTCCCAATAGACACAAGAGGAAGGGCAGTACAGTTAGATAAATGAAGTGATTAGCCTGAGGTCACACTGCAGGTCAATGATAGAACTAGGAACAAAACCTATATTTCCTGAGGCCTGAGCTGCTAGCCTAGCCACTGGACCACACTGCCTCCATGAGGTAGGTTATAAAGTGTAGCCTAATAGTACAGGCTGAACCTCTCTAGTCCAACACCCTCCGGACCTGACCGGTGTTGAACCTGAGAATTTCCGGTGTTGAATCACAGGAGGTCAATATTGTCTAGCAACATTACCAATACTTCCACTGCTTCCTGGGCTTTTAGAGAACATTTAGGGGTAAATTAGAGCTAGATAACAGCACAGAACATTGAGAACCAGGACTGGTGGCTATAAAGGAACTTTGTGGGACCATGGGAAGCTTGGCCACACCCATGATAAGTGGACATGTGGCTAACTAAAGTCATGCCGGTCCATGGATATTGCCTAACCAGAGAGTGCTGGATTAGAGAGATTCAGCCTGTACTATTATATGCATTCTACTATACTTGGCTGAAGCTGGGATGTTCATCAGCTGTATTGTTGTTAAGTGTAATTTCTTTTTCTTATGGAGCTTAGGGGTTCTAATGCCTTTATGTAAAATATTGTCAACTGACGCTTTCTTTCTTGATTGCTAAAGCCTTCTCTACCCTTGCAGCAGCATGTGGGGTATGTGTAGCTATACATCCCAGAAAAGCAGATTGTGTCCATTCTGTGCTGTGTAGCTACCCATGTCTCTAGGGGAAGGCTCTAGCTGTGGGAGTGGGCACAACCTTTTGTCTCTGTCTCTCCCCAGCCAGAGTCTTTGCCCACTGCCAGAGCCTTTCACTGCAGCAGGGAAATTCTCCTCAGGAGTGAGGCGGTAGGACAATGAAGACATAGGAGGTACTGTGGGGTGCGTAGAAATCCATGTAGGATATATATTTAAGGATTCAGGCACGTCTCTTTTCAAATCACCAAAGCTGTGCCTTTGTGTCTACATTGCTATTCATCCTCATGCTACAGGGGTGCGCAGTATCTGTACTCTACACATGGCTGTATGTTAGAGAAGTCCTCAGAGAGAACCTGTATTGGAGGAGAACAAATAGTTTCTGCATAAGTTACTCTTCTGTGGGAAGAGCAATAATCGACTTTATCTTTTGTGTGAGTGGGGCCTCAATGGAAAGACATGTGTCCAATGGTAGGGCGGAGCTGTGGGAAGGAAAAGCATGACTTAGGCACACCCCTCATGTTTTATGTGAAGTCCCGCTGAGATGGAAATAAAATCTGTCTCGGTGATGAGTGAGTTGATGAAACAGAAGGTCTGGTGCAGAGGAGATCACCACAGTCTGACACATCGAGGGAACAAATAAGAACAAATTCTGATCTGATTCAGATTGCTGCAAAAGGTGGAGTAATGTCATTGAAACCTGTAGGGTTACTCCAGTCAAATTCAGATCAGAAACTGGGCCTTAAGGTTGCTTCCTCTGATAGAAACATTGTGATTCATATGTGACGGTTATAATAGATGGAGATATACCATCTCATAGAGCTGGAAGGGTCACTGAGTTGAGTCCCCTGCCCTAACAGCAGGACCAAGTACCATCCCTGACAAATTTGCCCCAGATCCCTAAATGATCCTCTCAAGGATTGCGCTCACAACCTTGGATTTAACAGGCCAATGCTCAAACCACTGAGCTATCCCTCCCCTGGCAGAGGGGTAGGTTGCTAATTACACTGGTCTACAATTTTTTAGAAGTCGTCTGCTTCAGAGATAAAATGTGCTATTTATTATGTATTTTGATGTGCTGAATTCAAATATGACAATTAAAACAACTGATTGGCTACTGTTTCCAAGATATTTAAGTTTTTACATTTTACGTCTATGTATATTGTGTAGATAGTAGAATTTTAATCATAAATTGTAAACCTAGGTCTTTTTATGTGTTTATGGTTGCTTTACATAATAATATTTCACCTGTCCTGTTTATGTAACAGGGTTATATAAATAAAATGTATTATGAAACAAAAGACCAAAAACTATTATGTACATAGTTTAGTCCTATTCAGTGTCTACTCGGCGCTTC